>CM042167.1:71645027-71835208 GCA_023376005.1 Doryteuthis pealeii
TTTTTACTATAGGAATGCATTGGAAAGGGTTTTTTTTACTATAGGGAATTGGAATTTTTTTTGGGAATTTTTTACTATAGGAATGCATTGGAAAGGGTTTTTTTACTATAGGAATGAATTGGACATTTTTTTTTACTATAGGAATGCATTGGAAAGGGTTTTTACTAAATAAATAGATAGTAAAGGGTTTTTACTATAGGAGTACATAGTAAAGGGTTTTACTATAAGAATGCATTAGAAATGGTTTTACTATAGAAATACATAGTAAAGGGTTTTACTATATGAATGCATTGGAAAGGGTTTTTTACTATAGGAATGCATTTGAAAAGGGTTTTACTATAGGAATGAATTGGAAAAGGGTTTTACTATAGGAATGCATTGGAAAGGGTTTTACTAGAGGAATGCATTGGAAAGGGTTCTTTTACTATAGGAATGAATTGGAAACTTTTTTACTATAGGAATGCATTGGAAAGGGTTTTTTTTACTATAGGAATGAATTGGACATTTTTTTACTATAGGAATGCATTGGAAAGGGGTTTTTACTATAGGAATGAATTGGACATTTTTTTTACTATAGGAATTCATTGGAAAGGGTTTTACTATAGGAATGCATTGGAAAGGGTTTTACTATAGAAATACATAGTAAAGGGTTTTACTATAGGAATGCATTGGAAAGGGTTTTACTATAGAAATACATAGTAAAGGGTTTTACTATAGGAATGCATTGGAAAGGGTTTTACTATAGAAATACATAGTAAAGGGTTTTACTATAGGAATGCATTGGAAAGGGTTTTACTATAGAAATACATAGTAAAGGGTTTTACTATAGGAATGCATTGGAAAGGGTGTTTACAACAGGAATTCAGTTACAAGGGGGATTCAATAAATAAGGTAAATTATTTTTTAAGTAGTTGGTAATAGGAAGCACTGTTTACAGTTTCACCTTTTTCAAGGAAATCAATAGTGATGAATCCTTTCATATTCCAGAAGACTGTCAGTATGACCATATTTACTGATCACTGCACCCAGAACTTTTTCTTTACTGAAGAATCAGTGTGTTTTCACTCCATGGTTTATCTTTTCAACTTAGGCTTGTAGTGGCAAACCCATGTTTAGCCTATTTGTATATATTTACCGCACGAGCAGGATGTGACACAAGGGCAATTTTCTTAAGCATAGTTTAATAGGTTTGAATTCAGAGTTTTCCTTCTCCTAGACTGGTTGCCTAACCAAGGTTAAAGAGCCTAATCTGCCCTACTATTTACCCATAGCTGGAGGGAGAATAGTTGGATTCATATCTTTCCCAAGGGTATTAGCACTATGTAAAATGCAAAGAGCCTCATCCAGGATTTGAACTCATCTCGTCATGTCCATTTCCAATGACTCTAACCATTACACCACCATGTGCCTCCTTGTAACATTTTTTGACTAAGCATGCATCTTCATACACATTAGACATCTTGCTGTAAATTTAACATGGTTCACTACTGATAAGAAATGGTTTAGTTGACTCATAGTGTTAGTAAAAATCAGAACACAACACATATTTTTACAGATGTAATAGACACGTGGTTACACGTTCGTTGTGTTTCTCTGATGTAGCTTTTGTCATTGTCATTCTACATCAGAGAAACACAATGAAACTTAGATAGACGACTCTATGAACACCATAGATCCATAAAGACAAGCGACACTCAAAACGCCCTTTTCACATCTTGCCGTAAATTTAACATGGTTCACTACTGATAAGAAATGTTTTGTTGACTCATAGTGTTAGTAAAAATGAGAACACAACACATATTTTTACAGATGTAATAGACACGTGGTTACACGTTCCTTGTGTTTCTCTGATGTAGCTTTTTGTCATTGTCATTCTACATCAGAGAAACACAATGAAACTTAGATAGATGACTCTATGAACACCATAGATCCATAAAGACAAGTGACACTCAAAACGCCCTTATCACGCACATGATAGAATTCGATCACACATTCAACTTCACCCATGCACCACTCATAAAACCTGCACACTGCAAGAATATATATATATATATATATATATATATATAAGATTTATCAAAACTTGGTAGTAAGGGATGATTCTATATGTGATTTCTAAGATCCACTGTACAAATATTGATGATCCAGTATGTATAAATACAGCGAATCTTTAAATCACTGAAGAGAGCTCAATGTAAGATAACCTTTTAGATTATATACAGAGCAATATTTATCAATAAATGAAGGAAGAACTCAATACAGTGATGTATACTCCAACTACAGCATCTTTTGATTTGTTTTCGTTTTACGGCATATCAACCTCAATGGGTCATTTAATGCCGACTACGTTTTTGAAATGAATTGGTTTCATTTTCTAAAGGTTTTTTTTTTTTTTGACATATTTTCTTTTGTGAATAAAACTTTTAGATGTTTTTGTTAACATATATTTTTGTGTTTTCATTTTTTTGGAAGATTTTTTAGATTTTGTTGTAGATGTATCTTTTAATCCAGCAAGGATCATTATATAATTATTATCAACAGGCACTATGACATTCTTTTCTACTTCCAGCCTCCGCTTGTCTCTCAGATTCTTGCAACTCTGCCGTTTTGAGGTAATAGACACACGTGCTTACACCTTCGTTTACTGCACTGAACTGAATGTACAAGACGGAATGAAGACAAAGAGAAAAAATGAATTGCATGCCAATCTTAGTGGCTCTACGAACAAGTCGCAAAGTAATTTAATGTGTAGTTTTGTATACGCAACTTACAGACAGCAGCTCCATAGGCCCAAGGGACTATTTTAGTTGGTAAAAATCAACATTTTCACTTCTCAGCCACCAAAAATTTTATCAGATCTCTGTTCAAGCCTGTAGCACTCTGATCTGCTACCATTTTGAATAGCCTCAAAACAAATATTTTAGAGAGATTAAAATAATGTTTACAATAAACCAGTTTCAAACACTGAAGAGTTTATATTTAACTCTTTGCCTACTTTAAACCACTAACAGCAGCTCAACAACCAACACCATAGTGAGTCAACACTAATCAACCAAAGAGGAACTTTAGTTTGTTCACATTAAACAAACATTCTAAACCAAAAGTCACAAAACCATGGCCCGCATGCTGGATCTGGCCCACAAAGGCATTTTATCAGACCTGTAGTGTTAGTTTCGTATTTGCCTGGGAGAGTTGTCTGAGCGGTTTAGTTTGCTGGTGCCCGCTAGGGGAATTAGTATTTAAGCGGCGGGTTCAAAAGGCTTCTCCCTCTTTTCCTGTTCCAGTAACTACGAGCCACATGGAGTAGACACGGTCTACTCCTTCTCGTTGGGGCTTTTGGCCCCACTTACATTACTGTAAGTTCTTCACACAGCATGGACTATCCCTAGTCTCATGTCTGTACTTTTATATGTTATCCTGTACCATTCATGAATGTGTCTTCATCTTTATTTATGTACTCTTTGTTTATGTACCCTTTTACCTATGTACTTTGTATCTCGTCATATCCATGTGCTGTAATATATTAAATGTTTTGTCTGTTAACCTTCGTCAGAGTTTTGTATATACAAAGTATATATAACTTTGAACCATTCTTACAGGCCCAAGGGACTATTTTAGTTGGTAAAAATCAACATTTGCACTTCTCAGCCACCAAGAATTTGATGTCAGATCTCTGTTCAAGCCTGTAGCACTCTGATCTGCTACCATTTTGAATAGCCTCAAAACAAATATTTTAGAGAGATTAAAATAATGTTTACAATAAACCAGTTTCAAACACTGAAGAGTTTATATTTAACTCTTTGCCTACTTTAAACCACTAACAGCAGCTCTCCAACCAACACCCAAGCAAAGTACAAAAACTGATGGTTAGTTCATTATAATTGAGTAGAAGGGCTCAGACTAAAATTATAATCAGACTTTATTTGAATAGAATGAGGTCTGAGGTGAACAGATTGTGAACTTTGAAATATCCCATCATACAGGTAAAAAATGCCAAGAAAATCTGGTACAGCTGTGAGGGGAAATTTGGTTGACAAAGAGTTAGGGAAAAAAATTTGGTAGGCAAAAAAAGTTAGGGGAAAAAAAATTATTTTGGTTTTTAGGTACGTCATTTTTTTCTTTTCGTGTGTGTGTGTCTGTGCGCGTGTGCATGTGTATTTTTTAAGAATTTCGTAGCATAAATTTAGGGGGTGTGAGCAGGATGTGACGCAAGGTCAATTTCTTAAGCAGAGTTTAACAGATTTAAATTCAGAGTTTTCCTTCACCTAGACTGGTTACCTAACCATGGTTAAAGAGCCCAGCCTGCCCTGCTATTTACCCATATTTGGAGATAGAATTGGATTCATACCTTTCTCAAGGGTATTAGCCCTATGTGAAATGCAAACAGATTCGTCCAGGAATTGAACTTGGATCGACAAGTCCATTTCCTATGAATCTTATCATTAGACCATGCGCCTCCATTAGGGTTTTTTTTTGTTTTTGTTTTGTTTTACACCATATCAACCTCATTGGGTCATTCAACGCCGACAAAGTTTTGAATTAAATTCATTCTTCATGGATACTCAATTCTTTTTATAAACTCATGTTTTTCTATTTAACCCATAGATGGGACCCTAACAGGTACTACCACTCCAGGTCAGAGTCGACCTGAGAGCAATGGTGATGAAGGGGTGCTCCACATTCCCCAAACCTCCAGAAATGGAACCTCACCATCAGATAGAGTTTAACGTCATTCTCAGGACATCCATTAGGGGGCGTGTATACGAATAATTACAGTAATGTAAAATACTTAGCCAAAACGAAATCCCCACCCCCTGAAAAAAATGATCAATGTGTTTTGTTTTGTTTTTAATATTTTGATATGATTTTTAATGATAATAATTTCATTTTTTCAGTTGGATTTTAATTTTACATGAACCTTAAACCCTTTAACAGTTTTTCAAAGCCTTACTGAAACTTAGTTTGCTATATCTATAAGTAAAAAGTAGGCCCTGTCAAAGATGTCGTAAAATCCGTATTTTACAAAATAAATTGATTGAAATTTTTTTTACCAAAATTCAGGGAATTATCCAATTTTAACGAAATTTTCAGTGTTGATTTATCAATGAATGAATTTTATAATGCACCAGTTATTTTATTTCAAAACATTCTGATTTTTTTCAGGTCACTTAACTTTGAGTCCCCCTTATTTCGGGGGCGCAAAATATCGGTAGGGTTATATAAAGTTGAAACTAATTACAGTTTAAATAAAAAGACAAAAGACCGAAGGTGTGAATAGAAGTAGGAAAAAATTAAGGGAGCTATCCTGGTAGAAAATAAGTACCGAATATCGGAAAATTAAATGTAAAATAAAATAAAAACTAAAAATTTAATTGGCTATTATCTTATAAAAGAAAAAAATATACGAAAAATACGAACACAACACACATGATTTATTTGTCTGAATTTTTTAGATGTGGCTTGATGTGTTTACTTTGATTTTTCGAACTGTTGTCCTCATCTTTATTATGGTATGTAAATGCACTTTTCGAAACATTGTTTTTACATACCACAGTAAAGATGAGAACAACAGTCCGAAAAATCAAAAGAACACACACACATAATCCATTTGGTTTGAAAATCGCATAGGCGTGAAACTGACAGTTACCAAGCACCGGTGACGTTATGTTTTTGATTTCATAACGAAATATTCTGAATAGATATCAAAGAGACTCTTATTATGACAAAAATAATTAACTCCAAAATTTAAGGTTTTAAATTCTACATGTTCATATAGATCAAAATATATCTACAAAAAAATCATAGCAAATTATTCACAACACACAAAAATAGAGTTGTTTTTATTTTTAGCAACAACATCGCAAATACAGGTATTAAAAAGTGTCTTACTCAAGGATTCTAGGTATTCTTCCGAACTGATAATGTCATATAAAGGATTTTTTGGCGTTGGCAATAAATTACCCGAACTGGGTGGCAACGGAGTCCATGGATCGTTCTTCATGGTCGTGTTTTCTTGACTATCACAAAAACTGCTATCACAATTAGTTTCCCCTGTCGCCATTAAAGAGCGACAAGTAAAATATTGCTTATCTCCCCTTGGTTTTTCTCCACCTAAAAAAGCTGTCTGCTAAAACCAGTGGTTTTTAAACCTTTTGGTGCCCTGGCCCTTTTCTATTTCTGGGTCTATGATATATACCAGGGGTCACCTAACTACGGGCCGCGGACCGGATCCGACCCGCGAAGGCATTTTATCCGACCCACCGACGGTATCTGAATTTGATTGTTAAAACGTACAAATGAAAATAGATATGTTGGTTAAATTTGTTTTTGTGCATCTTACATATGGAAAGATAATTTTGTTTTACATCTTTTTCTCAGACCTTTCGTTCTGGCTAGTAAGTATTGAACACAATGATAATGTTATTTTTTCAATTATCTGGCCCGCCATGAAAAAAGTTTGGTGATCCCTGATAGACCCGGAAATAGAAAAATGTCAGGGTGTCAAAAGGTCTACAATATAGACCCTGTATTTTGTACCCTCATATGAATAAAAATAAAATATCGTGTTCCCCCATATGGATGAAAATAAGATTTATCAAAAAAAAAATCTAATGCAAACCACATCCAATATTTGTAGAGTTTTGACATTTAGTGAGAGGGATACGCTTGCCTTTATGGTGATATGTAGGTATGAGGTGTTAACCAGTTTTTAGAAGATGGTATTCATTACACGGTGGGTAGTCACCAATTTTATGGTGATAGGTAGGGCAGTTTGATGTCAATATTCAATAAAAGTGTTCAAACATTTAAAGATCATAAATAAATCAAGCAAAATGGCATAGAAGACAAAACTCTTGATTAAACAAACAAAATTGTATTAACAGAAGTTTACAAAAGGTAGCATTGAATACTGGGCGAGGTTACGCCAAAGTTCTTTTTTAAAAGTTCAAATGTAAAATGTAAGCTGGTATTTCACAGTTCAAAAGTGAGAAAGAAAAGGTGAAAGTTTAAAGTCAACTCAAAAGCAGTCAGGCATAAGTTGAATGAATATAAGGTTTATCTCCGAAAGCATAGGTTATTCAAAGAGAGAGAGAGATAGATACCTTCAGCGTGTAAGCGAAATGTTCTTAAAAAGGGTGACGTAAATTCCTTTAGGCAAATGAGATCTTTCTGGTTAGTATCCGAAAGGCTGGCTTATTTTATAGTCCAGCATAGGCTCCAAAAAGATCTATTTGATAAATTTTCTTATTAGGCGGGAACGCCTCTGATTGGTTGAATTTTACGAATTTTATTTTAAATTTTATTTTTACTAAGGTTGCACGATCACATGCGCAAACTACTTATTTTTTGTCATTCGACTTCTGTCTGTCGAAGCGATAACTTCCAGCTTCACCACACCTTACTTGTCACAAAAAATGTCAATTCTTGGTGATATTTTTAAAAAGATACACTAGGTACCACCAAAATACGTCATGTCACCAGTTTATGCCATATTAAAGGAAGAAACGTAAATATTTTTTAACTTTATTTTTAAAATCTCGCAAAAAAGAAATAACGAACACAAAGAGTTGTTACAAAGAAAAACAGTTAATTCAAAGATCAAATTATCCGACTGTGGAAAAATTACTCACCGTTATCTTGAAAAATAAGTAAAACAGTCCGTTTTTTTTTTACAACAGTGTCAATTTCTTTATTGATATTTTCTTAGCAGAATTCTGTATTTATGGTTCTTTTACCAAAACGCTCTCGCATCGAAACTTATGAAAATCTTCTGATATAATTATTCAGACTCTTAATCTTTATAGAAAAAAAGTAAAAATCGTTTTTTGTCGGTTCATTTTTTCATATTTTATAAAATAGAATTGGGCTGGGTAGGTAAAAAATATTTCACCTAATATATTTTAAGAAAAAAATATTTCAGACATATTTTCATCAAAAGTTAAGTAATTATGGAAATTTTGGTGAAAATCGGACCATTAATTGATTTTTCACAGAATTAAAAAAAAAAAACCCAAAAAACCTCTAGTCATAACTTGTTTTTGGCTACGTTAAATTTCAATTGATTTAACGGTGCAAAAATGTAAGCATTGTTTTTTGTTCATAATTTTCATTATTTTCGTAAGCTGAAAATTTTGTAAAAAATCATCATGAGTTTTTTTTTATGGTTCTTATTTCGAATTGACAAAAAATTTTCAAGATAGCATTGACCTTTATGCAAATTTCATTGTGTTAAATATAGGGGTGGGGATTTCACAGGGAAAATTGGTGGTACCTAAGATACACGCAATTTATTTTGCACAACTCTAGATCTGTACCACCAATTTTCCCTGTGAAATTTACCCCCCCCCCCTAGTAGTGAGTAGTGACTTGTGGCAGCAATAGCACGCGTATGAGACGACTAGAATTTTTTAAAAGGATTATTAGAATAACCTCCTAAAAACACAGCAGATTGTTTATTAATGTAAGTAAATCTCCGACTTTAAATAAATTAGTTATTTCCCTTGCGCCGTAAATATTTTGATCGTTACACCACCAAAAAAAAAAAAAAATGACATGATTATCTCCCTTGAGTTAAAATCTTTTTTAAATAAATATCTTTTTATAGTTTAGTAGATATGGCCAAAATTTAAAACCGATAAAAAAAAATTAATGAAACTAAACGTATTTTTTGCTGATTTATGAAGAGGAAGGGTTTTTAAAAAACACGAGTAAAAATTCTTTGTTTTACAGTTTTTAGAATGGGAAAATTTTATAAATTAAAATCTGAAGAAAATAAGAGATTAGGAAAAATCCGATAAAATGTGAGGAAAATTTATGGAAAAAAGTGAATAACGAACACAGACAATTACATTCAATTGATATTTCGCCTCTGGATGCAAAATATTAACTAAACGTAATTGTCTGTGTTTGTTATTCTTTTTTTTCCATAACTTTTCTTCAAATTAAAATTCATATCTGTTAAAAAGTGGTATTTCCACCATTTTTTTCTTTCTCTTGCAGATGTGTTCATTTTAACGTGATTTATTTCATTGTTATAGTTAAGAAATTTGTAACGAGAGAGAAGGCATACCTCGTGGGGCAAAGCATGCACGAATGTGTCTCTCATGCACGATGAGTGAAAACGTGCGGTCAGGTAGTGTTCACTAGTACACTGTCAAACGGGGAAGCTGTAGGTGAGGAAAAGTGTCTTTTTAGTATTATTCTGCTTTCTAAGACTGGATATGTCAATCATGGGTAATTCCATGTCAAATCATCCAGGCCATGTCACCCACCCTCCTTCAATTTTTCTGAAATTTTGTCCAAGTGTGAATTATGACAAAGTTAGCCAATCCCCAAAATTTGAGCTTCAAATTCCAAAAATTGGGGAGTTATGTCGATTTTTAGCTCTCCAATTTGAGGAGGGTCGCAAAAAATGGTGACTTTTGTAACCTATTTTTGTCTGTAAAATGAGTTCTAGAGCTTCCCTACTAAAAATTGGTTTCTAACCAAGAAATCCAAAAATGCTATAAAAAAAAGTCCTAAAGTCAAACAATTTTAAGTTATTAATGATTTCTGATTTTTTCATAGCTAGATCAATATCCCGATGTGGCACTGCATCTACGACAAGAATTTTTTCTATTATTATTTCACATATATTGAACATTATATGTACCAAAAAGATAATTTGATATTTGCTCAGACCTGAAGCTACAAAATTTTGCAAAAATTTGTTAAAATTTTGCACTTCAATTTTTCTGAAACTTTGTCCAGGTGTGGACTATCTTAAAGTTAGCCAATCTCCAAAATTTGAGTTTCCAATTCAAAAAAGTGGTGGAGTTATGATGATTCTAAAAATTGACATAACTCTCCAATTTTTTGTTGGGGGGTACGAAAAATGGCAACTTTTTGTAATCTATTTTTTCTGTAAAATGAGTTCTAGAGCTTCCCTACTCCTAAAAATTGGTTTCTAAGAGCATTTTAGTCCAAGGGATCCAAAAATGCTACCAAAAAAGTCTTAAAGTGAACCAATTTTAAGTTATTAATGATTTCGGATTTGCAACCCCACCAAATTTGGAGAGTTAAAAATTGACATAACTCTGCCAATTTTTGGAATTGGAAGCTCAAATTTTGAGGATTGTCTAATATTAATATAGTCCACACCTGGGAAAAATTGAAGGTGACAATTTTACTTTTTCTGTGATGATTTGACATGGAATTACCCTCATAGGAAATCTCATCAGAGACAATTCATGTACACTCCAGGAACAAACAATGTGTCTTGTGCAATCTGTAACAAAGTCTGTAAGTCAGCTTCTGGTCTTAAGAGACATATGGTGGTGAATAACTATCAAATTTTACCATCTGATCCATACAATCATAGGAAGGACATATTTCCTATGTCATATTTGCATCAAACTTTGTGGATCTGCAGCGGGTTTGTCTTGTGCAATCTGTAACAAAGTCTGTAAGTCAGCTTCTGGTCTTAAGAGACATATGGTGGTGAATAACTATCAAATTTTACCATCTGATCCATACAATCATAGGAAGGACATATTTCCTATGTCATATTTGCATCAAACTTTGTGGATCTGCAGCGGGTTTGTCTTGTGCAATCTGTAACAAAGTCTGTAAGTCAGCTTCTGGTCTTAAGAGACATATGGTGGTGAATAACTATCAAATTTTACCATCTGATCCATACAATCATAGGAAGGACATATTTCCTATGTCATATTTGCATCAAACTTTGTGGATCTGCAGCGGGTTTGTCTTGTGCAATCTGTAACAAAGTCTGTAAGTCAGCTTCTGGTTTTAAGAGACATATGCTGGTGCATAAGCATCAAATTTTATCATCTGATACAACAAGAAGGATGTCCTTCCTATGTCATATTTGCATCAAACTTTGTGGATCTGCAGCGGGTTTGATGAGTCATTTGAGGGCTCATGAGAAGAAAGGTTCTGGTGGTGGGGTTGGAAGATTGTGAGGGACGGCAGTGATCTGTAAAGATTATGCTATTGTTATCTATCAAAGTCATATCATATTCATATCTATCTATCTAAGTCACTTCTTACATTTTTGGAATATTGAGAGGAGAATCAAGTGACCTTTGAACTGTGATCTGTGACCAGAGAAAAACTCAACTGAACATTCCATGACATGCAACACTCCACTTTAGCCTGATTTACAATAAATAGGCAGTCGGAGAAACCCCCTCTCATCAATCGGCTCATCACATCATGCCCTAGCACCTATATGATTGTCCCAACCCTATTGCCCTTATGGCCAACCCCCAACTTTTTTATCATATATGTGCTTGAAGGCGGTGGCTGAGGTAATGTCCTGGGTATGACGTTAAACTCTATCTTATGGTGACGTTCTCAATTCAGGAACTCTGGGGAATGTGGAGTACCCCTTTATTGCCATTACTCCCAGATCCATCCTGACCCAGAGTGGTAGTACCTGTTAGGGTCCATCTATGGGTTAAATAGATAAAAAAAAGTGTGTATCAAAAATGTGTTTAAAAAGAAATTAAGTTTGAAAAAAAAATATGAATACCCAATAAGAATGAATAAAACAACATGTCTTCAGCATAAAATAACCCAACAAGGGTTGACATGCCATAAAATCCAACTAACCAAACCAAACCAAACCAGACCAAGAGTGGTAGTACCTGTTAGGGTTTAATCTATGGGTTAAATAGAAAAAAATGAGTTTAAAAAATGTGTATAAAAAAATTGAATTTAAAAGAAATTTTGAATACCCATCAAAAATGAATAAAACAAAACATCCTTGGCATGAAATAACCCAACAAGGGTTGACATGCCGTAAAATCCAACCAACCTGCATACATGCACACACACTGAATGTTTGTTGGTTGGTTTTAAAGGGTGTCAAAACCTTGTTGGGTTATTCTATATCTAAGTTTCATAATTATGATCTCCAATAATATATGGTACAAAAATATTTGTTAGATTTTTTATGTGCCATCCTTTGGCCTTCAAGCAAGAGTGCTTGTCCAGTGGAATTGGATTCTTAGTAAAGAGTCCTCCGATAATGAATCCTTTGGTAATCCTCTCGGTAGAGAATCCTAAGTTCCTTCGTCAATGGTCGCAAGTATACTGTGAAAGAATCAGTGCTTAAGTAATGTATCAGCCACAAAGTATGGCCAGTGATTGGCTAAGGAATAGACCACGTGATCTCGCCTAGTCTATAAATCCAGGTGGGGAATTAGAGAACACCTTATATCTAAATAATTCCAACAAATATCCCTTCACAATCATTTTAAACAATTAAAAATTTCATACTTAGTTACAATTGGAATATTTTAAGAGCAAATTTAATTCAAAATCATTTTCTACATTATCTTAAACAGATCTATTTGAACCAGAGATGTGACCCTAAAAGGTACTATTACTCCAGGTCAGAGTGGACCTGGGAGTAATGGCAACAAAAGGTTCTCCTGTACTGATTTTTATAAGTGTTCCTTTATTGTAATCCAGTGATATGCATAACTCAATTAATTTGGAAGGAATAAACTTTATTCTATTGAATAAAGGAATAAGATTTATCTATACATATATAAAGGGCAGTTGTGTGTATATTTATATTCTGGAGGAAACATCGAAAATAAAACAATTAACAACAAAGTAAATATATATACACATTGAATATCACCAGGGCTTGGTTTTTGAGCAAAAATAATAGAGATTTGTTATATATTCATGAAGATGATTGAAAAATAGAATTTAAATGATAACAGCATCCACTAGGCCATGTGTCCAATTGGATACATGGCCTAGTGGATAAGGTGGTTAGTGGAATGAGAACAGGATACTCCCGTGGACAGAATAAAGGGTTAGGTTCAAAGTTCCTTGATGGCTCCCGATTATGACAAGAAGGTTCCCGATTACGACAAGAAAGTTCCTGAGTACGAAAAGAAGGTTCCCGAGTCCAAGAAGCTTCCCAAGTCCGACAAGAAATACCTGAAGTAGGCCGGAGGGCATATCGGCCGAAACGTACAAATAACAATAAAGATGAGGACAATAGTCTGAATAATGCAGATAATACTAATCATCAAGCCTCATCTCAAACATTCAGAGAAATAATACACGTATTCATTTATTTAATAAACAAAATTTACGCATACATTAACAACATATTAATTATCACTATAATATTAATAACAAATAGATAAATAAACCACCAACACAATACACATACTCATAAATTAAATAACAAATTTTATTTCAAAATTTTAAAAATTTCCACCAAACATTAAATATTATAATTCCACATAACTTTATTCCAAAAATATATGCTCCAACCATATTTCTTTTCAAAATCTGTCGCAGATGACGAAGACATAATATTCACTATTTTCTATCGCTGTGGAATGTTTCTCAAATAATTTCAAAAAAATTATTTTTGCGAACACTTCAAAATTCTCCGTATTTTGACCGCTTTAATTTCAAACACCAAACATTTTACTCTGACGAAGGCCGTTATTTTTTGTATGCTTAAAGATTTTGTAGTTTTCTATTATTATTATTTTATTCTATTTTTAAAATGATAATAGATAGAATACATGTGTACATAAACAAACTCCTGGCCGAAACACGTGTTAGTAAATCTATTTTATCCATTCAGCATTTTCTTTCTGTTGTTTATTTTTCCTTTCAACATACCGTTGGATTCGCTTCCATTTTCAACTTACACACACACACACATATATATATATATATATATATTTAATTTGCTGAGTTTTTATAGATCAATGTTTATTATAAACAGCTACCCAGGTTTCATGCCAAGGGGCAATCATCAGGTCGTTGAGTTAGATCCCATGGTGTTTATTGAAGATCTTTTCTTAATGAAAACTCAGCAAATTAAATAAATATTAGCTGTCACAATTTGTGATTGAGCACTGTATTTTCTTTGTTTCATCACAAAAAAAATTTGTTTTTATATATACCTATATATATATATATATATAGTTATCCATATACAGTCCTGTTTCGACATATCACATCTCTTCAGTGCGGATAGACTTTGTAAGCTGCTTCAAGCTGCAATCGAAACTTGACTGATTTTTCATCCGTCAAAGGCTCTAATCACTAGGCTATCAGCTATAACATAGAATACTTAACATAGCTTAACACTTGTACTCAGTCATGGTTAATGGAATGAGAACTGTCTACCCCAATGCATTGAATAAAGGGTTCAGTTCCAAGTTCTGTTAAAGCTCCCAATTATGACGAGGTTCCTGAATTCAACAAGAAAAGTTCCAGAGTTTGACAAGAAATACCTGAAGATGTCAAGAAGGCACATCAGCCAAAATGTTGTGTATATAACAATAAAGACGAGGACAACAGTCCAAAAAATTTAAATAATACAAATCATCAAGCCTTATCTAAAAAAAAATTCAGATAGATGATTATGATTGATGATGATGATGATGATGATGATCACAACAACAACAATAACAATAATAATAATGATAATAATAATAATTATAATAACTAGCAAATATATGCACCCTCCGGGTGCAAGTATTTAAGTTTAGTGTAATAAAATATTATATTAAATTAGAAAGGCTAAATAAGAATACCGATAAAAAGATTTGAAACAGAGGGAGTATAATAAAAAATAGAACAACTGAAACTTACTCTTCCATCACTCTCGTCTTTCATTGTTATTTTTTCTAATTTAAGTATTTAGTTATAAGAGGAAGTAAAGAATAAAATGACAGTTATTTTTTCTTGTTAATGGATTTCATTTAAGATTCATTGAAGAGATTTTTGATTATATTCATTAAAATAAAACCAAACAGTTAGAAATCAATAATACTAAGCACATATTTAATAAAATCACATTTTTAATATCAATATGCAAATTAGCCTTCCCGTTCACACTGTAAACCACTATTTTGTTGTATATATATAAATATAATTGCATGTTGTCAGTATGTAGACATGGTTAACAGTATTAATAATGTAAAACAATTTTATTAATAATTGAGGTTTAAATAAAAATACAATCATGGAAAATGTGATGTCAATAACTAAGGGAATAGTGATATGAGTAGTAATATAGTTTCGGTTACAGACAGAAAAGCACTTAATCTCCATTATAATAAGAAGATTATGAAATTATTGTGTACAGTGCTCAGGTGCACCACAACTCATCAAAGGCTCATGTATAGTACATAGAATAATGTAGTAATGTCCAGAAAATGAATAATATACAGTTATAATATATATGCATGTGTGTGTGCGCATGCATATGTGGAGGGGGGATATCAGATATAAAAATATATTTTTTAAAATAAGGCCCTGAGGGTGTGGTCATTAGCTATAGATTATAGGTAAGTCTAGTATTGTATATTACCTGTATGCTTAATCATGAGATATATTCAGGAGCCCTGTCGGTGGGACTTTAGAATACACCGACTACATCTCTACAGAGGGGTTATTGAAGTCAGTTAGTCTACTGTTGGTTTTAATAACAGCAGCTAAGTACCACTCAGTGTCCAAGACAGCTGGTATAAATAGGAATCAAGAATGATCCATCCATGAATCTGGGTGATTTGGGTGATTCCATTCTTTGAGTTCTGATTGGCTGCTTGACTGCTTGATTTGAATGACATTGTGGAGTCTTATATATACTTTGACTACCTCAAAGTCATGTGGAGTCTTATATATAAATGACTAACTCAAAGTTGATCTTAATCTTTTTAGATGAAGCATTGTTAGCCATTATCAATTTTTGGTCAATTTTTGACATCTTATATTTAGTCACTTTCCTCCCTGACAGTCTGGTGCTGTTAAAAAAAAAGTTGCAATATTATCTTTTCATTGCTGACATTCAGACCATTAGTAGACAACTGTGTGATATTATTTTAAATTTTCATTTGATGAGGCATTGTCAGCCATTATTCATTTTTGATGAGTATTTCTTAATTCTAATTTTACTTACTTTATTTCCAAAGCTAGTAGCAATATTATCTTAATTTTTTTCTTCTAATTATTTAATGAGGGATTATCAGCCATTATTAATTTTTGACTAGTATTTCTTACATTTCAATTTTACTTACTTTATTTCCAAAGTAGCAATAAAATCGATTTTTTTCTTATTATTATTATCTGATGAAGCATTGTTAGCCATTATTAATTTTTAACTAATATTTCTTACATTTTATATTTAGTTACTCTTTGTCATAACATCTCAAACTGACCATTTGATGCTATAAAAAACAAAAACAAAAAAAAACAAGTAGAAATATTATCTTTTCGTTGCAGACATTCAGACCATTAGTTTATGACCATTAGCAGACATCTGGTGATATTATCTTAAACTTTTATTTGATGAGGCATTGTCAGCCATTATTCATTTTTGACGAGTATTTCTTAATTCTAATTTTATTTGCGTTATTTTAAAGCTAGTAGCTATTCTATCTCGATTTTTTTATTATCATCATTTGATAAAGCATTGTCAGCCATTATTAATTTTTGACAATCATTTCTTTCATTCTAATTTTACTTACTTCATTTCCAAAGCCAGTAGCAATATTATCTTGATTTTATTTTTTTATTATCATTTATCTAATGAAGCATTGTCAGCCATTATTAATTTTTGACTAGTATTTCTTACATTTTATATTTAGTTACTTTTCATAATAAACACTCAAACTGACCATTTCATGTTGTTAAAAAAAACAAAAAAACAAGTAGAAAAATTATTTTTTCATAGCAGCCATTCTGATTGTCAGTTTAGGACCATTATTAAACAAGTAGTGTCTGAACGTCTCGCTGCCCTGGGAATGGATTCGCTGAAACTTCGGCGTCTGGCAACTGACCTTGTAAACGCTCATAAGGTCATTAATCATCTTAACAACAGCAACCTTGAGCACCTTTTTGATCTCCATCTTTCCAACACATGTGGGCATGCCTACAAAGTCAGAAAACAGCACTGCTCACGTGACTTTCGGAAACATTTTTTCACGCTCAGAATTGCAGAGACATGGAATAAACTGCCCGCGTCTGTTGTAGACTGCCGAAGCACTGAGTCTTTCAAAGCCTCCATGCTTCCTGTGGTCCGCCAACACTATACCTGATGCCACTCTCCACATACATATGCACACACGCGCACACATACATGCATATTACTACTGTAAACTGTTCATGTTCCTGACATTACATTATTCTGTATACTTGACATGAGACTTTGATGAGTTGTGGTGCACCTGAGCACTGTACACAATAAATTTCATTATTTTATTATTTGTATTATCATTTATCTAATGAAGCATTGTCAGCCAATATTAATTTTTGACTAGTATTTCTTACATTTTATATTTAGTTACTTTTCATAATAAACACTCAAACTGACCATTTCATGTTGTTAAAAAAACAAAAAACAAGTAGAAAAATTATTTTTTCATAGCAGCCATTCTGATTGTCAGTTTAGGACCATTATTAAACAAGTAGTGATGTTATCTTAAAATTTCATTATTTGAAGCATGGTCAGCCATTTTTCATTTTTGTTGAATATTTCTTAATTCTAATTTTACTTACTTTATTTCCAAGGCTAGTAGCAATATCATCTTGATTTTTCTTCCTATTATTTGATGAAAGATTGTCAGCCATTATTCATCTTTGCTCAGTGTTTTTTTTTTTCCATTTTTCTTTCTTTCTTTCTTATCATATTTTTTCTGTGTAGCATGTCCTCTTTTTCTGTTTCTTTCTTTATAATAAAAATGGTCCATAATTTAGCTGAGGTAACGACACTCATAAAAAATAAGAATTTGGTAGATAAGCAACACCAGATAATCAGGATTTACATTCTTGCATTTCATCTTGGGCGATTTGGATGGTTTCCTTTTTAATCAGAGGGTGTTGCAAGATGATAGCGGTTGTATGAACACAAGTATTAATATATACATTTTTTTCTTATTATTTGATGAGGCATTGTCAGCCATTATTAACTTTTGACCAGTATTTCCCTCATCTTATATTTAGTTACTTTTCATCATAACCTCTCAAAATGACCATTTCATGCTGTTAAAAAAACAAAAAAACAAGAAATATTATCTTTTCATTGCAGCAATGAAAAATTAGAACTAAGAAATATTCAGCAAAAATGAATAATGGCTGACAATGCCTCAAAAAATGAAAATTTATGATAACAACACTATTTGCTTACAAGTGGTCCTAAACTGACAATCAGAATGATTGTCAGTTTAGGATCATTCTGATTGTCAGTTTAGGACCACTTGTAAGCAAATAGTGTTGTTATCATAAATTTTCATTTTTTGAGGCATTGTCAGCCATTATTCATTTTTGCTGAATATTTATTAATTCTAATTTTACTTAGTTTATCTCCAAAGCTAGTAGTAATATTATCTTGATTTTTTTCTTATCATTATTTGATGAAGCATTGTCAGCTATTATTCATCTTTGATCATTTTTTTTTTTTTTCATTTTCATTTTATTTGCTTTATTTCTAAAGCTAGTTGCAATATTATCTTGATAATTTGAGGAGGCATTGTCAGCCATTATTAACTTTTGACTAGTATTTCCCTCATCTTATATTTAGTTTCTTTTCATCATAACCTTTCGAGCTGATCGTCTAATGCTGTTAAAAAAAAAAGTAAAAGTAATCTTTTCATTACAGAATTTCTAACAGTTAAGGACCTTTTGTAAGCAAGTAGTGATAATATCTTAAATTTTTATTAGATAAAACAATGTCGGCTATTATTAATTTTTGATGAGTATTTCTTAATTCTAATTTTACTTGCTTTAACTAAAGCTAGTTGCAATACAGTCAGTTATTTGCCATTTGTAGGCAAGTATTGATATTATATTAAATTTTCATTATATGAGACATTGTCAGCCATTATTGAATTTTTGACTAGTATCTCTTTCAATTAATACTTGTGTTCCTTAAAAGTGTGGCATAGCAAGAGGTTTAATGTTTTAAAGTTAAAAGGGTAGCTATGGTTATTTCTTGTGCGTGTTCCTAGGATTTGCTTTTAACCCCATTGTATTTGGTGGTCGTGCTGAAAGGAATTCAAGGTAAGAAAGGAAGAGACAAAGATGTAGGGATTATCTTCCCTTTGCCTAGAAGAGTTATCTTCCGCTGCGTTGCCGTTTGTTCCCACTAGGGGACCTCTGGTATTTAAGCGCCTTATTTGAACTTGTCTTCCTCTTTTAGCTGGATCTTCTCAACGAACTGATATGGGCTAGAGTCTATCTACCCCCTTCTCGGTGGGGCTTTTGCCCCCCCCCCTACATTACTGTAAGTCCTTTATACAGCATGGACTATCCTTTAGTTCCATGTCTGTAACATTTATATTTTATGTACATTTGGGTATCTCGTTTATACCTAAATAGTGTATCTTGTATTTACCATTCATGAATGTGTCCTTTTATCTCTACTCTTATATCTTATTTGTATCTTATGTATCTATGTACTTTATGTATCTTATCGTTACCATGTGCTGTACACCTATTAAATGTTTTGTTCACAACATGTCGGAGCTGTTGTTCAATTATCAACTTTGAATCTTACAAAGACAAAAGGTAGTTTTATGATTTAGGCTTTATTCTTAAGTCATAGCCACCACGTGGTAAGGAAATTCCTTCCTGATCAGTAGTTGTGTCTCGTCCCAGTTAAGGCCTAAGCTCAAATGGCCGAGAAATTATCTTGGGGGTCGGAAGTGGGTCCTTTTTCCCGCACATGCTCGGAGGGCTCTTCTGGTGTGAAAGCTTATGGCAGTTTATTTTTTAAATTTTAATTTAATTTTAATTTTAATCTTATTTTAATTTTAATTCTAATCTTATTTTAATTTTAATTTTAGTTTTAATTTACTTTTAATTTAATTTTAATTTTAATTTTAATTTTAATTTTAATTTTATCTTAATTTTAATTTTAATTTTAATTTTATTTTAATTTTAATTTTATTTTAATCCCCACAAAAGTATGACCATTATCATCTTGCAACAGCCCCTGATCAAAAATGAGACTGTCTGAATCATCCAAGAAGACTTGCAAAATGTAAATCCTGATTATCTGGTGTTGCTTATCTGTCAAATTCCTATTTCTTATGAGTGTTGTCACCTCAGCTAAATAATGAACCATTCTGTTTTTATTATAGCGAAAGAAATGGATGAAAAGGACATGCTATACAGAAAAAATATAATAAGAAAAAAAGAAAGAAAGAGAGTAGGGGAAAGATAGAGAAAGTGGGTGAGCACTTAAGCAATATCTTTCAAAAATTTATTTTTACACTGCCTGGAGGGTGTTTTCTTTTTTTTTGTCTTTTTTTTTTTTTTGCTAGTAACTATAACACTCATACAAAAATTCAGATCGTTATAATATAGTTAACTCTGAGTTTGTTTAACTCTTAACATCCTGTTGAGAATTTTTTTTTAAGTCCAGACCCCATTCCTCTAAGGATTTATTAAAAAAAAACCTTTTTATTTAAAGTTATGTAAATTATTTACCTTAAATCAAAGACTTCTAAATATGTTTAATATTACCTTTAAACAAAGGCTATCATTTGGGGTATATTAGAAAAATGAATATGACTTCTGGCCGGGTGGAATGAGGTGGTATAGGATGTTAAGAGTTAATTCAGTCAAATATTTTGTTTGACAAAGTGAAAACATAATTCTGGCACTTTTTTAATGTTCAGCACTTGGTCATTTACAAGCCAACTGGCCTCGGGCCAGTCACTTCCATTTTAAGTAAGTGTATTTAGCCTAAGATTCAACCCATTGGTCAAAAAAAGACCTTACAAGAGCTTACAGTCCTGCATGGAGATGGGAGAATGCCAAAAGATATTGTATTGACAAAAATATTGCAGGAAGTTAAATCTATAGGATACAACAGTTTCAAGTACTATTTATACTTAAATCTATATTAATAACTGGAAAGAGTTTTTGTTTTCCTCTATAGATAGGCAAATGGTTTCATTTAGAGCTACCAAATTTCCAATGCATTTTTATAATTAAATCATTTCAATGCTTTTTTTTTTATAGTAGAATCATTTCAATGCTTTTTTTTTATAGTAAAATTGTTTCAGTGCATTTATATAGTAAAGCATTTCAATGTTTTTTTATAATAAAAGCATTTCAATGCTTTTTTATAGTAAAATCATTTCAATGCATTTTTATAGTAAAATCATTTCAATGTTTTTTTTTATAGTAAAATCATTTCAATAATTTTTAATGCATTTTTTATAGTAAAATCATTTCAATGCATTTATAAGCATTTCAATGTTTTTTTAGAGTAAAATCATTTCAATGTTTTTTTTATAGTAAAATCATTTCAATGTTTTTTTTATAATAGAATCATTCCAATACATTTTTTTAATTGTAAAATCATTTCAATGCATTTATATAGTAAAAGGATTTCAATGCTTTTTTATAGTAAAATCATTTCAATGTTTTTTTTAGAGTAAAATCATTTTTAATGCATTTTTTAGAGTAAAAGCATTTCCAATACATTTTTATTGTGAAATCATTTCCAATGTACTTTCAAAGTAAAATAATTTCCGATGTTTTTTTTTGTTAAATCAATTCCAATACATTTTTTATAGAAAAATCATTTCCAGTGTTTTTTTTTTATAGTAAAATCTAAGAAGCAGTTCAAAAAACTTTTCAAAATTTTCAAAGAAAAAAAAAAAAAGAAAGAAAGAAGGGCAATCTTTCCATTTTTTGTTATAAATAATAAAAAAAATGGACATGTCATGTGAATGGAAAATGGACGCATCCCAAAAGATCTTTTGTACGACGAATTAGTAAAAGGCTCCTGATTGGTAGGTAGACCACGCCTACAATTTAAAGATGTCTGCAGGAGAGATATGAGGTTATGCCATATTGACACAAACGCGTTAGAGGTAGTGTTACACACTGGACCCGTCAAAAACACAAACACTTGTAATTAGGAAAATATAAGAGATGTTTATTTTCCCCGGTTGTGTACAGCTGAGAGTCGTGGGCAGGGTTACACAATGTGGAGCCTTCGGGAGTTATCTTGAACCTGATCGCCGTCTGCCTAATCGATCTCAACGGGCTTCTTTTATTTGTAATCTGACCCCCGGTGTCACGCCTCCTTGTTCGTGACACCTATGCAGTTTTTTCTGCAGACACGCCTCTTCGTCCATGCAGGTTGTTTTCATTGGCTAAGGGCTACGCCTACAGATTTCTGCACTGAAATCATGACAAACATCCACCTGCATTTTCAGGTGCAAAAGGTCAGGTCGGGGCCACATCCTGTTTTCGTTTCCAGGCTGCACCTGGCCCCCATGCACTTCCTATTCAGCCCGGTCCTTGGGTGCACCGATCAGACAATATATTACAGTAGATGCAAAAAAAATAGAGTGGCCTGGTGCTTTAAGCAAGGCACAGAGAGGGGTGAGGTGGAGAGGTGATTAGCCTTAACAGCAAAGAGAGCCAGAAAGAGAGAGAAAAGCCAGCAGCCCCAGAAAGCATCACAGTTTGTGTGCATTCATTGCATCAAAGACTGTCACTCAGGAATTGGCCTGCAGAGTCACTTGCGCAGATAATTTATCTATTTATTTATTTATTTCATTTATTTATTTTATTTATTTATTTTTTTTTTTGGACACTACGCCATCGTCCTTAGTGGACAGCAAGGTGCAAACAATAAAGAAAAGAAAGGTTCCTAGGGAATGTGGTAGAAAAAAATATGGTGTAGAGAGAATGAGGTAAGGAAGTAAAGAATACAGAAAAAAAGAAAAGAAAGATGAATGTATCTAAGAAGCAATTTCAAAAAAGCTTTCAAAGACAAAAAAAAAAAGACAAAAAAGAAGGCAAGGGCAGCGATTTTCTTTCTGTTATTACTAAGTAATAAAGAAAAGGAAGGTTCATAGGGAATGTGGTAGAAAGTCAATGTGGTGTAGAGAGAATGTGGTAAGAAAGAAAAGAATAGAGTAAAAATAAGCTAAAAGTGTTACAAATCAATATGTGTTTGTGAAATAAGAGAGGACCAAAAAAAGATGATTTTTTTTTTTCCACTGGGAAATGTTGGCAAAGAAATATAATTTTCTTTTTTGTTTGTCATTTTGACATTCAAAGGAAGAAGCATCTGCAGTTTGTTTAATCATTTTTTGTTGTTTTCTTATGATTCTTGGTTTTATTTTTATTGTCTCCATAGAAGATGGGTCCTGACAAAAGCATAAAAAAGGAATTAACAGCTAAATGGTTGCATCTGCTGTAAAATACAATGCACTTCAAAGAAACCATTATTCTATTATTACTAATGTCTGCAATGCATATGAATGCATACAAGTTTATATATATATATATATATATATATATATATATACTAGCAAATATATGCACCCTCTGGGTGCAAGTATTTAAGTTTTAATGTAATAAAATATTGTATTAAATTAGAAAGGCTAATGAAACTAAATAAGAATACAGATAAAAAGATTTGAAACAGAGGGAGTATAATAAAAGATTTGAAACAGAGGGAGTATAATAAAAAATGGAACAACTGAAACTTACTCTTCCATCACTCTCGTCTTTCATTGTTATTTTTTCTAATTTAAGTATTTAGTTATAAGAGGAAATAAAGAATAAAATGACAGTTATTTTATCTTGTTAATGGATTTCATTTAAGATTCATTGAAGAGATTTTTGCTTATATTCATTAGAATAAAACCAAACAGTTAGAAGTCAATAATACTAAGCACATATTTATTAAATTCGATTTTTTAATATTAATATGCAAATTAGCCTTCCCCTTCACACTGTAAACCGCTATTTTGTTGTATATATAAATATAATTGCATGTTGTCAGTATATAGACATAGTTAACAGTATTAATAATGTAAGACAATTTTATTAATAATTGAGGTTTAGATAAAAATAAAATCATGGAGAGTGTGATGTCAATAACTAAGAGAATTGTGACTTGAGTAGGAATATAGTTTCGGTTACAGACAGAAAAACACACAATCTCCATTATAATAAGATATATATATATATATATATATATGTGTGTGTGTAATATAAAGATTTTGAAGGCAATTTACAATGCAATATGTGTTGAATTTATTTAACTTTTGTTTTTTTTTCAAAACTAAATATTTTCGAAAGTAAAATTCCATCTTCAGAGTTATTGAAAGTACTAGGTGTTTTTTTATAGTACTTATCCCACGGCGATATTGTGATCATCTGTTGTTTAAGAAGTTGAGGAACGCCGTATATTTGAAAATTTTTTCCGTGATGTTAAATCGGCTAATTCCGTGATATTAACTCGGCTCGGCTGCTCCCACGCGTGGAAATTGTTCGAAATTCTTTTAATTTTTACTATAAATATAGCCTTGCTTGGCATAGTGAAATAAAGTTTGTTTCTTTATAGTATCTTTGAAGCATTGTGTGTATGTGTAATATAAAGATTTTGAAGGCAATTTACAATGCAATATGTGTTGAATTTATTTAACTTTTGTTTTTTTTCAAAACTAAATATTTTCGAAAGTAAAATTCCATCTTCAGAGTTATTGAAAGTACTATATTTATATATATTCGGGAGCATCCGAGCTGAGTTAACATCACGGAATTAGCTGATTTAACATCACGGAAAAAATTTTCAAATATACGGCGTTCCTCAACTTCTTAAACAACAGATGATTACAATATCGCCGTGGGATAAGTACTATAAAAAAAACACCTAGTTCTTTCAATAACTCTGAAGATGGAATTTTACTTTCGAAAATATTTAGTTTTGAAAAAAAAACAAAAGTTAAATAAATTCAACACATATTGCATTGTAAATTGCCTTCAAAATCTTTATATTACACATACACACAATGCTTCAAAGATACTATAAAGAAACAAACTTTATATATATATATATATATATATATATATATATATATATATATATATATATATATATATTAATATTTTGAAGGCCAGTACAATGCGTATGAAAAATAAAAACAAAAAGATGTTATTTTTGTCTTATTGATTTCGAAGCATGAGCTTTATCATCAGAGTTTATTTTCAGAAATGATGTGCTTATGTTTTTATTTGTGTGGTTACAATTTCTCTTCTTATTTTCTTTTCCTCTCCTTTTTTTTTTCTCTCTTTCTTCTTCTCCTCCTTTATGAATGAAATGGGCGAATAACTGTAATTTCTTATTTTCTCTCTTTTTTTTTTTTTTAAAGTTTTTGTAGAACAAATATTCCTAATATACGGCTGTCATCCGGTCAAATGTTGTAAGTATGTTGCAAGATACACACACACACACACACACACACACACATATATATATATATATATATATATATATATATATATATATGTGAAGAAAAGGAAGTGAATCCGACAGTATGTAGTATATTAAGAAAGAATGAAAAAACACAGGTTTAAATGAGTTAAGTGGTGAGTTTATTGGCCGATGCTGCAGTGTTTCGATCTATTAATTAGATCATCTTCAGGGCATTTGTTGGTATATGGAAGGTATTAAGAAATTTTTTTTATCACAGAATAACGAGAAAAGCGAGTGGTAGTCCTTGTTATTCAGTATGTTTAAAATTTGAGGTTTGAAAAAAGCTTGTTATTCTGTGATAAAAAAATTTCTTATTACCTTCCATATACCAACAAATGCTCTGAAGATGATCTAATTAATAGATCGAAACACTGCAGCATCAGCCAATAAACTCACCACTTAACTCATTTAAACCTGTGTTTTTTCATTCTTTCTTAATATACTACATATATATATATATATATATATATATATATATATATATATATATATGAGGAAAATGGGATTGGAATGAATCTAACAGAATGAGGAAAAATAAGGAATGAAAGAAAAAAACCCAGACAAAAATGTGTAGTATATTTCGCTGGAATGTTAAATTCCGCTTCCTCAGCCTTTATTGAATCATTAAGATCATACAAATGTTTTATAGAAGGGAGATGTAGGTAGGTGGGTAAGTTTTGTGGTGAGGGAAAGATTTGATTGGTTATAGGAGACATTTTTGGGGGAAATAAGGAAGGAGATAGAAGGGAAAGGAGCAGGTAGAATATATATATATATATATATATATATATATATATATATATATATATATATATATAAGTAAAAAAAATATAACAGAAGATTTAGATTTTTTGCATTATAGCCTGTTTCAGGAAGCCTAGACCAAGTCTAAAGCCCCCAATCATCAGATTGGGAACTTTAGACACATATTTTTTTTACTTATATAATTTTGCTTTGTGACTCTGACAATAAGCACATACATTGAGCATGTGTATATACATATATATTTTGTGTATATACATATATATTTTTCTACCTATATGTATATACATATACATAGGGGTAGAAATAGATCTATAACTGCTAATATGACCGATTTTTGAGCTTTTTTCTTTACCAAGTATAACTGTTAATATGCCATTTATAAGCAGTTATAGATCTATTTCTACCCATATGTATATACATGTGGGTAGAAATAGATCTATAACTGCTAATATGACTGATTTTTAAGCTTTTTTTTTCTTAACTGATCCCTTTTTCTTTGTTTGTCAAATCTGTCCTAACAAGAATCTACAGCTTATGAACCATTACAGTTTAAAATAGGGATTTACTTTTCAATCACCCTGTAAATACCTTGAATCAAGATATTAAAAAAGAAGATTCATTTTGATTTTAATATCATATAATGAAAAAAAAAACAACAAATTGATCAAACTATTCTGGAATTATCTGGAAGATAAATGTATTTATATAAAGCTTAGAGATCAAGAAATGGAAAACCAATTTTAATATTCTGAATTCAGGGTATTAAAATTTAAAAAAAAAGAAAAAAAAAAGAAAACGAAAAAATATAAAAATATAAATCAAATTCAAGGAAGAATTTTTTATGGGGTTTAGAACCATCCAAACTAATTTCCATTCATTTTACTTTTTTTAAAAAGATATGAAAAGAAGCAAATGTCTAGACATTATTTACTTCAGTTAACTGGACTCTAAGAAAAAAATAACCTGAAAAGGATTAAAGAAAGAAGAAAGAAAAGGAAAGAGAAGGAAAGGAAAAAAGAAAGGAAGAAAGAAAGAGAAAAAAGAAGAAAAAAGGAAAAAAGAAAGAAAGAAAGGGAAAAAAGAAAGAAAGAAAGAAAAGAAAGGGGAAAAGAAAGAAAAAGGAAAAGAAAGAAAAATGAAAAAAAAGAAAAAAAAGAAAAAGGAAAAAAAGAAAAAAAGAAAAAAGAAAAAAAAAGAAAGAAAAGAAAAGAAAAAGGAAAAAGAAAGAAAAGAAAGGGAAAAAGAAAGAAAGAAAGAAAGAAAGAAAGAAAGAAAGAAAGAAAGAAAGGGAAAAGAAAGAAAGAAAGAAAGAAAAAGAAAGAAAAGAAAAGAAAAAAGGAAAAAAGAAAGAAAAGGAAAAAAGAAAGGGAGAAAGAAAGGGAAAAAAGAAAGAAAAGAAAGGGAAAAAAGAAAGAAAAAGACAAAGAAAAAGAAAAAGAAAAGAAAGAAAAGAAAAAAAAGAAAAATTAGAAAGAAAAGAAATGGCAAAAAAGAAATAAAACAAAAGGAAAAGAAAGAAAAGAAAAAAAATGGTTGCATACATAGATGATCTTTGATTCCATTTGAATTATTTTTAATCGAATCTCCTCATTCTTGGAATTTACGCAGCCATAACAAGAGAATAGGAAAGTTTTATTGACAAGAGAGATTTTTTAATTTTCTTTATTGATGTCACAAAAATAGCCAATTCACTAAAATAATTGTAGTCTGATTCTCTTTAATGATAATAATATTTATCTATATTAAGAATTCAAAAGAGTTTGTTTGTCTCTCTTCTATCAATGGTCAAATGATTTAATATAAGTGGATTAAATTTCCAATGAATTTTTATAGTAAAATCATTTCCAATGCATTTTTATACAAAAGTCATTTCCAATGAATTTTTATAGTAAAATCATTTCCAATGCATTTTTATACAAAAGTCATTTCCAATGAATTTTTATAGTGAAATAATTTCCAATGCATTTTTATAGTAAAAATTCTTTTCAATGGGTTTTTATAGTAAAATCCTTTCCAATGAGTTTTTATAGTAAAATTCTTTCCAATGAATTTTATAGTAAAATCATTTCCAATGAATTTTTATACAAAATCATTTCCAATGCATTTTTATAGTAAAATTCTTTCCAGTGGGTTTTTATAGTAAAATCCTTTCCAATGAATTTTATAGTAAAATCCTTTCCAATGAATTTTTATAGTAAAATTATTTCCAATGAATTTTTATAGTATAATAATTTCCAATGCATTTTCTTAGTAAAAATCATTTCTAATGGATTTTTATAATAAAATAATTTTTTCTAATGGATTTTTATAGTAAAATCATTTCTAATGGATTTTTATAGTTAAATCCTTTCCAATGAATTTTTATAGCAAATAGAAAGAGTAAAATTATTTCTTATGTATTTTTATTGTTAAAAAATAATTTATTTTTATAACTTTTATCATGAATGTTTAAATCTCTTAAGTGTTATTCATTTACCAAGGAATTACTTGTTTAGTTGGCTAGTACATAAACATGTTCATGTGCACACACACATACATACATACATACATACATACACTCATATAAATAAAAACAAAGACATGTTTATGCAAAGAAAACAAACTGCCCTCTCTCATAAAATCATAAATGGGTAAAAAAAATAATATACAATGCCACAGCGGTCATTTTTTACTCCCCTTGTTTATTTTTACTCCCCTTGTTTTTTTTACTCCCTCTGTCTCAATGTTATTATTTACTCCCTCTGTCTCAGTTTTTTTACTTACTCCCCCCGATCACAGTCTTTTTTATTTACTTCGTCTCAGTTTTTTACTCCCTTTATCTTGTTCTTTTTTTTACTTCCTCTCAGTTTGTTTATTTTTATTTACTCCCTCTGTCTCAGTTTTTTTACTACTTCTGTCTCACTTGTTTATTTTTTTTTACTTGCTCTCAGTTTTTACTCCCTCTACCTCGTTTTTTTTTACTCTCTCCATCTCAGTCATTTATTTTGTTACTCCTTCTGTCTCAGATTTGACTCCCTCTATATCAGTTGTTTATCTTTTACTCCCCTAGACTTAGTTTATTTTTGTTTACTCCCTCTGTCTCAGTTTTTTATTTACTCCCTCTGACTCACTTGTTTATTTATTTTACTCCTTCTGTCCCAGTTTTTACTCCCTCTTCCTCAATTCTTTTACTCCCTTTATCTAAGTTGTTTATTTTTTTTACTCCCTCTGCCTCAGCTTTTTTTACTATCTCTATCTCAGTTGTTAATTTTGTTACTCCCTCTGTCTCAGTTTTTACACCCTCTACCTCATTTTTTTACTCCTTTTATCACAGTTGTTTATCTTTTTTACTCCCCTTGTCTCAGTTTTTAAAAAAAAATCTACTCCCTCTGTCTCAGTTTTTAATTGTTTTTTTACTCCTTCTGTCCCAGTTTTTACTCCCTCAACATCAGTATTTCTACTCTCTCTACCTAATTTTTTTTACTCCCTTTGTTTTTTTGTTTTTTTACTCCCTGTGTCTCAGCTTTTTTTTTACTCCCTCCTTCTCGTTTTTTTTCCTATTCTCTCTCTCTCTCTCTCTCTCTCTCTCTCTCTCTCTCTCTCTCTCTCTCTCTCTCTCTCTCTCTCTCTCTAGACATATCCACCATCACTATCAGAACAACAAGTCTTTTTTTCCGCCTTTTCTGTCTGAGCGCTCACACATTTATTCTCCCTTTCATGTTGATCTTTCTTTGGGTAAGCACCGACGTTTGCTGACCAGCAGCATTCAAAGAATGCTGACCACACCCGTGACAAAAGCAACACCATATGACTCAGCTTCCAAGCCACCCCTACCCAACCGTCCATCTACCCCGGACCTTCCTCTTCATCTTGCTGTGTATAGTGACAGTCTGCAACTTGCCTGTCAACATCCTCCACTGTCATTCATAAACTGAGGAAGCTGCTAGTCTGACTCATAGATGATAACTGATATGGAGTTCTTGTCCAATCAAAAGGAAGAAGGAAATCTAGAAAAAAAAACAATAACAAAAGGGAATAAATAGAATAGGAAGTATATTTTATTGTATATTTAACCCCATTGTTTAAATGTGGATGTAAGTTTAAAAAAATTATTCATAAAATGACTTGGTGAGAATGAATGCATCAGGTCATGTGCATCTGAGACACACACACACACACACACACACACACACACACACACACACACACACACACACATATATATATATATATATAAAGATAATCTAATGAGTCAGACGAACCTACTATTAGTTTCGCATAAAGCTCTTCAGGGCTAAAATCTGACTTTAGATTTGAGCCCTGAAGAGCTTTATGCGAAACTAATAGTAGGTTCGTCTGACTCATTAGATTATCTTTATTATTGGCTCTACTTAGGTATCGAGCACTTTTTACTTATTAGCTTTCTCCTAGCGGTTATATGAATATATATATATCTTATATACATATATATACATATAAATTGTTTTTTCTATTGGCCAAATACTGTACCAATAGATTATTTTTTGTTGGTATGAATATCTTGGTCTTTTCTTTTTTTCAAAAATTTTTTTTTCTCCCTGGTTGATGTTTGGTAGTATATTTTTACAATCAAACTATTTGCTGTTTTTTTTCTCTCCGCAAGGATTTACCAACACGCTTGGTATATTATATATATATATATATATATATATATATATATATATATATATGAAATTCCTTTATACTCCACTCCCACCAAACAGGAAGAGAGAGTTAAATACTTATATATATATATATATATATATATATATATATATATATACACATGCATGTAAGAATTCAGTTTCATATTATTGACAAAAGCCTGAAGATGATACCAGAAGATCTGAAACATGTGTCGCATATGTAAGATAAAAATAATAAAAAATTTTTTCTAAAAACATAATCCATTTTGCGGACCTTCTTTTTTTTAATAAAATAATGAATTTTCTCCTGTTGGAACCAGAACAACACTTTCTATATTATATATATATATATATATATATATATATATATAGAGAGAGAGAGAGAGAGAGAGAGAGAGAGACAGAGACAGATAGATAGATTGATAGATGGATAGATAGATATGAATAGATTGAGATAGATATAGAAATAGATAAAGAGGCATGAACCAACATATGAACATATATATATATATATGTATATATATATATGCACACGTGTATGAGTAGCATAGGGATCTGTGCATTAAAGTAAGGAGCTGATGGTAGGTGTGGCACTCTACCTCAGACACTAAAACAATCTTCTTGGTGTAGTGCTAGTGAAAAGGGAATAGACTCCCTTGCTGATTGGCTGATACCGACATTAGGCATCCCCGACTACTTTACTTTGAAAAAAAAATATATACATACATATATATGTATGTATATATATGCATTGTTTGTGAGTTCGATTCTCATTGGGCATACTTCTGGCCTTGTGCGACATCTAAGCTAAGCTTAGTAAATAACTATAAGTAGACAGCTAGCTAGATGTCTATATATATATAGATAGATAGATTGATAGATATAAAGAAACTGAGATAGATATACAAACACAAAGAGAGATGTAAACAGAGGAAGATAGATAGATAGATATGAACAAACTGATAGGTATATAGATATAAACAAATTGACATTACATATATTCTAATCTGACTCATAGTTGATAACTAATACTGAATTCTGGTCCACCCAAACTGATACTGAATTCTGGTCCACCCAAAATAAAGAAAGAAATCTACCAAAAAAACGCAAAAAATAAAACATTAATAAAAGAAAATAAATAAAAAAGTAGGAAGTATGTTTTATTGTATACTAGAAGTGGCTAGCCTGCGTTGCTGGATAGAGAGCTAAAGTTAGTCTCGCAGATCCACTATTACTGAATTGCTAGTTGGATCATCACAGGATGCCCCATTAAAATCCCTACGTAAAAAGACTTTGTGCCGATCCAGCTTGGTGAGGCGTCAGAAAAAAAAAAGTGCACAGACTATGAAAAGAAAAATCAGTGCCGCCTATTTAAAATATTACTGTTACTATTTAAGTTTTTTTTTAATGTTTTTAATTATCTTCACAAATATAAAGTAAATGTTCATTATTTTTGCTCAAAAAGCAAGATCTGGTGATACTGAGTGTGTATATATATTTACTTTGTCATTAATTGTTTTATTTTCATGTTTCCTCTGGACATACATACACACAAACTGCCCTTTATATATGTATAGATTTAACCACATTGTTCAAATGTGGATCTAAGTTTTAAAAGTTTTATTTATAAAAGGAATTGGTGAAACTAAATGCATCAGATCATCTGAGACATATACACATTGTGGGGTTATTTTCGTATTTGCCTGGAGAGTTGTCTGCCCGTTTAGTTTCGCTGGTTCCTGCTAGGGGCCTCGGGTGTATTCAAGCGGCTGATTTGAACTTCTCACTCTCTTTTCCTGCTTCTCGACCTATGAGACACTATGGGTTAGACTCTGGTCTACCCGCTTCTCGTTGGGGCTTCGGCCCTCAATGCCGGGACTTGTCACTGTAAGTGATTTATACAGCATGGACTATTCTTAGTCTCATGTCTGTTGCTTTTATGTTTATCCTTTTTACATGTAACTATATATTACTTATGTATGTATGTTTATGTACACCTCTATGTATTATGTACCCTGTTAATTCTTGTGCTGTTATATAAAATGTTTTGTCCTTCAACCTTTGTCGGAGTTTGTTTGTGTTCCAATGAGTTATGACTTTGTCATAACCTTTGAATCTTACAACATGAAAAGATATATATGAGTGTGTGTATGTGTGTGTGTGTGTGTGTGTGTGTGGTTTGGATTTTATGGCATGTCAACCCTTCTTGGGTTATTTCATACCGAAATACATTTTGTTTTATTCATTCTTGATGGGTATTGAAAATTCAATTTTTAAACTCAATTTTTTAAAACATATTTATTAACTCATTTTTTTCTATATAATCCATAGGTGGGACCCTAACAAGTACTACCACTCCAGGTCAGGGTGGACCATAAAGGGGTACTCCATACTTCCCAGAGCTCCAGAATTGGAACTTCACTATTACATGCAGTTTAGCATCATACCCAGGACACTATGTGTGTGTATGTGGGTATATATATATATATATATATATATATATATCTGTCTTGCACAGAGCTAGGTCTAAGCAGCACCTAACCATTCTTGAAGCTGTTTATATTTTATTCTTTCGTCCCACTTTGGGCAGACAAAAACCCAAACACCCCCTTTACTTGTTAGGAGACATCTCCAATTCTGGTTGGATCTGGGGGTATATAATGGCACCATAATGTATATATACTCCCCCTACTTAAAAATGTATATATACTCCCCCTACTTAAAATTTTTTTTTTTTTATTGTCCCCCTCTGGCTCCCCTCCATTCGTTCTTAAAGATATTTTAAAGATATTTCTTAAAAATATTTCTTATACAATCTGACTTTTATTCGTCGCTGGTGTTTATACTTGAAAAAGAACCGGTCGAAAAGGCCTTCGTATTCCCCACATTTTATATTTTATTTTCGTAATAAAATATTACCATCTCGTAACTTGTATGATCTCCATACATACATATGATTCCTCCAGTTTTAGTACTCTATAAGTTTTCCTGTACAAAAAATGTGTATATATATATATATATATATATATATATATATATATATATATGTATATCCACACATGTATGGATAGATAGATAGATATGAACAAACTGATAGATATATAGATAGATATAAACAAATTGACGTTACATATACTAATATGACTCATAGTTGATAACTGATACTAAGTTCTGGTCCACCCAAAAGGAAATAAATAAAAAAAGAAGTAGGTCTTACAGTATATTTAACCACATTGTTTAAATAATGGAGATTGTATGTCTGTCTGTCTGTAGCCAAAACTATGTCACTGCTTACATCACAATACACTCAGGAATTGCATTAGTTTATGAATGAGTAATTTATTGTCAAAATCATTTATATATAGAATAAATCTAATTTATTTACAGTGTCTCTATGAAAACCTGCGGGAGAGACATGAGGATATGTCACATTGACACAAACATGTGGGTAGATGCAGAAAATCGAGCAGACAGGCACCTTAATGTTAAGCAAGGCACGAAGAGGAGTGAGGCAGAGAGGAGAGTAGCCTTGACAGCAAAGAGAGCCAGAAAGAGGGAGAGAAAACAGCAGTCCCAGAAAGCATCACAGTTTGTGTGCAGTCAGTGCACCAAAGACTTTCACTCGGGATAGGCCTGCACAGCCACTTGCGCAGATGCAGATAATTTTTTTATTTTCTAATTTATTTATTTTTATTTTATTTTATTCATTTTCCTTGGGACACTACACCATTGTCCTTAGTCAACGGGACGGTGCCAACAACAACCTATATATGTATATACATACATATATATGTATATATTTGTATATATATACATATATATGTATATATTTGTATATATATACATATATATGTATATATTTGTATATATATGTATATATATATATATATATATGTATATATATATATATAGCCGGGTTAGCTCAGTCGGTAGAGCGTTCGGCTAGAAACCACAAGGTTCCTAGTTCAATACCAGTCCTCGCCAACTCAGCATTTGAGTAGCACAGGGATCTGTGCGGTAAAGTAAGGATCTGATGGTAGGTGTGGCGCTCCACCTCAGATGCCAAAACAATCTCTTTGGTCTAGCGCTATTGAAAAGGGGATAGACAGATATTGAAAAGTGTTGTTATGGATCCAACGGGAGAAAATTATATATTTTATAAAAAAGAAGGTCTGCAAAATGGATTATGTTTTTTTTAAATTTTCTATTATTATTATTTCACATTTGCGACATGTGTTTCAGATTTTCTGATATCTTCTTCATGCATCAATTAACCATATTCTGACAGAATATAGTTAATTAATGCCTACCACTTTGTGTAACACTGCTTTGAATGGCAGCTACTTGTTAAGAATCAATCTTGATTATTTTAAAAAATAATATTTTACATAAATAAAATAATAATAATAAAATAGTAATTTAAAAAAAATCCATTTTGCAGACCTTTTTTTATAAAATTTATATATATATATATATATATATGTATATATATATATATATTTATCTATATATATAAAATATATATATATATGAAAAATTTATATTTATCTATATATATAATATATATATATATTTATCTATATATATAATATATATATATATATATTATATTTATCTATATATATAAATATATATATATATATGAAAAATGGAAATGAATCTGATAGTATGTAAGTATATAAAAATTAAAAAACAACAATATGCCATGAAATAAAGTAATTCCTTTTATAAAAATTTCTCCAACAGTTTTGAACAAATTGCGTCATTCAGTTTAAATGGGAATGTCAATGGTTGCAAGGCGTTTAAGTTATCTTTTTTTTTTTTCATATTTGAGGTGCAAACAGAAGCTGCAACATACTGACAAAAATAAAGGCTAAAAAATTCTGTTTGTCAAAAATTTATTTCTACATTGATGATAGTCCTGATGATGGTTTGATGAACAAACTGAAATGCTATAGTGTCAGCTAAGTAAAATGTAATATGTATATATACCCAACACCTCCACACAAGCAGAATGCCACACAAGGTCAATTTCTTAAGTGGAGTTTAACAGGTTTGACTTCAGAGTTTTCCTTCTCCTAGACTGGTTACCAAACCAATATTAAAGAACCCAGTCTGTCCTACAATTTACCCATAGCTGGAGGGGGAATAGTTGGATTCATACCTTTCCCAAGAGTATTAGCACTATGTGAAATGCACACAAGGAGAAGGAAGACTCTGAATTCAAACCCATTAGACTCCACTTAAAAAACTGAACATGTGTCTCATTCTGCTTGTACGGATGGGTTGGACAAATACATCCTATTTACCCATAGCTGCAGGGAGAAGAGATGATTCATGTCTTTCTCAGGAATATTAGTACAACGTAAAGCACAAACAACCTAATCCAGTCAATTTGTTAAGTTCATTTCTATGTGTATATGTGTGTGTGTGTATGTGAGTATGTAGGTGTGTAGTGTGTGTGTGTGTGTATTTGAGTGTGTGTGTGTGTGTGTATGTGTGTGTGTGTGTTGTGTGTGTTTGAATGTACGTGTGTGTGTGTATGTGTGTGTATGTGTGTGTTTGAGTGTACATGTATATGTGTGTTTAGGTGTGTATTTGAGTGTATGTGTGTTTTTGAGTGTACGTGTGCGTATGTGTGTGTTTGAGTGTATGTGTGTGTATGTGTATGTTTGAGTGTGTGGGTAGGTGTCTGTGGGTAGGTGTGTGTGTGTGTGTGCGCATGTGTGTGCACTTAGATATATAAAACGTACAATAATAGACATGTATACATATGCATTTTATTTTCTAGTGCAGATTGCTTATCTTATAGTATTCTAGAAAAAAAATGGCCGCTAATACTTTTATCTTAAAAAACAAAACAAACATCAATCTTAAAAGAAAACAAAACAATCAAAGTTTGTGTTTTATTACTTCATATACCAAAAGTTTTATTAAAATCAGATAGTTTATTTTATACAATTTTTAGAAGAATTTCGTGTGATCACTCTTTTTTAGAGCCAGCAAGAAAATGCACATGCCTATAATTACAGTATAAAAATAAAAAAAAATAAAAGTGTGAATAGAAGAAAATATCCTGGTAGAAAATAACTACCGAAAATCAAAAAATGAATTTAAAATAAAAACTAAAAAAATAATTTTGATTTTTTTTTTTTACAATTTTTTACAATTATTCATAAAAACTTGTAAAGCATAAGATCAATTTTTAAATAGAGTACAGCTAGTTTGAATTTAGAGTTTAACTTCTAGACTGATTGCCATACTAAGGCTAACGAATCCAGTCAGCCCTACTATTTACCCATAGGAGGGAGAGAGAAGGGATGGGTTCATGCCTTTCCCAGGAACACTAATACAAATTAAAATACCAACGACCTAATGCAGTCACCTTGTTGAGTTCATTTCCTAAGTGTGTGTGTTTGTGTGTATGTGTGTGTTTGTATGTGTGTATTTATGTGTGTATATATGTGTGTGCATGTGTGCGTACGTGTTTGAATATATAAAATATAACAATAATAGATATGTATACATATGCGTTTTATTTTCTAGTGCAGATTCCGGCCAGTTTTACCATTTTGCTTATTTTATATTTTTCTAAAAAAAAAAAAAACAATTTTCGACAATTATTCATAAAAACTTGTAAAGCATAAGATCAATTTTTGAATAGAGTACAGCTAGTTTGAATTTAGAGTTTAACTTCTAGACTGATTGCCATACCAAGGCTAACAAATCCAATCAGCCCTACTATTTACCCATGGGGTGGGGGAGAGAGAGAAGGGATGGATTCATGCCTTTCACAGGAAAAAATTAAAATACCAATGACCTAATGCAGTCACCTTGTTGAGTTAATTTCCTAAGTGTGCGTGTTTGTGTGTATGTGTGTGTTTGTATGTGTGTATTTATGTGTGTATATATGTGTGTGCATGTGTGTGTACGTGTTTAAATATATAAAATATAACAATTATAGATATGTATACATATGCGTTTTATTTTCTAGTGCAGATTCCCGCCAGTTTTACCATTTTGCTTATTTTATATTTTTCTAAAAAAAAAAAAAACAAACAAACAAAAAAAAAAAAAACAATTTGCCTTCAGTCTAGAAAGAAAACAAAACCAAATGTTTTATGAATCAACAAAAATTTCTCTGACATAATAACATCTTTTTCCTCCTCTTAGGATCCAAGAATGTAATGTCTGTCTACTTCTACCATTTTTGTATTTGGTATGATTTGGTAAATATTCCCAGACTCTGGCATTGTAGAATGACTCCCACTTAAAAGCAGCAATGTGTGTGCTGATTTTGTCTTTAAAATATTTTAAAACAAAATATCTGGGCCACATAAGATTACAACAAAGTATATCATTATTAATAATTGGGAAGAGTTTGTATCTTTCTCCTTTATAAACTGCAAAAACATTTAATGAACTGCAACCCAATTTCCAATGCATTGTAAAATAATTTTTAATGCATTTTTATACTCCACACTAATTATTTCCATTGTTTTCTATAGTAAAATCATTTTAATGCATTTTTATACTAAGATTATTTCCATTGTTTTCTATAGTAAAATATGCATTTTATACTAAGGTTATTTCCATTGTTTTCTATAGTAAAATCATTTTTAATGCATTTTTTACTATTTCCATTGTTTTCTATAGTAAAATCATTCTCCATGCATTTTTATACTAAGTTTTCCATTGTTTTCTATAGTAAAATCATTTTTAATGCATTTTTATACTAAGATATTTCCATTGTTTTCTATAGTAAAATCATTCTCCATGCATTTTTATACTAAGATTATTTCCATTGTTTTCTATAGTAAAATCATTTTAATGCATTTTTATACTAAGATCATTTCCATTTTTCTATAGTAAAATCATTCTCCATGCATTTTTATACTAAGATTATTTCCATTGTTTTCTGTAGTAAAATCATTCTCCATGCATTTTTATACTAAGATTATTTCCATTGTTTTCTATAGTAAAATCATTCTCCATGCATTTTTATATTAAGATCATTTCCATTGTTTTCTATAGTAAAATCATTTTTAATGCATTTTTATACTAAGATCATTTCCATTGATTTCTATAATAAAATCATTTTCAATTCATTTCATTGTCAAATTATTTCCATTGCTTTCTATATTTCTCTCTCTCTCTCTCTCTCTCTCTCTCTCTCTCTCTCTCTCTCTCTCTCTCTTATATATAATATATATATATATATATATATATATATATCAATGTGTATGGTTGTCCCTATTATACTTGAAGAAGTAGTAGTAATCCAATGTACAGTGTTATTAGAAGAGTGCTCAATATAGCTGTGATAAAGTGTTAATAGATAAGTAAATAAATAAATATTTTAGTATATATTTATTTGCATAGGAACAAGTCTGCTACCATTGGTTTCATGCTATGTAAGCTTAATTCTTTAAGAGGATCAATCATCAGGTAGCGAAAAAAAATTTGAAAATGATAAAAATATGGTAAAATATGTACGTTTGATTAATTGTATTTCCAGTGGACCTGCCTGGAGCAATGGCTGGAGACATGGCAAGGAAGAGTCATGGAGGGCCCTGCTCTCGGAACAACTTGCTGCTTCCCATCTCTGGTAGGTTGAGCACTTTAGAGGGGATTTTGCTGATGGTTGCCGATTGCATATTAAATATTGGCAACTAAAAAATCAAATTTAATCAAAATTTCCAGGCATTTTCATAAAAGCAAAGATCATCTCAAAATATAAATGACAATCACGTGACTTTCGGAAACATTTTTTCACGCTCAGAATTGCGGAGACATGGAATAAACTGCCCGCGTCTGTTGTAGGCTGCCAAAGCACTGAATCTTTCAAAGCCTCCATGCTTCCTGTAGTCCACCTACACTATACCTGATGCCACTCTCCACATACATATGCACACACGCGCACACATACATGCATATTACTACTGTAAACTGTTCATGTTCCTGACACTACATTATTCTGTGTACTTGACATGAGACTTTGATGAGTTGTGGTGCACCTGAGCACTGTACACAATAAATTTCATTATTATTAATACAACTGGAAGAAATAAACCAAAAGATTTTAGTGAAAGAAGTGAGTCTCAAAAGATAGCAGGACAGAACCAAACAATACAAATAAAATAAAACCTTCTAAAAAAATAACGAAATAAAATGTTATGTACCCCTTTCTCGTCGGGTACATAACCAGAGTTCTTATGTGATATATATATATATATATATAATAGAGAGAGAGAGAGAGTATTATCAGAGAGATATTCCTGTGGAAGCCAACCCATGGACATGCAAGTGTGGGGCGCCCAGCTAGGACCTACATTGACCAGCTATGCGAAGATGCTTAGTTGCTCCGCGGAGACCTCCTAGGTGCAATGAATGATAGGGAAGTTGGCGAGAGATTGTCATGGATACCCATGCTGCATGCATGATATGATGATGATGATGATGATGACCAAATAGATTATGCAACAAAAAGTCAACCAACGAGAAAGCATGAATACTAATGAATAACTGAATGCAAAGAACATAAAATGTTATGTACCCCTTTCTCATTGGGTACATAACCAGAGTTCTTATGTGATATATATATATATATATATATATATAGAGAGAGAGAGAGAGAGAGAGAGTATCATGAGTGAGATATTGACAGATACATAACTTACTTGCTGTTTCTTCGTCTTAGTCGTCATGTTGGATTCTACCTCGTCTAGTCTTCTCTCCGGCCATGATGTCTACGACTAGTCTAGCTGTTTCACCTTTTTCTTCTACGGGCTTCTTCTGGCTAACTAAGGTATGCTTAATTAATTAACAACGCTTGTTGCTTTTCAAAGCTTTATTTGCCTTTTGTAACTAACTCATCGTGCAGAGCTGACAGCCGAAGTAAGACACGTCTTTGCTGCAACTGACTTAACTAACTCAAAATCATGTGATGTACGATATTTCAACTGTCCAGTGATCTTCCATACTGTGATATGAAAAAACTGGATCTGCAGAATTACAAGGTCTTGCCAATAATCTATGCTACCAAATAGATTTTTTTTTTTTTTTATTGCTAAGTCATTAACATGACCACCTTTGATATGCGACACCATTCCATGCTGTGGTTGTATCAGTGCTGCTGTATGGCTGCACCACTTGGACCCTAATGAAGCGTCTTGAGAATAAGCTAGATTAGAGCTAGATGAGAGCTGCACAAGAATGCTGCATGCAGTCTTGAACAAGTCGTGGAAACAGCATCCACAAGGAAGCAGCTGTACAGTCACTTGCCCCCCATCTCACAAACTATCCAAGTGAAACGGACAAGGCATGCAGGACACTGCTGAAGAAGCAAGGATGAGCAAGATGATGATGACTATGCTACCACATAGATTATGCAACAAAAAGTCTACCAATGATTTGGTGGAGAAAGTACGAATATAAATGAATAACTGAATGCAAAGAACATAAAACATTTTGAAGCAAAATATGAAGAAATGAAAGAACGTAACAGGAGGGCCAAATAGATAAATAAAAGGAAAAAAAGAATTGCATGGACTTGTTGTAAGTTGTGTGTTATATATATATTTTATATATACTAGCAAATATATGCGCCCTCCGGGTGCAAGTATTTCAGTTTTAATATAATAAAATATCATATTAAATTAGAAAAGCTAATGAAACTGAATAAGAATGCATATAAAATGATTTAAAAAATAGAATCGAAAATAGAACAACTGAAACTAACTCTTCCATCACTCTCGTCTTTCATTTTTATTTTCCTAATTTAAGTATCTAGTTAAAAGAAGAAGTAAAGAATAAAATGACAGTTTTTTTCTTGTTAATGGATTTTTTTTTAAAGATTTAGAGATTTTTGCTTATATTCATTGAGATAAAACCAAACAGTTAGAAATCAATAACACTAAGCATAATTTATTAAAATCAAATTTTTAATATCAATATGCAAATTAGCCTTCCCATTCACACTGTAATCCGCTATTTTGTTGTATATATAAATACAATTGCAAGTTATTAGTATGTAGATATGGTCAACAGTCTTAATGATGTAAAACCATTTTTATTAATAATTGAGGTTTAAATAAAAATAAAATCATGGAGAATGTGACGTAAATAACAAAGGGAGTTATGAATTGTATAGTAATATAGTTTCGGTTACAGACAGACAAACACACAATCTCCATTATAATAAGATGTACACATCTTACAAGCCAAAAACATGATTCAACACAATGGAGAAAAAACGAAGTTGTATTTAAATCAACAACCTGCACTAAATAAACTTACAAGAAAGTAGAACAGCATACCCAGCAAAGTCCTCTTCATTTGTTTTTATTTTTAACAGTTCATATTTTGTCTTTTTTTATTTTCCGCTAAGAGAGCTGACTTGTTTGCATGACGACTACTTGCTTGTCATCTTCAAAACTTCAACTGACTTCTCCTCCTTCTTCTTAGAATTCCTGCTTTTTCTTTTTGGCGCTTGTTTTGAATTCAGCGTCTGTTAGTTCCGTTATTGCATTTTTGGAATTCTACTCCCTCCTTTTTTCAAACAATTGGCAACCGCCATTTTATTAATCGTTACAGACTTTAAACCCCAGCCAATCAACAACCCGAATACGTAGTTAGTTAACTATTTAATTGCTGATATTGATAGCCGTTCATTTGCACATTATTAGACATTGATGAACGGACCTGCAATCAAAGGTTTCTTCACAAAGGATCGCACTCTGCTTAACACAAGGGATCTCCGTTGGAGAGTGCTCTCGCTTGAAGCCTAAGGATGCCCACAAAAATCGTAACAAATATAGAGAGAAAGATCTCTCGTTTTTTTTAGAGGTAAATAGAAAAGACAACATAGATCCGATTGAAAAATTTAATTTTATTATTTGATCCACGGATGGGAACCTAACAAGTACTACAACTTTGGGTCAGAGTGGACCTGGGAGTAAATGACAATGAAGGGGTACTCCATATTCCCTAGATCTCCAGGCCTTACCATCAGAGCCAGTTTAGTGTCATAACCAGTACACTAAGCTTAACTGAGTTAACTGGCTAAGAACAGTACTAAAGTATATTGGGGTAAAATCATAATTTACAAGGTGCTCATTATCTAAAAAAAACCAAAAAGGATAAAAAAAAAAAAACAACTAATGCCCTTTAGACCAAACTTATTATTTTTGAATTTTGAATTTTTTTTTTTTTACCTATGGCCCCCATTGATTCCTATTTTACTGTGGTGGAACCATGCCACCCCACCCCCACAGCCATTCAATGTTTAAAAAATCCTATTTTATTGTTTCAAAATTAAATATCATTAGGAATTGTATCAAAAGGTTGAAAAAATGTTTTGTGTATTGTTGAAGTATAACTACTTTATTGCACATAGAATTTAACAACTAAATTCTATGGAAAATGAATATTCACTAATAAAATAAGTCAAATATCTTTTAGCTCTAAAATATTATTGTGGATCCCCAATTTACTATTTTGCTTGCATGGACCCCAAAACACCATATATGGGCCCCCAGGGACCATATGGACCCTGGGTGAGGACCACTGGTTTAGAAAAATATAGAGGTGCCCCCTCAACAAAACTATTATTATTTTTGAATTCAGCAACCCCAAAATACCCGAAATACATTAAAAAAAAACAAAAAATCATTGGCAACAAAAAAATCAAATTTAATCAAATTTCTTGATATTTTCCTAAAAGCAAAGATCAACTCTATAAATGAATTTCATTCATAAATACACAGAGAAAGAATTTCCACCATTTTTTTTTTCTTACACTCAGATTTAGACTTACCCTAAAATAGAGGAAATGTATGATATGTTAGATATGAAATTTAAAAAAAAAAAAGAAGAAAACATTCAATATCATTTTTATTATGCATAATAGAATTCATAATTTCATATTTTCTGAGCAAGACAGAAAAAAATATTTTTAATAAGAAAGATAAAAAAAAAAAAATATACACTTGTGTACATCATAGATGCTTATAAGAAAGAAAAAAAGATGGAAGATGCTTTTAAAGAATATATAAATCTTTATTTCTGATATTTCACTCTCCATGTATCGTATCAACCCATAAATAAGTACACCTCTAACATCTTTGTATTTTGTCAGACTGCCAACTTTATTGAGATAAAGCATTTCAATAAAGTTGGTGAGCTTACAAAACTCATAGGTATATACATATACTTATGGGCAGAAATAGATCTATTACTGTTAATATGATTGATATTTATGCCTCATTTCCAAATATATTGCTTTGTTCAAAATTATTGAACATTGAGAACTCAACAGGGACCAGAACAACTTTAACGTTCTGTTGTTAAAAAAAGGCACACCTTGGAATCATCCTAACACCAACCAACCAACCTGCCAACCAGGTGATTTACCTATATATATATATATATATCATAAAATCAGAAAGAATGGCGTAATACATGTTTCATTAGATTAAAGAGCTTTGAAGAAAATAGACTGAAACTTCGGGATCAGCTCCGTCTAACTTTAAATCAAAAGCATCTGACACCCGCTTTAGAAAATTTGACCTGTTAGTGTGGCTTCATAGCTTGCAGCAAGGCTGGGCTGCTATCACACTCAAGGAAACACAAAATGTCTTCTTGATAGCATGCACAACATGTGAGGAAACAAATCACTCACTGCTAACCCTCATCTATCGTTCACGATAGGAGAGTCCACCATATATATATATATATATATATATATATATATATATATATTTATATATATATATATATTTATATATATGTATATATATATGTATATATATATATATATATATATGTATATATATATATATATATATATATATATGTATTATGGAAAAGGTGACTTACCAGTGAATATGGTCACAATGGTTAGTTGATGCAAAATTCAGAAAGGTAAGACAGCGATATAACAAATGAAAAGTGCTCAATATGTTAGTAGAGCAAATTTATTATGATATAGGTACAAGAGATAACCTACTCAAGTTTCACCATAAGGATCTTCAGGGCTAAATCCCCTGAATTAATCAAGATATTGATTTATTGCAGTCGATTAAATGTGTGTGTGTTTCGAGATAACGAACCATTTATTGCGAAAGATACACACGTGTAATCGACTGCAATTAATCAATATCTTGATTAATTCAGTGGATTTAACCCTGAAGATCCTTATGGTGAAACTCGAGTAGGTTATCTCTTGTATCTATATTATAATATATATATATATATATATATAGTCATCCACAGAGACAGTGTTTTGATATATCATGTATCGTATCAACCAATAAATAAGTACACCTCTAACATTTGACTAAGGTTGACTGCTGTATTTCTCTTGAATTAAATTTAACCACAACAAGAGTAATAAAAAAAAAACTTTATTTATATTTTACCTTTATAAAAATTTAATCTTTGTAAAATTAATTAGTGAGAAAAAATGTATTGATTTACATTTAAATTTGACTAACCTAAAAATTTATTGATGTGGGGATTAAAAAATACGAAATGTCTAAAGGCTAAATCTGTACAATACCTAAATATGAGTTGTATTGTCTATAAATAACTACACGCCTATCATTTTTTTTTTAAAAGGTTAATTTTTTTCTATACTAAAGATGTTGCGATTTTATTGTTTGTAGTGGAACACTATTCAATTAAAATGGATATTATTAGGTATTATTTACAGTATTGCCCATAAATAAGTACACACCTAACAATTCTTATAAAAAGCTCATTTTCTTTTGAACTGAAGATACTAAGGTTTTATTATTTCTAGTGGAACATTAAAGAATCAAAGCAGATTTAAAACTAAAGATACCAGGATATTTCTAGTGGAACGGATATTATTAGGTATTATTTACAATATTGCCTATTAATAAGTACATACCCTAGCAATTTTTTATAAAAAGATAATTTTCTTCTCAACCAAAGATACCAGGATGTTATTATTTCTAGTGGAAGATTATACTATCAAAACGGATATTATTAGGTATTATTTACAGTATTGCCTATTAATAAGTATATGCCCTAACAATTTTTTATAAAAAGATAATGTTTTTCTAAATAAAATATAGTCGGGGCGGCCTAATGTTGGTATGAGCCATACAGCAAGGGAGTTTATCCCCTTTTTACTAATACTAGACCAAGGAGATTATTTTAGCGTCTGAGGTGGAGCACCACACCTACCATCAGCCCTTTACTTTACTGCACAGATCCCTGTGCTAGTTATACACTGAGTTGGCGAGGGCCAGTATTGAACCAGGAACCTTGTGATTCCTAGCTGGATGCTCTACCGACTAAGCTAAACCGGCCTTACCATGATGTTATTATTTCTAGTGGAAAACAGATATTATTAGGTATTATTTATAGTATTGCCCATAAATAAGTACACCACTAATAATTTTTTTTATAAAATGTTAATTTTCCTATAAACCAAAGACACCAGAATTTTATTATTTTTTGTGAAAGTGTGACCCACAAAATACTGAAAAATTCAAATAATTCATATAACTTTCTTGATTTTAATCTAATTTTTATATTATTTTTCAGATATAGGGGAACATTATACAATCAAAATGTGTATTACTACGAGATTAGTCAAAAAGTAATGCTATTTTTTATGTATCATACATCAAAATGAAGCTGGTCCTCTGTGGATCACACCCATACTTCTCCACACAGTCACCATTTCTATCAATAGCAATTTTCCACCCTCAAGTGAGAGCATGTATCCCTGCCCTGTAAAATTCTGTTGACTGTTCCTTGAGTCCCTTCTTCACTACAGATTTCACTTCCTCGTCACTTGAATAATGTTTGCCTCTCAAACCCTCTTTCATGGGGCCCGAAGAGATGATAGTCTGAAGCTCTCTCACTCTTTCTTTATACCTTCTTGGCTTTTTCTCACTATCTCTCTCTGTTGACCTCTGTTGACCTCTGGTGGTATTCTCTCATTGGTTAAAGAAGTCATGTGACAGGCCAGTCTATGGTAAAGTTAGAGGAGAAAGGTGACAGACCTCTTCGGGTTGAGACGTGTCATGTAATTTGATTCAAAAAGTCATCTAATTTCAAATGGGTAACAAAAATAGAAAATCACGAGACTTATCATATCCCTAGAGATTAGAAAAATTCAATTTATTTTGTCGGACAGATCTAATTGGCAAGAAATATCCGAAACAGAAATGTAGCTGTGAGTGTCGTGAGAGGAATTATTTTATTGGAAGTGGTATTGTATTTAGTATTTTTATTGCAGTGAACTGCGTTTTATCGTTCATATCATTGTCTATATCTATTAATAATGGAGATTTGCTTCTGTTTTTTGTCAGTAACAAAAACTACGTCACTGCTTGCGTCACACTGCCTAAAATCGTCATAAATAGAATACACTCAAAATTTGAGCATGCAAAGTTAGACAGTCCTCATTGTTTTTTTAAACAAGTTTTAATAAATACATACCTGGTATTATCTATCTATATATAGTTTTTTTTTTTAATTTTAATATATATTTAAAGTTATCAGAACTAAGTTTCCATTTCAATTTTTTTATTTTTTACTCCTTTAATAAATTCATTTTATTTTTTACTCCTTTAATAAATTTGATGATTTTACTTTACTTATGATACAAATTCTCTGATATTAAATTTTCAACTCCCATCCCCTCAGGCAATATTTATTTTACGATGCCCAGAGGGCGTTTTTTATTTTGCTAGTTTATTTGATATAGTATTATATATGAATATATAAATGAATAAATGGATGCCTTACTGTGTATATGTAAAAATATATACGCAAATCTTTATATGTTCATTTGAGTTCTCAATTTTGGTTGAATCCTATCAAGGAAGAAAGGGATAGAGCACTCTCTAGTGGCCTTTACATATATATATATATAGTGTGTATTTATCAGTTAAAATCCTCTCTCATTCTGTAGATGACTGAGTGGTTAAGCAGCCTGACTGATGATGAGTCGATCGGGTTTCCATGTTGTCTTTTGGTCTATCTATAGGACTTCCTCATCCATTTTTATTATTATTATTGTCAAGGGGCTGGTTTAGCTCAGTTCCTAGTTTGATAACGGCCCTCACCAACACAACGTATGTGTAGCACAGGTATCTATGTGGTAAAGTAAGGAACTGGTGGTAGGTGTGGTGCTCCACCTCAGATGCCATAATAATCTCCTTGGTCTAGCACTAGTAAAAATCCAAATCTTTTCATGAAATTGTAGACAGTGTGAAGCAGAGTTTGAAATTTCATAACAATACTTGAAACAATTTGGTAAATGAAATAAATTTTTAAAAGGTGAGAATGGGTGATGTAGTTGTGCCCCAATACATAGTCTGAAAAAGCTGAGTTATATATTTCCTGCATTGCTATCAAGGGTGATTGGATTTTACGGCACGTCAACCCTTGCGGAGTTATTTTATGCCGAAGACATTTTGTTTCATTCATTCTTGTTGGATATTCAATTTTTTTTTCAAACTCATTTTTCAAACTATTTTTGTAAACTCATTTTTTTATCTATTTAACTCATAGATGAGACCCTAATAGGTACTAGCACTCCGGGTTAGGGTGGACCTGGGAGTAATGGTAATGAAATGATACTCCACACTCCACATAGCTTCAGAATTGGAACTTCACCATTAGATTCAATTTTACCCAGGACATACATTGCTATCAAGTAACTTTAGCGTTAAACTTTACTGAAAATCCAGAATCAAATTGTTTCGTCTGAACACACATTGAACAAAAGTAAACCAACACTTTAGCCTGATTTTTGATAACGTTGGAATAAACATTAAATGAACTAGCAAATAAATGCACCCTCCGGGTGCAAGTATCTAAGTTTTAATGTAATAAAATATTATATTAAATTAGAAAGGCTAATGAAACTAAATAAGAATGCAGATAAAATGATTTGAAACGGAGGGAGGTATAATAGAAAAATAGAACAACTGAAACTTACCCTTCCATCACTCTCGTCTTTCATTGTTATTTTTTCTAATTTAAGTATTTAGTTAAAAGTGGAAGTAAAGAATAAAATGACAGTTATTTTTTCTTGTTGATGGATTTCATTTAAGATTCATTGAAGAGATTGTTGTTTATATTCATTAAAATAAATCCAAACAATTAGAAATCAATAATACTAAGCACATATTTAATAAAATCACATTTTTAATATCAATATGCAAATTAGCCTTCCCATTCACACTATAAACCGCTATTTTGTTGTATATATAAATACAATTGCATGTTATTAGTATGTAGATATGGTTAACAGTATAAATAATGAAAAACAATTTTATTAATAATTGAGATTTAAATAAAATTAATATCCTGAAGAATGTGATGTCAATAACTAAGGAAATTGTGACTTGAGTAGGAATATAGTTTCGGTTACAGACAGAAGAACACACAATCTCCATTATAATAAGATTAGAATTAGTGAAATAGATCACTAATTAGGACTGAGCCTATTCTAGTTATAACCATCCCAAGCGGATTTAACCGGTTTGAATTCAGAGTTCTCCTTCTCTTAGACTCAGATGGTTTGTGAGATGGGCGTACAACTGCTTCCTTGTGGGGTGCTATTTCCACGACTTGTTCAAGACCACACACAGCATTCTTATGCAGCTCCCATCTAGCTTATTCTCAAGGCGCTTCGTTAGGGTCCAAGTGGTGCAGCCATATAGCAGTACTGATATAACCACAACCTGGAAGAATTGTCGTTTTAGCTCATCAGTGAGATCGGATTTCCATATAAGTGAAGCATTTTAAATGTTAAAGAAACCAGTCTGCCCTACTATTTAACCATAGCTGGAAGGAGAGTAATTGGATTCATACCTTTCCCAAGGGTATTAATGCTATGTTAACTGTAGCTTTGTTCAGTATTTGAACTCGGGTTGAAGGAGTTCATTTCCTGCGACTGTAACCATTACACCACGCACCTCCAACGTCTGAGTTTTAACCTGAGAGATGGCAGACATGGATTTAGAAAATTTGGCACTTCATACCCAGTCTACTCTTGTAGAGTTGTACCTTGGCTTATGAGTATAATTTGTTGCACTTGTAACTTAATTTCCTTATATATTGTGACAGAGAACACGAGTCAAGTGGTGGAAATGAGGACTTACTGTATTCTCGAAGGAAGCGGGTTAGGCTTTGTCTGGCATGTAGGACTTTGATCTAAGATTGAACTCGTGTCTTTCTGAATACAAAAAAGTAATACTCGGGTGTAGTACTGAGGATTGAGTTGAACTAAATTCCCATATGTTCAAACCAGATGTTTGTATGACAGCTACAAGCATGTTGGTGCTGGGTGTTTAAATAGACCAACAGAAACCCAGGTGGGAGTGAGGAAAAAGCGCATGTTATGAGATCAGAGAGACAATAGCAGCAAGAGGCTTAGTAAAAGAAGTAGAAGAAGAAGAATATGTTGATTACAACGATACAGGAAATGGGGAAGAATAAAGAAAAGTAAGATTAGTCTGCCAGTAAGTGTTGGACTTGATTTTTTGACCCCCCTCATCAAAGACTTTTTTTTAACTTTAGTTTTTGTGACAGAAAACACGAGGTGAGTGGCGAATGTCAAGGCCTGCCGTATTCTCGAAGGAAGCGGGCTGGGCTAGGCTTTGCCTGACATGTCGGACTGTAGAATCAAACCCGCTTCCTTCAGAATGCAGACATTGTCACCGAAGTCGAGAAGCTACAGTCCCGGATGTAAGCGCTAGGTGCCCGGATGATAGCTATGAGGATTCCGGCGGTCGGGTTTGGCTCGAGAATCTTGAGTGTGGGGCACAGACACCCGGATGTTGAGGAGAAATTAGTATAAGTAGAAATGGGGTGATGACAGCAGACGAGTCGCGATTTTTGAGTTGATAAAGATTTTTTGACGGCGACGACGACATTGTCAACAAGTCGAATATTTATTATTTTTCCTCTCTATTTTTCTTTTTTCTCATTCTAGAGTTTTATTTTTTCCCTCAACCTAAACATTGCCCGAGTTTTAACCTGTAAGATGGCAGATTTAGAAAATCTGACACTTTATCTTTAAACAAAACATAATAAAATAGAATATAATGAATTATGAGCAGTTATGTTTTAATATTTATTTATTATAAATAATTTTTTCTTTAGCATAATAAATATGGAAAATTAAATGTTTTTAATGAATGTATTAGCATAAGCATATTCGAAGCTTGCTTGTATGTCTAATTTTAGCTTTCAACACAGAGCAAAAATATCAACCGAGTGATAACTCATAACTTGGAAAAACTTGTGAGTTGCAGCACTCGTAAGTAAGAGAACCACTGCATTTGTAAAATATTTTTTTACCTAAGCACGTAGTGTAATGGTTAAAGTCATGGGAAATGGACTCGTTGCCCTGAGTTCAAATCCTGGTTGTGGTAATTGCATTTCACTTAGTGCTAATTCCCTTGGGAAAGGTATGAATCCTACTCTCCCTCCAGCTAAGGATAAATAGTAGGGCAGATTGGGCTCTTTAACCTTGGTTAGGCAACCGGTCTAGGAGAAGGAAAACTCTGAATTCAAACCTGTTGAACTCCGCTTAAGATATTGACCTTGTGTCACATCCTGCTCGTGGGGAGGGGTTGGTAAATATATATATATTACCTAATTAATCAACCCCTATATCGGTTAGGTCATCCCATAAGCATCAACAAATTACACTCGGATCCGTCATCCCAATGTGATCCATTATCGTAATGTCTTTTTCGGATCTTAATCTGAATCCTGGATCGGGCGGCCATTTTGGTTTTCATACCAATTCCAGAGATTTCCCCAAAGATTAAACTCTAGATTCCTGGGTTTTTTTTTCTTCTTTTCTTTTGTTTTTGGTATTAGAACGCTTTGGCTTCTGTAGATTATTGGTCGCAAAAGGTCAAATTCTTGTTTTCTTTGGCCATTCCTGTTTTTTTGTGGAATCAAATTGTTCTTGTAGAATACGAGCAGTGTCAGTGGTGGTTGAAGGGGATTTCCAGACAGTTATCAATTCATTAACAAAATCAACATTTCAGTAGTTATTCACAAAGCTTATCTTAGTCTGTGGCACAAAGCCAGAAATATGGAGCACCCAGTGAGAATCAAACTCACTATCAATGGTCTGCTAATCTAGCCTGCCAACCATTACACCAAATGAAGTACCTAGTTATATAGTTATTTTCTAAGCTTAGCTTAGTTGTGGCACAAGGCCAGGAGTATAGGGCACCCAGTGAGAATCGAACTCACTAACAATGGTCTGCTAATTTAGCCTGCCAACCATAACACCAAATGAAGTACCCAGTTAGTTATATAGTTATTTTCTAAGCTTAGCTTAGTTATGGCACAAGGCCAGGAGTATGGGTCACCCAGTGAGAATCGAACTCACTAACAATGGTCTGCTAACCTAGCTTGTTAACCATTTCACCATGTGAATTGCCTAGTCTTCATTTAGTTATTTTCTAAGCTTAGCTTTGTTATGGCACAAGGCCAGGAGTATGGGTCACCCAGTGAGAATCAAACTCACTAACAATGGTCTACTAACCTAGCTTACTAACCATTATACCATGTAAGATGCCCAGTCCTTTCTTCATTTAGTTATTTTCTAAGCTTAGCTGAGTTGTGGCACAAGGCTGGAAGTATTGTGCTTAAATATCAATCATATTAATGGTAATAGATCTATTTCTACCCATAAGTATATGTATATACCTATGAGTTTTGTCAGCCCACCAACTTTATTGAAATGGTTCATTTCAATAAAGTTGGCATTCTGACAAAATACAAAGATGTTAGAGGTGTACTTATTTATGGGTTGATACAATACATGGAGAGTGAAATATCAGAAATAAAGATTTATATATTCTTTAAAAGCATCTTCCATCTTTTTTTCTTTCTTTCTTATAAGCATCTATGATGTTCACAAGTATATATTTTGGGTTTTTTGTTTGTTTTTTTATCTTTCTTATTAAAAAATATTTTTTTCTGTCTTGCTCAGAAAATATGAAATTATGAATTCTATTATGCATAATAAAAATTATATTGAATGTTTTCTTCTTTTTTTTTTTAATTTCATATCTACCATATCATACATTTCCTCTATTTTAGGGTAAGTCTAAATCTGAGTGTAAGAAAAAAAAAAATGGTGGAAATTCTTTCTCTGTGTATTTATGAATGAAATTCATTTATAGAGTTGATCTTTGCTTTTAGGAAAATGTCAAGAAATTTGATTAAATTTGATTTTTTTGTTGCCAATGATTTTTTGTTTTTTTAATATATTTCGGGTAGGGGGGGGGGGAATGCTGAATTCAAAATTCATAGTTTTGTTGAAGGGGCATTAGTTTTTTTAAAGGGACCTCTACATTTTTCTAAACCAGTGGTCCTCAACTAGGGTCCATATATGATGTTTTGGGGTCCATGCAAGCAAAATAGTAAATTGGGGATCCACAATAATATTTTAGAGCTAAAAGATATTTGACTTATTTTATTAGTGAATATTCATTTTCCATAAAATTTAGTTTTCAAATTCTATGTGCAATAAAGTAGTTATATTTCAACAATACACTAAACATTTTATCAACCTTTTGATACAATTCCTCATGATATTTAATTTTGAAACAGTACAATAGGATTTTTTAAACATTGAATGGCTGTGTGGGGGTGGGGTGGCATAAGTTATTGTAACGAAGCAAATTTAAAGTCTTTTCCTTCATTTATTGTCTATCTATTTATACATATATCCCTTCTGAGGATCATATAACATTCTTTTTTGGGGCCCAGTCAATTAAAAAAGTAATTATAAAAATAGAATTGGATTTTTAAACATTGAATAACTATTGGAGATCCACCAAAGTAAAATAAGAATCAAAGGGGGCCATGAGTAAAAAAAGGTTGAGAACTAAGAGGAATTTTACGGTCTTGAAGGGAGCTCTTATCTCTCAGTTGTAGGCAAATTATTCGGATGAAAGAAGACAAACAGCACAATGGAATTTAACACATATTTTGACAAAGGGTACAAAAATATTGTTGCAAATTTTGTTGGCATTTGCTACAAGACTTATCTGAGAGGTGAAATTACTATTCGCTGGAGAAGTGGCTTCATAGCAATGGATTCTGGTCGCTGTGGTTGTAGAGTTCTGTAGAGACATATCTGTCGTGGTCAGTTCTCGTACGATAAGTAAAAAAGTGTAGGGAATGCTTTTTAGAAGATACTCACCTAAGTAACAATCTTCGGATGGGGCCCTTTTTAAGGTGACTATTCAGTTCGACAGCCTTCTGAAGGTATGCTGTTGAGACAGCCTTCTGAAAGTATGCTGTTGAGACAGCCTTCTATGCTGTTGAGACAGCCTTCTGAAGGTATGCTGTTGAGACAGCCTTCTGAAGTATGCTGTTGAGACAGCTTCTAAAAGTATGCTGTTGAGACAGCCTTCTGAAAGGTATGCTGTTGAGACAGCCTTCTAAAAGTATGCTGTTGAGACAGCCTTCTGAAAGTATGCTGTTGAGACAGCCTTCTAAAAGTATGCTGTTGAGACAGCCTTCTAAAAGTATGCTGTTGATACAGCCTTTTGAAAGTATGCTGTTGAGACAGCCTTCTGAAGGTATGCTGTTGAGACAGCCTTCTGAAAGTATGCTGTTGAGACAGCCTTCTGAAGGTATGCTGTTGAGACAGCCTTCTGAAAGTATGCTGTTGAGACAGCCTTCTGAAGGTATGCTGTTGAGACAGCCTTCTGAAAGTATACTGTTGAGACAGCCTTCTGAAGGTATGTGGTTGAGACAGCCTTCTGAAAGTATGCTGTTGTTAAGACAGCCTTCTGAAAGTATGCTGTTGAGACAGCCTTCTGAAGGTATGCTGTTGAGACAGCCTTCTGAAAGTATACTGTTGAGACAGCCTTCTGAAGGTATGTGGTTGAGACAGCCTTCTGAAAGTATGCTGTTGAGACAGCCTTCTGAAAGTATGCTGTTAAGACAGCCTTCTGAAAGTATGCTGTTGAGACAGCCTTCTGAAAGTATGCTGTTGAGACAGCCTTCTGAAAGTATGCTGTTAAAACGCTTCCGTCCTGGACGATGGCCCTCAGACAAGTGATGGGGTTTGATACTCCCGCCAACCTCGTGTTGGCGATTCCCTCCCTAGTGGCAGGGGGAGATAATTTAACTATCAGATTTCCAACAGAACCACTGATCTAAACATATCATTTGTAAGTCATATCAACGGTGTATATGAAATAGCAATTTAAAGTTTAGTATCTGTACCCATGGAAATTACATGAGACATAATGTTACATATTATGGGTTGTTGACAAGACCCTGCAGTTAGTTTGAAATGGGTTTGTTGGAGTTAAACGCGTAGGCGGGTAGATTTTCGTTGGATGATGCCAACTGACCCCTAGAGAGGTGCAACTCTCGCGTGCCATGAGAAAAACGTAACTAGTTAGATTTAGTTTCAACCTCTGATTGATGCAGTGTAGACATGCTACTGTGAGGTTGATTCTCCTCGCATGGCGAATCAGAATGGGTTAAATAAATCTTGATCAAGAAAATAAAAGTCTTGTGAATTGATTAATTGCATGGCTTAAAAAGTTAGCCCTTAGAAGAGACTAGACAACATGACAGCCAAAAGAAAGAACGAGGAAACATGGCGACTAGACGTAGCAAGAAGAAATGAAGAACAAGTAAGTCTCAACTCTGTAATGTCTCTATCTCTATCACCGAGTTTCCTCTCTCTGTTGTATATTGTACAAATGGAAATAGGAATTTCTGGTTAAATTAAACAAAGAAAAGACAAAAAAAAGCGAACAAAGAAGTTAAAAAACTGAAGCGAGGCTTTCTGGTCAAAGAAGCAGGGAGAAGATAAAGAAATATATAAAAAATGCCCGTTATCAGATCAAAAGATAAAGATGCGTAGGAGCACCTATCAATATAAAAGGCCTGAGGGTTCGAGCCGACAGGAGTTAGACAGAGTCAGACAGCGGACGGCGAACAGAGCACAAGGAGCGACCGTTGACGCGGTCCATTGCTGCCAGCGGGCAGTGAGGTTCGTCCACCCCTTCCACGTCACCATCAGTCATCCCAACAGTAGTAGTAGTCATTGTCAACGCTCGCTGCCCACCACGTACAGCCGAGAAGAGAAATAAAGACAAAACTCCTGCTATACTCATGTGTTGTGGTTCCTTAAGTCTGGTTGCTACATACTTCGCCACGTGACCATATATACCCGCAACATATACAGATACACGATTTAGCAGCGTGAATTTGAAGAAGCCGCTATATAACATATAGAATTTGATGCCAGTATGCAACATCTTGATTATATACCCGATGTTCGGGCGCCATGAGAAAAACGTAACTAGTTAGATTTAGTTTCAACCTCAGATTGACGCAGTGTAGACATGCTACTGTGAGGTTGATTCTCCCTGCATGGCGAATCAGAATGAGTTAAATAAATCTTGATCAAGAAAATAAAAGTCTTGTGAATTGATTAATTGCATGGCTAAAATGTTAGCCCTTAGAAGAGACGAGACAACATGACAGCCAAAAGAAAGAACGAGGAAACATGGCGACTAGATGTAGCAAGAAGAAATGAAGAACAAGTAAGTCTCAACTCTCTCTCTGTCTTATCTCTCTCTCTCTCTATCACCAAATTTCCTCTCTCGATTATATACCCGATGTTCGATGTACGATGTTCTAAAAAAAAAAAGTTGAGATTAAATAAAATATTTTGAATACCCATTTTATTTCTTATGATTTGTGCAATAAACAGGTCACTTTGATATTTTTTATTAAAAACAGGTCATTCTTCTGCCAACTTCAATATAGTTTGTTTTGTTCTGGTCTGTTTTGTTTTACGACATATCAACCTCAGAGGGTTATTTAATGCCAATAAAGTTTTGAAATAAATCAATTCTTAACGGATATCCAATTCTTTTTATAAATACATTTTTCTATTTAACCCATAGATGGAACCCTAACAGGTACTACCACTCCGGGTCAGAGTATACCTGGGAGCAATAGTGATGAATAGATGCTCCACATTTCCCAAACCTCCAAAACTGGAACCTCACCATCAGATAGTTTAACGTCATTCCCAGGACATGAAGACCCTCAGCCACCGCCTTCTAGCACCCATATGATAAAATCTGACAGTGGTTAGGACGTTGTTGTTGTTGGCATCCTTTCATCTGTAGTAGCCTGGGTGGGTTTATATGGAGGATGAGCTGTTGCCCAAGCAGCAAATCCACTCTCTTCACACTGCCACTGTGATCCAAAGGAAAGGCAAGAATCCAATACAATTTGGCAGCGGTAGTGTCACAGGAGTTGCTGTGTCACACTGGATTTCAGCATCACACCACCTTAGCGACTCCGGATTTGTTTTCGGGGTTTACTCCCCTAGCTTTTCATTGAAAGGCAGCAAAGGTTTTGTGTCACACTTTTCCTTGACTTTGATTGGTTGCGGACCAAGGCTAAAGGGTTTAAATATAGGCTTTACATATAGGTTTACTCTCCTTAAAAAATCTTGTAAAGCAAACGCAAGACAAAATTATTTTAGCTACAGAGTGGTGAATACATGGAATAAACTACCTTCATCAGAAGTGAATGCCCCATCTCTAAACTCCTTCAAGGCAAGGTTGGATAATCTGTGGAATGACATTAAATATTCAGTGGATTTAAAATAAATATTTGTAAGGAACAGCTGACAGGTCTCAGACCTAATATACTAGCTGAAAAGATATTATTATTATTATTATTATTATTATTATTATTATATAGACTTTCTTTGGAATGAGGTGAAGCTGCTAGGCTGTGAAGGTTTTGTATTGGACTTTTCCTTGTCCTAGATGAGTTGCTGGCCAAGGCTATGGAGCCCCTTCTGACCAGTTCGGGGATTTATGTGAGTAGTAAGTACCCCAATCCTACTACTGTCGGTGTTCCAGTAGCAGATATTCGGAATGGAAATTGCCATTGTTTAAGTTAAAAACATTTTAATTTACTCTCAGAGTTTAACTTGAAACTAGGATGTATGGGGTAAGGTAGTTGTTGTTTTATATGTGTTTAAGTTGTTATGCGTTTGTTAGTTGTCACTTATTTCTTTATCAAACCTCATTATATGTATTATTTGTATTATTCGGACTGTTGTCCTCATCTTCATTGTAAACTGTACAATGTTTCGGCCAACGTGCCTTCCAGCCTTCTTCAGGTATTTCTTGTTGGACTTGGGAACCTTCTTGAACTTGGGGACCTTCTCAGACCCAGGAACCTTCTTGTTGTAATCGGGAGCCATGATGGAATTTTGAACCTAATCCTTTATTCAGTCCATGGGGGTATCCTCTTCTCTAACCATAACTGGGGTACAGGTGTTAAGCTGTGTTAATTATTATTCTATGTTACTGCTGCCCCTGACCAGGATTGAATCTGCAGTCTAGAGATAACTGTCACTTAGAACTGTCTTAGCCTAACTCCTTTATCCACTAGTTTGTGTCCAATTATATGTTTTCTTCTTTCTTGTGGGTTGTTAGGCTGAAAAGGAATTAAAAAAGAAAAAAGAACAAAGACAAAAGGCATTTTTAGATTTCAGACTTTTATTCTAGGTTCATAGCTATTTCGTGGAGCGGAATTATCTTCTTGTGCCAGTTGTAGTGTCTTATCCTAGTCAAGGCCTGAGTTGGAATGGGTGAGGGATCTTCTTGGCACCAGGAAGTCAGTCCTTTTCTCTGAGCATGTCCAGAGAGTTCTTCCTGTCTGAGGGCTCCTGGGAGATTGTTATTTAAAAAAATATTTTTTTTATTTTATTTTATTTTTATTCCATTTTAATCCCCACAAGATGTGATTTCTATCGACTGAAAAGCCAAGAATAAGACCAACATGGGGACACGCTACTGCTTGTAGGTGTTTGGTCAAAGAAGATAGAAATATTGTTGAAACAGAAACCATGTCTGTGATGAGAGAATAATCTGGAACGGTAGAACATGGTGATTATGTAATGTTTACGGGGTGTCTGGCTAAAGAAGCAGCTAAAATTACTTAGAGAAGTATAGAAAGGAAAACATAAATTCTGGTTCTTTACAGCAGGTTCATGTGTCATGTGCAGGTTCATTTTTTTAAATAACAATCTCCCAGGAGCCCTCAGACAGGAAGAACTCTCTGGACATGTGCAGAGAAAAGGACTGACTTCCTGGTGCCAAGAAGATCCCTCACCCATTCCATCTCAGGCCTTGACTAGGATAAGACACTACAACTGGCACAAGAAGATATTTCTGCTCCACGAAATAGCTATGAACCTAGAATAAAAGTCTGAAATCTAAAAATGCCTTTTGTCTTTGTTCTTTTTTCTTTTTCAATTCCTTTTCAGCCTAACAACCCACAAGAAAGAAGAAAACATATAATTGGACACATAGACTAGTGGATAAAGGAGTTAGGCTAAGACAGTTCTAAGTGACAGTTATCTCTAGACTGCAGGTTCAATCCTGGTCAGGGGCAGCAGTAACATAGAATAATAATGCAAAGTTGAAATATGATTCTCAAATTCGGAAAGGGTTTTTATTCTAAAAATAATCATTTATAATGAAGCACAATCGGTCACGTTATGAACTGTCATTTGATTTTAGCAACTTGAATATTCGAAGGGAATATTTGCCGGATTTTTGGTGATTGCATATTTTATGAAGTTGCATGCATTTTGCATGATGACATTCTCATATTTGTGATTCTATAAATTGAAAAAAAAACAAAAACATTTGACGATCCCAAAATCAAATTTTCAAAATATCAGTGTGAAGTTTAAAAAGAGAAGATTTTCTCTGCGCATGTCCAGAGATTTCTTCCTGTCTGAGGGATCCTGGGAGATTGTTATTTAAAAAAATGTTTTTTTTATTTTTATTCCATTTTAATCCCCACAAGATGTGATTTCTAAATGGTTTTTACGATCCCAAAATCAATTTTTTAAAAATATCAGTGTTAAGTTTAAAAAGAGAAGATTGTCAGAAATAAACCTGAACGCAGTAAGAAGAAACTTTCTCTCAGATCAGAATGTAATGTAACATAAGAACTGGGGGAAAAATATCATATTAGTAGAAGTTAGACACATGAACAAAGAAAGAAAGAGAAAATGTCACTATCCATTATTATTATTATTATTATTACTATTATTATACTACTACTACTATGACTATTATTATTATTATTATTATTATTATTATTATTACTATTATTTTATTACTATTATTATTATTATTATTATTATACAATGAAGAGTGACATCTCTATTACAGACAATGAAGAAAGGAAGAAAGAAAGAGAAAATGTCACTATTATTATTATTATTATTATTATTATTATCATTATTATTATTATTACTATTATTATTATTATTATTATTATTATTATACAATGAAGAGTGACATCTCTATTACAGACAAATGAAGAAAGGAAGAAAGAAAGAGAAAATGTCACTATCTATTATTATTATTATTATTATATTATTATATTATTATTATTATTATTATTATTATATTATTATTATTATTATTATTATTATTATTATTATTATTATTATACTACAACTATTATTATTATTATCATTATTATCATTATTATTATTATACTACTATGACTATTATTATTATTATTATTATTATTACTATGACTATTATTATTATTATCATTATTATTATTATTATTATTATTATACTACATTATTATTATTATTATTATTATTATTATTATCATCATCATTATTATTATTATACAATGAAGAGTGACATCTCTATTACAGACAAATGAAGAAAGGAAGAAAGAATCAGAAAATGTCACTATCTATTATTATCATTATTATCATACTATACTACTACTACTACTACTACTACTACTACTGACGCAACACCATGAAGCTAAGAGATCTAGAAGAAAACAGCGGCAACAAAGCACCGGCACATCAAAATCTTCAGGGACAGCCTTTAAATGCAAAATCTGTGTTCAAAAATCTTTTTCAAACATTGGACTTCACAGTCACAGGAGGCGCTGTAACTCCAGGGGTACAAAAACTTAATTATAGTCTTTCTGAGACTGAAATGCCAATAATAATGAAATACTACTATTACTACTACTACTACTACTACTATTATTATTATTATTATTATTATTATTATACAATTAAGTGACATCTCTATTACAGACAAATGTATAAAGAAAGAATCAGAAAATGTCACTATCCATTATTATTATTTGAGTTTTCACATCAGTGTTAGCTGATGGTCTTTCACTGGAGTCTGAGTGACAGCAAGTCTCCTCAGGTCTCCAGGACTCTTCTGAGTATTCTGGCAGATTGCAGCAGTGCAGTGTTCTGAATGGTTTCAATCCTTCCTCTGATATCCAAACTTTCCAAACCCTTTTCTAATGCTTTTGGGACTGTTCCAAGTGCACCAACTACAATTGGTATAACTTTCACTTTCATATTCCATAACTTTTTCAGTTCTCTGGCAAGGTCCAGATATTTGTCAATTTTTTCATTTTCCTTTAACTTCACCCTGTGATCCGCTGGCACTGCAAAATCCACCAGTTGACAAGTTCTTTCTTTTTTGTTAATCAACACTAGGTCTGGTCTTCTTGCTGGGATAAGGTGATCTGTTTTAATTTCAAAGTTTTTCTCCTAACGGATCATCAGGATGATTCTGACTCAGAATTATCCTGATGATCCGTGAGGAGAAACCTTGGTAGATATTCTCTGACTCATTAGGCTTACTTATATATATATATATATATATATATATATATATATATATATATTTCTTGTCATTTCTCTTTTACCCCATGTTTCTATTAATATTCACTTATAATTGGAAACCTCCATCTCTAATAAAACACGCAACATTGAATGTATTGAGTTCAAATCAAATGACATTAGATAAATGTCAAGGAGTTTTGTCAATCAGAAGGTTGACTGCTGTATTTCTATTGAATTAAATTTAAATACAATAAAAGTAATAAAAAACCTTTATTCATTTTTGACATTTATTGAAATTTAATCTTTGTAACATTAATTAGTGAAAAAAAAAATGTTGTATTGATTTATATTTAAATTTGACTAACCTAAAAATTTATCGATGTTGGGATTAAAAAATACAAAATGTCTAAATGCTAAATCTGCACAATACCTAAATATGAGTTGTATTGTCTTTCAAGATAACGAACCATTTATTGCGAAAGACACACATGTGTAATCGACTGCAATTAATCAATATCTTGATTAATTCAGTGGATTTAATCCTGAAGATCCTTATGGTGAAACTCGAGTAGGTTATCTCTTGTATCTATATTATAATATATATATATATATATATATATATATATATATAGTCATCCACAGAGACAGTGTTTTGATATATCATGTATCGTATCAACCAATAAATAAGTACACCTCTAACATTTGACTAAGGTTGACTGCTGTATTTCTCTTGAATTAAATTTAACCACAACAAGAGTAATAAAAAAAAACTTTATTTATATTTTACCTTTATAAAAATTTAATCCTTTTAAAATTAATTAGTGAAAAAAAAAAAATGTTGTATTGATTTATATTTAAATTTGACTAACCTAAAAATTTATCGATGTGGGGATTAAAAAATACGAAAATAAAAATAAAATTAAAAAACAACAGACTCCCATGGGTTTATTTTCCCAGTACCCCACTCGTACCGGGTCAGGCACGAAGGCCCTATTTATGTGGGACCACCCACAAGCCGAGACTCATGGGTGGCAGGTGGAAAAATTGCGTCGATCCCGTCGGCATTCCCCCTCAAGGCGGGCGCCTCAGGCGCTGGGCAATAAACCCAGCCCTGCCCCTTTAAGTCAACAGACTCCCATGGGGCCTTGACCAGAAGAACCCCTTTACGCATGTCCAACAAAAAGGACTGACTCCCTATATCCCAAAAAGGATACCTTGGTCATTTGAATCTAGGCTGCAACAGAGGTAACCATTTCCTAAGTCGTGAAACTAAAGTCATTCAATAAAGCCTAAGTCGTGAAACTACCTCTTGCCTTTGTCTCTTTCCTTTTATACCTTGGTCATTTGAATCTAGGCCGCAACAGAGGTAACCATTTCCTAAGTCGTGAAACTAAAGTCGTTCAATAAAGCCTAAGTCGTGAAACTACCTCTTGCCTTTGTCTCTTTCCTTTTATACCTTGGTCATTTGAATCTAGGCTGCAACAGAGGTAACCATCTTCTAAGTCGTGAAACTAAAGTCGTTCAATAAAGCCTAAGTCGTGAAACTACTCTTGCCTTTGTCTCTTTCCTTTTATACCTTGGTCATTTGAATCTAGGCTGCAACAGAGGTAACCATCTTCTAAGTCGTGAAACTAAAGTCATTCAATAAAGCCTAAGTATTGAAACTACCTCTTGCCTTTGTCTCTTTCCTTTTATACCTTGGTCATTTGAATCTAGGCTGCAACAGAGGTAACCGTTTCCTAAGTCGTGAAACTAAAGTCATTCAATAAAGCCTAAGTCGTGAAACTACCTCTTGCCTTTGTCTCTTTCCTTTTATACCTTGGTCATTTGAATCTAGGTCGCAACAGAGGTAACCATTTCCTAAGTCGGGAAACTAAAGTCATTCAATAAAGCCTAAGTCATGAAACTACCTCTTGCCTTTGTCTCTTTCCTTTTATACCTTGGTCATTTGAATCTAGGCCGTAACAGAGGGTAGTCATTTCCTAACCAGGTAACAGGAATAAAGTAAACAAGTAGTTACGTTACAAATATGACTGTTGTGAAGGAAAGGTACAAGGCAAATATAGGGTGTATATTTGGGTTAACAGTTTATTCTGGGTTAGTAATAATGTGTTAGTGTACAATTATTATGCAAATGTCTTTAAGAGTAGTGTAATTGTCTTTCAGAGTTGCCAGAGGATTTCTCGTGGCGGGGATATATTAAGATAATACAAAGAGTTAAGTGTACTTGACACTTATCTTAGTTGAATAGGTCTTTGCAATGTCTCTAAGTTGTCCGGTAAAGTCGCTGTGTTTCTGTTGTTCTGCTAGTCGTAGTTGACGTGTTTCTCTCGGGTGCCGACTTGGGTCTTACCCTCGTGCCTGCCGTATCTGTTCTGGTGAATTTTAGGGGTCTGCCCCTGGGCTGTGATTCCAGGAACTAATAGGGGCAGATAACCCAATTTCCGACACAGGAGACATTTCCCCTTACTACGGACGACTTTTTGTTCCTCTTCGTTTCTTTTCGTTCCTTAAATTCCATTTCAGCTGACCAGTCCACAAGAAGAAAGAACCAAGCTTTTATTGGGGACATGATACCAGTACAAACGAATTAAACATAGCTCTATATCGATGTCTAAAGGCTACATCCGCACAATACCTAAATATGAATTGTATTGCCTATGAATAACTACACTCCTATCATTTAAAAAAAAAAAAGGTTAATTTTCTTCTAAAGCAAAGATCATCATCATGTTGCGCTAGCAGTACGGATATCCATGACAATCTCTCGCCAATCGTCCCTATCATTCATTCCTCCAGGGAGGTCCTCTAGGCAGCATCCAGTATCCGCGCAGAGTTGGTCTATGTACGTCTTTACTGGACGGCCTACTCTGGCGTGCCCATTTGATGGCTTCCACAGAAGAACATCACTAAACCAAAGATGTTGGGACTTTATTATTTCTAGTGGAACATTATTCAATTAAAACGGATATTATTAGGTATTATTTACAGTATTGCCCATAAATAAGTACATCCCTAACAATTTTTTATAAAAAGATAATTTTCTTCTAAAAAAAAATGTTGTATTGATTTATATCTAAATTTGACTAACCTAAAATTTATCGATGTCTAAATGCTAAATCTGCACAATACCTAAATATGAGTTGTATTGTCTATAAATAACTACACTTGTAGCATTTTTTAAAAAAGGTTAATTTTTTTCTAAACTAAAGATGTTGGAATTATATTATTTCCAGTGGAACATTATTCAATCAGAATGGATATTATTAGGTATCATTTAAAGTACTGCCCATAAATAAATACATCCCTATAATTTTTTGTAAATATTAATTTTCTTCTAAACCAAAAATGTTTAAATTTTTATCATTTCTGGTGGAACATTATACAATCAAAATTATCAGGTATTTTTAAAGTATTACCGAATATCAACCGAATAAGTGAGGGTTATAAAGAATATAAAGTGCCCAATATGTTAGTATAGCAGATTTAGTATATATATATATATATATATATATATATATATATATATATCAATAACCTACTCAAGTTTCACCATAAGGGATCATCAGGGTTAATTGTAATGAATTAATCAAGATATTGATTGATTACAGCCAATTGCAGAAGTGAATAATACAATTGCCTGTAATTAATCAATATCTTGATTAATCCATTACAATTAACCCTGACGATCTTTTATGGTGAAACTTGAGTAGGTTATTGCTATATACACCCTCATACTATATATGTATATATATATATATATTATATATATATATATAATGTATATTTTTGCAGACTGATGCACACAATTTTTATGAGAGTTGTAGTAGGCAGATTTTGTTTTCTTTTAGCAGATTAGTGAAAGCATTTCTCAGAAAATAAATATCCCTTTGCATAATGTTAATCCCTTTTAATCTCTACGGATTAAGAAAATATCAGTCATAACAGATTAATTATTTAGATGTTAATGTATGCATTAAGTGGATATCAAATGTCTCTTGTCTGGCAAGCAAAATTATTGATTTAAAAAAAAGATACAAAAAAAAAAATCCAGCCTGCTTGATTTTCTTATATTTGCTGCTGAAAATCTATACATATATAAAGGGCAGTTGGTGTGTATGTATGTCCAAAAGAAACTACAAAAATACAACAATTAACAACAATGTAAATATATATACACATTAAATATCCCTAGTTCTTGCCTTTTGAGCAAAAATAAGGAAGATTTGATTTATATTTGTGAAGATAATTAAAATAAAAGTTTAAATAGTAACAGCATGGATTTTAATCCTTATTTTCAGATTGTCAGTGCATTTTTTTTCCTGATGCCCCACTAGGCCGAATCAATGAAAGGTCTTTTTAACGTAGGGATTTTAATGGGACATCCTTCAAGAATCCAACACACTATTTAGTAGTAATGTATCAGCAAGACTAACTTTTTGCCTCCCCTTCTACCCAGGCGATGCCAGGTAGCTACTTCTAGTAATTACTAAAGTAATGAATGATTTAAAAGCCCTTTTGTATGAAGAAAGACTTAGGAATGAAGATAGATTGATAGATAGATAGATATAGATATGAATTGACTGAGATAGATAAATTGACACTTACCAAGTTTGGTTTATCGACGAAAAAGAGGAGATATGATTGAAGTCTTTAAATATACCCATGGATTTTATTCAACAAACTTTGATCTATTAAATATTGAAATTTTATGTTATCTTCATACAACACCGGGGACAGGGGTCGAGTGTCACCGACACACAGCAGCAGCAGCCATCTCTATCATCATAGTCACGTGGTGATCCTTATAAAAAGCCATGTCATTAGCGATCCTGCCTCTTTTAGTTGTAGCCCTTCTGAGGGCTCACTGCTGGCTCAAGGGGTTAACACATCTTCCACACCCGCACCCCCCTACTGAGGGTGACTGCTGGCTTCGGCCCACCATACTTCATCCAGGTAAGGGCTTTGCTCAATTTCTCTGTAGTGAGATAGCCAATGGCGTGTTATCTCATTTACATATGTGTATTACTGCAGGACATATATAGAGACAGTTTAGGGGACTAGAGAGATTAGCTACGAGAAGCTGAGCCCAGTGCTAAGATTAAGCACGAATAAATACTGCTGCAACAAGGAACACGAAACCACACCTCACAACACTCTCCCTACGAACTTGGCTTACGGATAGAAAAATCCACGACGGACTTCTACCATTCCCCGCTTCTCAAGAGAGATTGCTATCTTTTGACCCATGAAGGCTGATAGCAATTTACCTTTATCACCAGGATAACAACTAAGGGAGCCGATGAGATAAATGCAACCTTGGACAAGCTTCACCCTTTGATACCAATGCAGTCAATAGGCTGCTAGCAGGAATAAACTTTTGCAACCCTAAACAACCTTAAACAAACCCACAACCAATTAATCATGTCTTACCTAGAATGATGCTGTAACCAAAACTCAACTAAACTAATGACTACGGCTAAGACCTTAAGGAGCTGAGAACTAAATAAAAACACACAGCAATACCTCACGAGCAGGTGCCGCTAACTTCTAAAAGAACTGTTATTAAACCCCGGGTTGCTTGTCCGAACTAAACTAAGAACTTTCTTCTCTTTGTGTACCCATTTAAATGTGCATATATATCTATTTGTTGTGAGGTTTTAAGGGGTCAAAAAAAGAACAAAACAACGGGTAACGAAAAGTAGAAAATGTATTAACAGAAAGTAGACAATACAATAGAGAGATGTGGAAATTTTACGTCTGACGAACAGAGTTATTGGCACTCGCATTGGCTTGCTTAAGCCACAATTATCCCTGTTTATTTATAGTAAGCTGTTGGCGCATTCCATTGGTCTTATAGGGTGTGTCACCTATAACACTATTAAACCTGTTGCATTTCATATCGTTGTAGCTCTTGTTCCTTGACATCATAATTCCGCCCTTTCTCTTCTGCTTACCCCCACCCCGTTAACCACCTTAATTTTTATATAAATGTTGATCAAAATATCAGTACCAGGGGTCATGATTAAAACTCTTAAAAAAAATTTTGCAAAACAAAATTATTTTAGTAACATAGTGGGTATAGGATAAAATCCTATATTCTATATCCAAATAAGGATAAACATAAAAATCACACAAACACGATTCTTTTTCCAAACTTAAGGAAAATAGATTATACATTTGTCAGAGTTCGATTGGACAAATCAGTGCTTACAACCATGTTCATGCTTTAGCGCCAAAATAGAATATCCAGATTGGAGTCACCTAAGAATTATAAAAACAGAGAAAAAAAATCAACAAACATTCAGATTCCATCTCTGCTCCAAGACAACGCTACCACGATCGCAGTCACTAGCTTTTCAATTGAAGAAACAGATGTTCGAGCAAAGGATTCGACTTGCTGATGACAAAAACAAAACTTCAACTTTCTAAGTCAACGACAGTTTTCACGTTTACTACTGGTACTATCAACGATCACTGTGCCACTGCAATTAACATCAGAAATCCATTTCTCAGGTCATACATACCAAAACTTTATTTTCCTATCAAACTTTGCTAATTCTACATACAAATTTTTGCATTCATATTAATGTTGTGAACATTCACATTTCTTTTGATTTATACAAATTTAAATGCATAAAAATATGATAAGTTTATAAAATTATCTTAACTAGCAAAAATATGTGTGCTCAGGGCATAAGTATTTAAGTTTTAATGTAATAAAATATATTAAATTAGAAAGACTAACAAAATTAAATAAGAACACATATAAAAAGATTACATTATTTTAATTATATTTTATTCTATTAAGTTTGCTCAAGCAATGAAAATATACTTGTTATCACTTTGTTGGGAATTGTTTTACATTATATGTGCGCTCAGGGCATAAGTATTTAAGTTTTAATGTAATAAAATATATTAAATTAGAAAGACTAACAAAATTAAATAAGAACACATATAAAAAGATTACATTATTTTAATTATATTTTATTCTATTAAGTTTGCTCAAGCAATGAAATATACTTGTTATCACTTTGTTGGGAATTGTTCTTACATTATATGTGTGCTCAGGGCATAAGTATTTAAGTTTTAATGTAATAAAATATATTAAATTAGAAAGACTAACAAAATTAAATAAGAACACATATAAAAGATTACATTATTTTAATTATATTTTATTCTATTAAGTTTGCTCAAGCAATGAAAATATACTTGTTATCACTTTGTTGGGAATTGTTCTTACATTTATTCCATACAAAGAAACAATGCTCAGCCAAACATCTATTATTCAATAATGGTATAAGTGTCACCGAAGGAATTGCCAGAATGGGATTGAGTACAATGTCAGGCTGCTCTAGGAGCTTCAGCTCATGGTTAAGATTCATAGATTTTCTTTTCTTACATTTATGTATGTATATATACATGAATCTATCTATCTATCTATCTATCTATCTCAGTCCATTCATATCAATCTATATCTATCTATCTATTTCGGTCTGTTTATATCTATCTATCTATCTATCTATCTATCTCATTCCATTCATATCTATCTATCTATCCATCTAGGAGCTTCAGCTCATGGTTAAGATTCATAGATTTTATTTTCTTACATTTATGTATGTATATGAATCTATCTATCTATCTATCTATCTCAGTCCATTCATATCAATCTATATCTATCTATCTATTTCGGTCTGTTTATATCTATCTATCTATCTATCTATCTCATTCCATTCATATCTATCTATCTATCCATCTAGGAGCTTCAGCTCATGGTTAAGATTCATAGATTTTCTTTTCTTACATTTATGTATGTATATATACATGAATCTATCTATCTATCTCAGTCCATTCATATCAATCTATATCTATCTATCTATTTCGGTCTGTTTATATCTATATCTATCTATCTCATTCCATTCATATCTATCTATCTATCCATCTATCTATCTATCTATCTATCTCGGTCTGTTTATATATATCTATCTATCCATCTATTTATCTATCTCAGTAAATTCATATCTATCTATCTATATCTATCTATCTATCAATCTATCTTCGTTCTCTTCATATCCATCTATATCTTCATTCTCTTCATATCTATCTATCTTGTTCTATTCATATCTGTCTTGGTCTGTATATTCATATCTATCTATCTATCTATCTATCTCTGTTCATTCATATCTATCTATCTATCTATCTATCTACCTCTGTTCATTCATATCTATCTATCTATCTATCTACCAACTGAACTAAACTGGATCATTCTTCAATACAAAAATTTTTTCTAATCAGCTTAAATTTGACCCTGTGTTAAAATTTACTCAATAGAGATTGAAGTTTTTATTAAATTTTTCCCTAGCAATGTTGGGTATGGAAACTAGTAGATATCTTTGTGTGTGTCATATTGTACCTAAATAATGAGAATGAAATCATCTGTTTTTCCTATTGACAATGTCTGACAAATCCTCAGAAGAGAGAAACAATAAGATCTCACAAAATTTGTAACAACCTAGCAATTCTTCAATACAACAATTTTTTCTAATCAGCTTAAAGTTGACCTGGTGTTAGAATTTACTCAATAACCTTTTAATTTTTTCATTAATTTTTCCCGGGCAATGTTGAGTATGGAAACTAGTAGATATCTGTTTGTTTTCAAAACATTGCCATCCTTGCACTTGGCAATAGAATCTCAGACATTACCTTTAAAGTTTTGATTACCTTTTCCCGGGCAATGTTGGGTATGGAAACTAGTAGATATCTGTTTGTTTTCAAAACATTGCCATCCTTGCACTTGGCAATAGAATCTCAGACATTACCTTTTAAGTTTTGATTACCTTTTCCCGGGCAATGTTGGGTATGGAAACTAGTAGATATCTGTTTGTTTTCAAAACATTGCCATCCTTGCACTTGGCAATAGAATCTCAGACATTACCTTTTAAGTTTTGATTACCTTTTCCCGGGCAATGTTGGGTATGGAAACTAGTAGATATCTGTTTGTTTGCACTTGGCAATAGAATCTCAGACATTACGTCTCCAAGAAATCCAATTATTGACAGTAGTCTCTCAGCGAAACCTTTACATATTTCTTCATTGTCTGCAAAACTTGATATAACATTACATCTTCCCAAGAGTTGTCTCCTCTTCTCTTTTGTAGTTCCTTTTAATCTTTTCAGCAGACAGTAAGATTAGAGTCTCACCTCACTTGATATCAATAATGTTTGCAGGCACTCTACCTTCAAATGGTTTGAGTAAAAAAGCAATGTAGACTTGATTATTATCTAACAACATAATTTCCTGTCCATTTCCCAGAAAAGGAACTAACAACCCATGATGTTATTTATCAAAGGGGAGAAATGTCTTTCTAAACAAGTAAAGAGCAAAAAATTCACACTCCGAGCTGAGCTGGTCAAAATCGGAATACGTCTGCTTCCTTTTTTTTCACATAAGGATTTAATTCTATTTTCTTTTATTGTTGTGAACAAGACTTCCACACAAATCATTCATACATAGAGTTGGCCATATACCTAGATCAGCAAGCTAGTGGTTAAGAGGCCTGAGGAGCTATTTGCAAAGTGAAATTTAAGTTTGAACTCAAACCCACCAGGAAGAAATAAGAACATTTTTGTGTGTGTCATATAGTACCTAAATAATGAAAATGGAATATTCTGTTTTTCCTATAAATGTCTGACAAATCCTCAGAAGAAAGAAACAACAAGATTTAATTCTATTTTCTTTTCTTTTATTGTTGTGAACAAGACTTCCATGCCAAACCATTCATACGTAGAGCTGGCCATGTACCTAGATCAGGTCTCCTGCTTCAGAAATTGCTACCCGGTGATTATTAAAATAACGTCCCCCAGCTATGTCGCCTCGGTGGTGTTACTTGAAAGAAAACAACCAACTTAGGGCGTTAAATGTATTTTAGAGGGGGGGGGGGTGCTTCTCTTTTTTTGTCGTAATTCTTATTTATTTATTGTAATTTGTTTAGAAATTTATTTATAGAAATTTGTCGTAATTCTTGTTTATTTATAGAAATTTGTCGTAATTCTTGTTTAGATATGAAGATGTATATTTATCTATCTCTATCTACCTCAATTTGTTCATTTTTTACTTTGTTTATATATATCTATCCACCCATCTCCATTTGTTCATAAAGAGAAGCCCCCCCCATCTCTAAAATACATTTAACACCTTAAGTTGGTTGTTTTCTTTCAAGTAACACCACCGAGACGACATAGCTGGGGACGTTATTTTAATAGTCACCGGGTAGCAATTTCTGAAGCAGGAGACCGGGACGCACTTCCTCATAAATTACCCAGCAAACTAGTGGTTAAGAGGCCTGAGGAGCTATTTGCAAAGTGAAATTTAAGTTTGAACTCAAACCCACCAGGAAGAAATAAGAAAATTTTTCTGTGTGTCATATAGTACCTAAATAATGAAAATGGAATATTCTGTTTTTCCTATAAATGTCTGACAAATCCTCAGAAGAAAGAAACAAGATTTAATTCTATTTTCTTTTCTTTTATTGTTTGGTTTGGTTTGTTTTGTTTTACAGCATATCAAACTCGGTGGGTCATTTAATGCCGACAAAGTTGTGAAATAAATTCATTCTTAATGCATAATACAATTTTGTTTATAAACTCATGTTTTTCTATTCAACCCATAGATGGAACCCTAACAGCTACTACCACTCTGGGTCAGAGTGGACCAGGGAGCAATGGTGATGAAGGGGTGCTCCACATTCCCCAAATCTCCAAAACTGGAACCTCACCATCAGATTGAGTTTAATGTCATTCCCAGGACATGTAGACTCTCAGCCACCGCCTTCTAGCACCCATATGATAAGAAGGATTGGGGGTTGCCATCAGGGCAATAGGGCTGGGGAAATCATATAGGTGCTAGGGCTTAACGTGGCCAGCCGATTGATCGGAGGGGGCCTCTCCGACCACCCGTCTAGCCCAAGATAGGGCCAAAGTGGAGTATTGCAAGTCATGAACTGCTCATCCACCTGGGTTCTATCCTTAAGCATCACTGATCACCACCCATGGCCAACAGGTGGCCCCATTGGGGGAGTCTTACCCCTCTGCAGAGGTGCAGTCGGTGCATTCTAATGCCCCAGCCGACAGGGCGGCTTTTATTGTTAGGAACAAGACTTGCATGTCAAAGCATTATATGTAGAGTTGTCTACATACTTAGATTAGGAACCTAGTGGTTAAGAGGCCTGAGGATGGTTTGGTTTCTTTGTTTAATGGCATATCAACCTTCATGTGTTATTTAATGCCAAATTCACCCCTCTAGGAGAACAGTAGTGGTACTATTTAACCCATAGCTGGAGGGATGAGAGTGTTCATATCTTTCCCAAAGTTTGAACACAAACCCACTGGGAAGAATAAACGCAAAGTCATATTTGTGTGTATCATATAGTACCTAAATAATGAGAATGGAATTGTCTGTTTTACCTATAAATAATGTCTGACAAATCCTCAGAAGAGAGAAACAACAAGATTTCACAGAATTTGTTACTTCAACCTAGCAATTGCTAATTAACTCTGTGTGAGACTACCTGTTCTGCGCTCTGCACCTTCAATGCATGATGTCTAGACCCCAAACGTTGTAACACTCTGCGCTGGCCAATTTGAGGGCATGAGTCAGAAACAGTAGTCACAAGGATTAAATAAAAACAAACAACAACTACAAGTGTTTGTAAACAAGACGTGGATGGAAGAAGGGTGTGTGTGATGCTTCACTGTCTATCCAACTGGCTGCTACTGGCTATCTCTACCGGCAACCTTAACACCCCAACGGCCGAGTTCTAACTGGCTTAGTGCTCGAGTTTAGCTGTATTTATGTCAAATTCCCCTTCCCCAACCATCTTCTCTGGACCACACAGATGGCCAGCACTTAAGTCGAATCGCAGACTTCTAGTCATCATTAACCCTTAAAATTAAAGAAATCAAATATTTTTTCAGACACTACGTCTTCAATACGTCGACCATTAATTTTTTCAAAAGAGATTTTCACATAAAAATCCCTTTTGCTTTTAATACCTAGGTGCATAAGATATTATTACTTAGTGACCTAACTTCATGGTGGTCGTACAGGTCTCTTAAACTTTACGGCCTAATCTTTGGATTCGTAAAAAGGTCAACCACCCACCCCTTTTACTTATGCCTGGCTTTAACCTATTCTCTTTCTTATTCATTTATTTATTTATTTATTCTGACCATGTTCGTCTTCAATCATAGTATCACATCTGTTCACCTTCTATTTTTGCTTAGTAAACCTGTTTTCCTATCCTTAATACTCATTGTGTTTCTTCCTATTATTTCTCTGTTAACTCTGATACTTGAGTTACAATAAAAACAAGATTTCATGGGACTTGTTAATTCAACCTAGCAATTGCTAGTTACTCTGTTCACCTTGTATCATTGCTTAGTAAACCTGTTTTCCTATCCTTAATACTCATTGTGTTTCTTCCTATTATTTCTCTGTTTACTCTGATACTTGAGTTACAATAGTGTGCACACTTCTTATTTACTTCTTAGCTGATAAAATATTTTAGACAAAAATTCACTGAAAAATCTTCGGTATTGAAATAAGGGAAGGGGCATATGTTACATAATTATTAGAACCTAATATTTATGTGCAATAGTGTATAAATGAAAAATGGCTGTTATAAGCTGCAGCCTATGGCCTTGAAGGATTTGAATGACAAGGCTTGACCTGTCCTGATCCTTCCTTCCGGTGGATACCGTGAGAATCAGAAGAGAGGACCCTCTCTTCTGGTTTTAGATAGTAAGTAAGTTTCAGTCAGTTAGAAGGTAGGAGCCGAGCTTGTAGGTTGTAAGTCGCGTATTACGCGCCGCCGTTCTCATCTGCGCAGATTGTCTGGTTGGGGATTTAAAAGTAAAATGAGATCAAGTAAACCGAAGTCTTGTGTTTATTATCTAAAAGCTAACAATGACACAGGGCTTCTGATAAAGAGAAATCCCCAATAGAAGACCAGACACAAAGTCCCCAAGACAAAGTCCAGACGTTAGAAGAGACCTTAGAAGATTCCAGACCAAGACAAGATGTTATAAGATATCAAGACCCCAGAAGAAGAATAGAAGAAGTAAAGAAGAAAGGGTATGCAACACATATTTTAATTTGAACTTTAGTTATAATTTCATCATTTAACTCTTAAAGTCCTATACCGCCTCATTCCACCCGGCTGGAAGTCACATTCGTTTTAACTAATCAGCCCCAAACAATAGCCTTTGTTTGAATTTAATATTAAACATATGTAGAAATCTTTGATTTAAGGGAAATAATAGGTAACTTTAGATGCAAAGGTAATTTTTAGCCATTTTTTTAATATATCCTTATAGGAATGCTCTGGACTTAGAAAATTCTTAACAGGATGTTAATAGTTAATTTCATTTTGATAAAATAAAATGACAACATTCCCTGGTTTAAATACTGAAATTGTTATATTTTTTATCAATTTTTTGGCCAAATTTTGTAAGACCGATGATTTTTAGTCTACGGTATTTGATACCATTTCCTCAAAAATTAGTACAAGTTCAAGATCTAATTTTTAGTATCGGTACTTAATAGGCCAATACCCGACTTTCAGTGTTTCATATAATTTGATATTTCAAAAAAGTGAAAAATCAACCTACTGTAGTCTACTAATACTGCACTGTGTGTAAGATGCGGCACAAGATGTGTATGGTATGCCACAGTGCTTGTTCACCCATAAACAGATTCTTATTGTGTAATATGGAAAGGGATGGACACTTCATGGCTGGACGGCCATTGTGATCACCAGTGGACATTGTAATGCCATCTGATATTTATAGATGACTTCAAATTGATACTTATCTGGGTAATAGCCGAGCCGAATTATAAATACCTGCACCTAGTCTAATACATTTTTAAAATATTATGTAATTTTAAAAAAATCAACTGGGTCTTAAGAACACACAAACACACATAGGCAAGACTCCCTACAGACCAACAAGTGAATGTAATAAAAATAGGAAAATGAAGAAAAAATGTATATAGTGTGTGAAGTGCTTGTTCTTTGAATCAATTCATATTTTCTTTAAATACTAGAAGTGGCTACTCAGCATCGCCTGGGTAGAGCAAAGGGTAAAAAAACCTTGGTGTATTGATTTGTTTACTTTTTTCAATGCTGTTTCTATGTATATTTTAATTTTTAGATATCTTTGAATATAAATCAGATGGGCCTGGAAATTACACACACACACAAAAAAAAACAACAACAAAAAAACAAACAGGCTACTGCTTAATAATAAAACAAAAAAGGGTAGGCCAAACCTGGAATGATAATCAGACATTATTGAACAGACACACACACACATAAACACCCACACACACACACACGCAGAGAATTTTGAAGTTATAAGACACAAAGCAGAATGGACGATCACTAACAACAGCTTCGGTTTCAGAAATCTTCTGTCGAACATATTTTATCTCAAAATATTAAGAATAAATTAGAGGTTAACAAACAACCCCATAGTTACCTTATTTTTCTTTACACTTGCATTGTGATAGCCTTCAAAACCAACCACCAAACCAATATAAACACAATGCTTCGAGTAAATTATAAAACAATTTAAAAAACACTCTATACTTTAAACAAAGTAGTGTAACATAATAGTGGGAGAACCAGAAGGTAACAGTGATCTGTAAATTTGCATGGAAAAGTTTTTAGCAAATATTATGTGTTAGATGAGAATAGAAAAGTTAAAAAATAAATTATCATAAGACCACATGGTCTTGTTTCAATTGGTGGAGCCATGAAACATGGCGAAGTGGGAGAGGGGAAGAAAGAGTGGTGAGAATGTTTAGTGAGTTTGGAATTATGTGTCGAGAGTGAGACATGGGCTCGCTCTTGCTCTAGTGCCGAGATTGAAGCTGTATTTACCAGGATAGAAAGGAACAATGAATGGAACGTTCATTTTTTTCAGAATACAAGGTGTGTCATAAAAGTATCGAGATTGAAGCTGTATTTACCAAGATAGAAATGAACAATGAATGGAACGTTCATTTTTTTTAGAATACAAGGTGTATCATAAAAGTATTGAGATTGAAGCTGTATTTACCAAGATAGAAAGGAACAATGAATGGAATGTTCATTTTTTTTCAGAATACAAGGCGTGTCATAAAAGTATTGAGATTGAAGCTGTATTTACCAGGATAGAAAGGAACAATGAATGGAACGTTAAGTTTTTCAGAATACAAGGTGTGTCAAAAAGAAAAAAAATTCTCGATACTTTTTTGACACACCTTGTATAAATATAGATAAGAGATTTATTTTTAACTTTTTAAATCCCAGGCAATACCAGGTAGCTCTGCTAGTGTCATTTAAATCTTTAATCCTTGGTTGTTGTTTCTAATTTAACCACAGAATTTCCATGAGTTCAGTTAGTTTTATAAGATTTCATCAAAGAGAGAATTGATCATTAATTTGATTTGCAAAGTTAAAATGAATGTAAATAATTTCAAATATTTTCTTCTAATTTCTTTATAAGTTTATTGTTTGATTTTCTGGTAGAAATCAAAATTAAATTGATTTCTCTTTGATTAAAAGAAAAAAAAGATTTTATTGTTGAAGATATCAGAAAAATTTCTATAAAGTTTAGAATCAGTTTTTCAAATGCAAAGGAAATGTCAATTTGAAGATAATATTTTGGAATTTCAAGAAAATATAATAGTGATATTTAAAAATATCTTTCTCAGTCTGTTCATATTTATCTATCTATTTATCAATATATTCATATCCATCTACGTATACATGTATCTATCTATCTATCTATCTATCTACCTTTCTATCTTTGTATCAACCTATTCATATGTATATCTATTTATTGATTTGTTTTTTTTTTACTTTCTTTCTTTCTATCTATTAATACATATCAATCTATCTGTTCATATTTATTTATCTATATGAATCTATCCCAGTCTGTTCATATATCTCTCAGTTTGTTTATATCTATCTATTTATCTATCTATCTATTTTTCTATCTATCTATAAGTTTGTTCATATCTATCTATCTATCTATCTATCTATCTGTTCATATCTATCTATCTATCTATCTGTTCATATCTATCTGTCTATCTATCAATCAGACTGTTCATATCTATCTATCTATCTATCTATCTATCTGTTCATATCTCTCTATATCTCACTCTATCTGTTCATATGTATCTATCTATCTATCTGTTCATATCTATCTATCTATCTATCTATCTGTTCATATCTATCTACCTATCTATCTATCTATCCATATCTATCTATCTATCTGTTCATATCTATGTGTCTATCTATCTATCAGACTGTTCATATCTATCTATCTATCTATCTATCTATCTATCTATCTATGAATCTATCTATCTGTTCATATCTATCTATCTATCTATCTATCTATCTGTTCATATCTATCTGTCTATCTATCAATCAGACTGTTCATATCTATCTATCTATCTATGTATCTATCTATCTATCAGACTGTTCATATCTATCTATCTATCTATCTATCAGACTGTTCATATCTATCTATCTATTTATCAATATGTTCATATCCATCTACGTATACATGTATGTATGTATGTATGTATGTATGTATCTATCTATCTACCTTTCTATCTTTGTATCAACCTATTCATATGTATATCTATTTATTGATTTGTTTTTTTTTACTTTCTTTCTTTCTATCTATTAATACATATCAATCTATCTGTTCATATTTATTTATCTATATGAATCTATCCCAGTCTGTTCATATATCTCTCAGTTTGTTTATATCTATCTATTTATCTATCTATCTATCTATTTTTCAATCTATCTATAAGTTTGTTCATATCTATCTATCTATCTATCTATCTATCTGTTCATATCTATCTATCTATCTTTCTATCTGTTCATATCTATCTATGAATCTATCTATCTGTTCATATGTATGTATGTATGTATGTATGTATCTATCTATCTCTATCTATCTATATGTTCATATCTATCTGTCTATCTATCAATCAGACTGTTCATATCTATCTATCTATCTATCTATCTATCTGTTCATATCTCTCTATCTCTCTATCTATCTGTTCATATGTATCTATCTATCTATCTATCTATCTATCTGTTCATATCTATCTACCTATCTATCTATCTATCCATTTCTATCTATCTATCTGTTCATATCTATCTGTCTATCTATCTATCTATCAGACTGTTCAAACCTATCTATCTATCTATCTGTTCATGTCTATCTGTCTATCTATCTATCTATCAGACTGTTCATATCTATCTATCTATTTATCAATATGTTCATATCCATCTACGTATACATGTATGTATGTATGTATATATCTATCTATCTATCTACCTTTATATCTTTGTATCAACCTATTCATATGTATATCAATCTATTGATTTGGGTTTTTTTTTGCTTTCTTTCTTTCTATCTATTAATACATATCAATCTATCTGTTCATATTTATTTATCTATATGAATCTATCCCAGTCTGTTCATATATCTCTCAGTTTGTTTATATCTATCTATTTATCTATCTATCTATTTTTCTATCTATCTATAAGTTTGTTCATATCTATCTATCTATCTATCTATCTATCTATCTGTTCATATCTATCTATCTGTTCATATCTATCTGTCTATCTATCAATCAGACTGTTCATATCTATCTATCTATCTATCTATCTGTTCATATCTATCTATCTATCTATCAATCTATCTATCTGTTCATATCTATCTATCTATCAATCTATCAATCATAAATTGTATACTATTATAAAAAAAAGATTGAGTTTAAAAAAGATTTTAAATGCCCAACCAGAATGAATAAAACAAAAATGTCATCAGCATAAAATAACCCAAGAAGAGTTGACATGCCATAAAATCCAACTAACCAACCAACCAACCAACCAACAGTTTCAGAAGATAAGTACTATCTACTAAAGGTACTTCTTCTCGTGCCACTAATCTCATCCCATTTCTTTCACCTAACATGAAGCGTGTCTGTGCAGATGACCATGCGCTCCTATTGTCCATCTGATGTCCAGTATTTCTTTCCACTTAACGTGTCTTTGAAAATACAAGAACTTGCTGCAAATAGTCAACCCTGGTGCTTGTCCACTCATGAACCGATTCTTATTGTCTAATATGAAGAGGGATGGACACTTCATGGCTGGACGGCCATTGTGATCACTAGTGGACATTTGTAATGCCATTTGATATTTATAGATGACCCCAAACCAATTCTTGTCTCAGGAATAGCTCTGTGGTTACAAGAATCAGAGAATGGTAAATATAAAATCTGTTCTTCATTCTTGTTAGGAGAGTAAACCCCAAAAACAAATCCGGAGCCAAAGTCCCTAAAATGGAGTAACACTGAATCTCAGCGCTACACAGCAACTCCTGTGACACAGCCGTTGCCGGAGCCAGAGTCTCTAAGATGGGGTAATGCTGAACTTCAGTGCTACACAGCAACTCCTGAGACAATGCCGTTGCCGGAGCCAGAGTCCCTAAAATGGGGTAATGCTGAACTTCAGTGCTACACAGCAACTCCTGAGAATGCCGTTGCCGGAGCCAGAGTCCTAAAATGGGGTAATGCTGAACTTCAGTGCTACACAGCAACTCCTGAGACAATGCCGTTGCCGGAGCCAGAGTCCCTAAGATGGGGTAATGCTGAACTTCAGTGCTACACAGCAACTCCTGAGACAATGCCGTTGCCGGAGCCAGAGTCCCTAAGATGGGGTAATGCTGAACTTCAGTGCTACCCATCAACTCCGTTGCCAAACTGCATTAGTTTCTTACTTTGTCTATGGACGACAGCGGCAATGTGGGGAGGGGGATCTTCTGCTTGAGTAACAGCACATCCTCCATATAAACCCGCCCAGGCTACATAGATAAAAAAAAAAAATCAATTTGGACACTACTCCATCATCCTTCGCAGACGGATGGATGCCAACAGACCTCATTCTAATCATCAACAGCATATATTCCCATGACTCTCTCTCACCACCCGTCCCTATCAGGTCTTCTGCACAGCATTCAGAATCCATACAAAGCTGACTGATGTAGGTTTTTGATTGATGTAGGTTTTTGTAATGAATATGTATATATCTGGGTTCCCCCTCACAGTAATATGATTGGCTACTGTCATCCATAAATACTGAATAATGAATAAATACTGAACAAACTGACCTCATTCTAATCATCAACAGCATATATTCCCATGACTCTCTCTCACCACTTGTCCCTATCAGGTCTTCTGCACAGCATTCAGAATCCATACAGAGCTGATGTAGGTTTTTGATTGATGTAGGTTTTTGTAATGAATATGCATATACCTAGGTTGCCCTCACAGTAATATGATTGGCTACTGTCATCCATAAATACTGAATAATGTAGAGGTACAATTGCCTACTACACCTACTATTACTACGCCTACTATAATGACGTCACACCAGCTTACCTGTTCGAGTGTACCACACTACTACTTCTACTAATATATCCCTTACCCTGATATATCAGTTTTTGTTGATCGGCCTACACTGGTGTGCCCTACACAGCTCATCTAGCCCAAGTAAGGGCCAAAATGAAGTGTTGCATGTCATGAACTGTTCAGCCACTAGGATTCTGTTCTTAAGCATATCTGGTTGTCCCCCATGGCCAACTGGTGGCCCCATTGAGTTTAAGGGACTTACCGGCATGCTGAATATCTTAGGGTTGACTCTCAGAGAGCTTTTAATGTCGCTGCCTTGTGGAACTGGTCACGGAATCTGTCTGTCGGGATTTTGTGTTTTGCACCTAAAACTTCTGGACTCATCACCTGATTGGTATATCCAATCACAGAGAGCCTCTCCTTCACTCACTCTATACACAGGAATTACTATATTACTGACCCAACATGGGTAATTCCATGTCAAATCATTAAGGTCATGTCACCCACCCCCTTCAATTTTTCTGAAATTTTGTACAGGTGTGGACTATGTTAAAGTTAGACAATCCCCAAAATTTGAGCTTCCAATTCCAAAAATTGGTGGAGTTATGTTGATTTTTAGCTTTCCAAATTTGAGGAGGTTCGCAAAAAATGGCAACTTTTCGTAATCTATTTTTGTGTGTAAAATGAGTTCTAGAGCTTCCCTACTCCTAAGAATTGGTTTATAAAAAATGCTTTCGAAAAAGTCTGAAAGTTAACCAATTTTAGGTTATTGATGATTTTTGATTTTTTCATTGCCATTTTTCACGAACCCAACCAAATTTGGAGAGGTAAAAATCGACATAACTCCGCCAATTTTTGGAATTGGAAGCTCAAATTTTGGGGCATGTCTGACTTTAACACATTCCACACCTGTACAAAATTTCAGAAAAATTAAAGGGGATGAGTGACAATTTTACTTTTTTCTGGATGATTTGACATGGAATTGCCCATATACATTTGTGAACGTAGTCAAGATTAAGGAGAATATAGGGCCGGTTTAGCTCAGTTGGTAGAGTGTCCGCCTAGGAATAACAAGTTTCCTGGTTCGATACCAACCCTTGTCAACTCAGCGTATGAGTAGCACAGCGATCTATGCAGTAAAGTGAGGAGCTGATGGTAGGTGTGGTGCTCCACTTCAGACGCTAAAATAATCTCCTTGTTCTAGTGATAATGAAAAAGGGATAAACTCTCTCACTGTGTCACTGAAACTGACATTAGGCCACTTCAACGATGATACTTGTAATGATAGATTCAAACAAAATAAGGGGTGAGTACTCGTGGTGCAATGGGCCGGGTTAGCTCAGTCGGTAGAGCGTTCGGCTAGAAACCACAAGGTTCCTAGTTCGATACCGGTCCTCGCCAACTCAGCGTATGAGTAGCACAGGGATCTGTGCGGTAAAGTAAGGAGCTTGGTCTCCTTGGTCTAGCGCTATTGAAAAGGGGATAGACTCCCTCACTGACTGGCTGATACCGACTTTAGGCCGCCCCGTCGACTTTTACTTACTCGTGGTGCAACGGCTAACATGCTTTTACTTATAGAAGAACATTGTTGGTACTATTTAACCCATAGCTGGGGGAGTTCATATCTTTACACCCAGGTTATTAGTATGAAAGAGTATGAGTAACATTGCTTGGGTAATTTGATCTATGCAATAAAGTGGGTAGCTTATGGTTGGTGTGGCACTCCACCTCAGCAAAAATAATCTCCCTGGTCTAGCACTAAATAGATTGATTGATATGAACAGTCTGATAGATAGATAGATAGACAGATAGATATGAACAGATAGATAGATAGATAGATAGACAGATAGATATGAACAGTCTGATAGATAGATAGATAGATAGATAGATAGATAGATAGATTATGAACAGTCTGATAGATAGATAGTAGATAGATATGAACAGTCTGATAGTTAGATAGATATAGATAGATAGATATGAACAGTCTGATAGATAGATAGATAGACAGATAGATAGATAGATAGATAGATAGATAGATAGATAGATAGATAGATAGATAGATAGATGTAGATAGATAGATAGATAAATAGATAGATAGATAGATATGACAGTAAGATAGAATAGATAGATAGATAGATAGATAGATAGATATGAACAGATAGATATGAATAGACAGATAGATATGAACAAACTTATAGATAGATAGAAAAATAGATAGATAGATAGATAAATAGATAGATATAAACAAACTGGGAGATATATGAACAGACTGGGATAGATTCATATAGAAAGATAGATATGAACAGACTGGAATAGATAGATAGACAGAGAGATATGAACAGAGAGATAGATAGAAAGATAGATAGACATATATTCTTAAATATCACTATTATATTTTCTTGAAATTCCAAAATATTATCTTCAAATTGACATTTCCTTTGCATTTGAAAAACTGATTCTAAACTTTATAGAAATCTTTCTGATATCTTCAACAATAAAATCTTTTTTTTCTTTTAATCAAAGAGAAATCAATTTAATTTTGATTTCTACCAGAAAATCAAACAATAAACTTATAAAGAAATTAGAAGAAAATATTTGAAATTATTTACATTCATTTTAGCTTTGCAAATCAAATTAATGATCAATTCTGTCTTTGATGAAATCTTATAAAACTAACTGAACTCATGGAAATTCTGTGGTTAAATTAGAAACAACAACCAAGGATTAAAGATTTAAATGACACTAGTAGAGCTACCTGGTATTGCCCGGGATTTAAAAAGTTAAAAATAAATCTCTTATCTATATTTATACAAGGTGTGTTAAAAAGTATTGAGATATTTTCATCTTTTTGACACACCTTGTATTCAGAAAAAACTTAACGTTCCATTCATTGTTCATTTCTATCTTGGTAATTACAGCTTCAATCTCAAAACTTTTATGACACACCTTGTATTCTAAAAAAAATGAACGTTCCATTCATTGTTCCTTTCTATCTTGGTAAATACAGCTTCAATCTCAAAACTTTTATGACACACCTTGTATTCTAAAAAAATTAACGTTCCATTCATTGTTCCTTTCTATCTTGGTAAATACAGCTTCAATCTCAATACTTTTATAACACACCTTGTATTCTGAAAAAAAATGAACGTTCCATTCATTGTTCATTTCTATCTTGGTAAATACAGCTTCAATCTCGATACTTTTATGACACACCTTGTATTCTAAAAAAAATGAACGTTCCATTCATTGTTCATTTCTATCTTGGTAAATACAGCTTCAATCTCAATACTTTTATGACACACCTTGTATATAGACTGATAAAAAAAAATATTTTTCTATATATTTGTTTTATTATCTTTTATTTTTTACGAGGTAAGAAATGTGGATGCTTCACCATGACAACACACTTACCCACACTGGCCTGAGTATCCAAGAGTTCCTGGCCCAGAAGAACATCATTGTGCTGGAGCGACCTTCTTACTCCCCCGAACTGGCTCCATGTGATTTTTTCCTCTTCCCCAAGCTCAAGGGGGTCATCAAGTGAACCCATTTTAAGGATGTGCACAACATCAAAAAGGCTGTGATGACAGAGACACGGAGAATCCCAGAAGAATCCTTCCAGGAGTGCATGCAAGTGTGGTAGAGAAAGATGGGAAAGTGCATTAGATTCCAGGGATATTACTTTGTAGGGGATAACTTGTAGTTTGGATTTGAAATAAATTTTTGGGGGACACCAGTCCTGGAACTTTTCTAACATACCTCGTATATATTCTTGTTTTCAAGTTGCTTATTAATAATAATAATAATGAAATTTATTGTGTACAGTGCTCAGGTACACCACAACTCATCAAAGTCTCATGTCAAGTACACAGAATAATGTATTAGTGTCAGAAACATGAACAGTGTACAGTAGTAATATGCATGTATGTGTGCACGTGTGTGCATATGTGTGTGGAAAGGGGCATTAGGTATAATGTCGGTGGACTACAGGAAGCATGAGGCTTTGAAAGATTCAGTGTTTCGGCAGCCTACAACAGACTTATTCCATGCCTCCGCAATTCTGAGCGTGAAGAAATGTTTCCGAAAGTCACGTGAGCAGTGCTGTTTTCTGACTTTGTAGGCATGCCCACGTGTGTTAGAAAGATGGAGATCAAAAAGGTGCTCAAGGTTGCTGTTGTTAAGATGATTAATGACCTTATGAGCATTTACCAGGTCAGTTTCTAGACGCCGAAGTTTCAACGAATCCATTCCTAGGGCAGCGAGACGTTCAGAGTATGGTAGAAGCCTGATGGAGGGTATTCGTTTGGTTGCACATCTGTACAGTTTCTAGGAGGTTAATATTCTGAGCAAGATAGGGGTTCCAGACTGGTGATGCAAATTCCAAGTGTGGCCGCACCATAGCTTTGTACAGCTTTAAATAGATAGCAGGTGAGCGGCTGACAAAGGTCTTGCTGAATGACGCCAGGACACCCTCGGCCTTTTTGACAATTTTAGAGATGTGTTTCGTCCAACATAAATACATAAGTAACACATATAAGCATAGAAAGTATCCAAAATGTATAAGGAAGATACATAAATGTATCACAAAGAAGGTAGAAGTGGTACAGAGTACATGAAGTAAAGTCACTTACTTAGGCTGGGGGTCGAAGCCCCCCCACACACATAAAAGGTATAGACGTAAATGTCTAACCCATGTGTGCTGTTGGCTGTCCCGGAGAAAAGAGAGGGTTCAAACTTTATTGCTTCCCTAATTAAATAGTCAGCACCCCTGGTGGTAGAAACCTCAAAACAAGGGAAGATAACTCTTCCAGGCCAAACAGGGGCAGACAATCGCTACAGTAGAGTCCACAAGCTTTTGAATATGTGTTATCATTATGTACAACTTATTATAAAGTATTGAGGCACATCCTAAAAACCAGACCTGGACTAAATACAATGAATGGTATTTTTAAATTCAGCATAAAATGGTGATCATATATCACTTGATAAACCTTTGACCTTTGGAGAAAGATTCTTTAAACTCAGGCCATTGTAATGTAATTAATTGCTAATTAAGTTAATTCATTTTTTTTTTATTTAAATCATTGCTTTTTCTTTTTTTTTTATCTTTTTAATTTTCTATTCAAAGCGTAAACAGGAAAGAAAAAATCGGTGAATTTGGGTCAAATTATTGGGGAAGAAATAGATTTTTATCTTTTATTTTATTTTCAAATCTATGAAAACCATTTAGTAGCAGTTGGAGATGGAGGAAAAAAAATGAGTACATTGTCCAGAATATCCTACTAAGAAAATGTTTGCGGTAATGTACAAAAAAGAATTATATAGGAATATAATACTTAGATTCACTATTTAGATTAGAGAAAGTTTCAGTCAGTGGTTGAATTTCTTTTTTTTTTGCAGAGGATAATGTGTCTTATGGAGAAGTTTGGAAGATTTTTCTGTCTATCTATCTATCTATCTATCAAAGTCTGTTTATATCTATTCATCTCAGTATATTCATATCTATCTATCTATCTATCTATCTATCTCTCTCTCTCTCTCTATATATATATATATATATATATATATATATCTAAGTCTGTTCCTTTTTCACAGAGGATGGTGTGCTTTGTGGAGAAGTTTGGAAGATTTTTCTGTCTATCTATCTATCTATCTATCTATCAAAGTCTGTTTATATCTATCCATCTCAGTATATTCATATCTATCTATCTATCTATCTATCTATCTATCTATCTAAGTCTGTTCCTTTTTCACAGAGGATGGTGTGCCTTATGGAGAAGTTTGGAAGATTTTTCTGTCTATCTATCTATCTATCTATCAAAGTCTGTTTATATCTATTCATCTCAGTATATTCATATCTATCTATCTATCTATCTATCTATCTAAGTCTGTTCCTTTTTCACAGAGGAGGGTGTGCCTTGTGGAGAAGTTTGGAAGATTTTTTTATCTATCTATCTATATATCTATCAAAGTCTGTTTATATCTATCTATCTCAGTATATTCATATCTATCTATCTATCTATCTATCTATCTAAGTCGGTTCTTATTTCACAGAGGATGGTGTGCCTTGTGGAGAAGTTTGGAAGATTTTCCTGTCTATCTATCTTTCTATCTATCAAAGTCTGTTTATATCTATCCATCTCAGTATATTCATATCTATCTATCTATCTATCTATCTATCTATCTATCTATCTATCTAAGTTTGTTCCTTTTTCACAGAGGATGGTGTGCCTTATGGAGAAGTTTGGAAGATTTTTCTGTCTATCTATCTTTCTATCTATCAAAGTCTGTTTATATCTATCCATCTCAGTATATTCATATCTATCTATCTATCTATCTATCTATCTATCTAAGTCTGTTCTTTTTCACAGAGGATAATGTGCCTTATGGAAAAGTTTGGAAGATTTTTCTGTCTATCTATCTTTCTATCTATCAAAGTCTGTTTATATCTATCCATCTCAGTATATTCATATCTATCTATCTATCTATCTATCTATCTATCTAAGTCTGTTCTTTTTTCACAGAGGATGGTGTGCCTTGTGGAGAAGTTTGGAAGATTTTTCTATAGATAGATAGATAGATAGACAGAAAAATCTTCCAAACTTCTCCATAAGGCACACCATCCTCTGTGAAAAAGGAACAGATTTAGATAGATAGATAGATAGATAGATAGATAGATATGAATATACTGAGATGGATAGATATAAACAGACTTTGATAGATAGAAAGATAGACAGAAAAATCTTACAAACTTCACCACAAGACACACCATCCTCTGTGAAAAAGAACAGACTTAGATAGATAGATAGATAGATAGATAGATATGAATATACTGAGATGGATAGATATAAACAGACTTTGATAGATAGATAGATAGACAGAAAAATCTTCCAAACTTCACCACAAGACACACCATCATCTGTGAAAAAGAACAGACTTAGATAGATAGATAGATAGATAGATAGATATGAATATACTGGGATGGATAGATATAAACAGACTTTGATAGATAGATAGATAGATAGATAGACAGAAAAATCTTCCAAACTTCACCACAAGACACACCATCATCTGTGAAAAAGAACAGACTTAGATAGATAGATAGTTAGATAGATAGATAGATAGATAGATAGATATGAATATACTGAGATGGATAGATATAAACAGACTTTGATAGATAGATAGATAGATAGACAGAAAAATCTTCCAAACTTCTCCATAAGGCACATTATCCTCTGTAAAAAAGAAATTCAACCACTGACTGAAACTTTCTCTAATCTGGATAGTGAATCTAAGTATTATATTCCTATATAATTCTTTTTTGTACATTACCGCAAACATTTCCTTAGTAGGATATTCTGGACAATGTACTCATTTTTTCCTTCCATCTTCAAATGCTCCCAGGCAGTTTTCATGATTTGAAAAAAAATTAAAATGCAAAATTCCATTTCTTCTTCAATAACTTGACCTAATTTCACCAATTTCTCTCCAGTTTATGCTTTGAAAAAGGGAAAAAAAAAAAAAAAAAAAAGCAATGATTATAAATGAAAATGAAAAAAAAAATTAATTAACTTAATTAGCAATTAGCAGATTATTGATCATATAGAAATCTGATCTCTCAGATAAGATAAAGTAAGAAGTCCTCCAAGCTGTAGCTGTGTCAGTGCTACTGTATGGTTGCACTGCATGGACTCTAACAAAATGCTTTAAGAAAACGCTAGATGGAAACTACACAAGGATACTATATGTTTTCTTGAACAAATCCTGGAAGTGGCACCCCACAAGAAAACAGCTGTATGGCCACTTACTTCCTATCACGCAAACCATCCAAGTAGGAAAGACATGGACTGTTATTGATAGATTATTGATCTCTCTGATAAGATAATGTAAGAATTCTTCCAAGCTGTAGCTATGTCAGTGCTACTGTATGGCTGCACCACTTGGACTCTAACAAAATGCTTAAAGAAAACAAAATCATGTCTCTCTTATAGTATGTGGCCTACCATAAAAAGCATATTATAAGGTTATAATAATAACTGCTAATCCTAACCCTATCCCTATTTCAGAATTTTAGAATTAAATAGATCTCTGATTCATGTAAATTATGGATAAATTCTTTTTAATTACTATATACAGCTTATGACTGAATTGCATTTTTTGAAATTGAATATATGTGAAAAATAATTAGTTTCAATAAATTGCCTATTACTTATATCTATGGGAAATGGACTCGTCGCCCCGAGTTCAAATCCTGGACATGGTAATTGCATTTCACTTAGCGCTAATACTCTTGGGAAAAGTATGAATCCTACTCTCCCTCCAGCTATGGATAAATAGTAGGGCAGACTGGACTCTTTAACCTTGGTTGGGCAACCGGTCTAGGAGAAGGAAAACTCTGAATTCAAACCTGTTTAACCCCGCTTCAGAAATTGACCTTGTGTCGTATCTTGCTCTTGCGGAGGAGTTGGTAAATATATATTACTTATATCTATAAATATACTCTTACTGAGGTAGGACACATTCAAACTGGGTAGGCCACATACTATAACAGAATCACAAAGGTAGGCCAGATACTATAACGGCATCCAGGAATGTCTATAAAATGTCTTATATTATTTTTAACCGTTCACTTGATTTTATCTGTACTGGCTGAGAGGTTTAAACTAAGGAACTTTGTTGTTCTTGGCTTCCTAAAGAAGATGCCAAATGGGACTTAATGGTGCTAATCTTAACGAATCTTTTAATTGCTAATGTTTTGTAGGACCACTCAGTTTGTTATAAAGTAGAGACACTGCTTTAAGAAAGAACACATACTGAAATCAATGTGAAAAAAAAAATGGAGGAAAATGAACTAGATGTGGCCAATGGCATGCTGGGATATATCAAAGGAACACTGAATTAATGGAGGCTGATGAATAGTTTATTTTTGAATACATCTTGAGCTGAGCTTAGCTAAGCCAGGAATAGATTATGAAAGTGCTGTTTTCCATTTCTTGCCACAGCTTGTTCGTCAACTGTAGAATACACCGACTGCACCTCTGTAGAGGTGTAAAATCCCCCCACCCAATGGAGCCACCTGTTTGCTATAAGTCGCAACCCTAGATGCTTAAGGATGGAATCCTAATGGCTGAGCAGTTCATGATATGCAATATTCCACTTTGGCCCTAATTTAGGGGTAATTTCATGTCAAATCATCAGAAAAAAGTAAAATTGTCACCCACCCCTTCAATTTTTCTGAAATTTTTTCAAGGTGTGGACTATGTTAACATTAGGCAATCCCCAAAATTTGAGCTTCCAATTCCAAAAATTGGTGGAGTTATGTCAATTTTTAGCTCTCCAAATTTGGTGAGGTTGGCAAAAAATTGCAATTTTTTGTAATCTATTTTTGTTTGTAAAATGAGTTCTAGAGCTTCCCTACTACTAAAAATTGATTTATAAAAATATTTTTGCCCATGAAATCCAAAAATGCTATCAATAAAGTTTTAAAGTCAACCAATTTTAAATTATTGGTGATTTCTGATTTTTTTTTCCTTGCAAGATCAATATCCTGATGTGGTACTGCATCTATAACAATTTTTTTCAATATTATTTCACATATATTGAACATTATTTGTACCAAAAAGATAGTTTGATATTTGCTCAGAACCGAAGCTACAACATCAGTTAAAATTTTGCAAATCAGAAATCATTAATAAATTAAAATTGGTTAACTTTAAGACTTAAGAACTCATTTTACAGACAAAAATAGGTTACAAAAAGTCACCATTTTTCTCCCCCCCCCTCAAATTTGGAGAGCTAAAAATCAACATAATGCCACCAATTTTTGGAATTGGAAGCTCAAATTTTGGGGATTGGCTAACTTTATCATACTCCAGACTTGAACAAAATGTCAGAAAAATTGAAGGGGGTGGGTGACATGGCATGAATGATTTGACATGGAATTACCCTTAGGCTAGATGGACAGTCGTAGAGGCCACCTCCTATCAATCAGCTGGTCATGTCAAGCCCTACTACATATATGATTGTTCCAATTCCTTATGGCAAACCCCCAATTCCTTTTATCATATATGTACTAGAAGGCAGTGGCTGAGAGTCTTAATGTCCTAGGTATGACACCAATAGTACCTAGTCGTGAAGTTCCAATTCTGGAGCTCTGGGGAATGTGGAGTAACCCTTTATCACCATTACTCCCAGGTCCACTCTGATCTGAACTGGTAGTACCTGTTAGGGTCCCATCTATGTGTTAAATAGTTTTTAAAAAATGAGTTTCAAAAAAGGGTTTAAAAAATTGAGTTTGAAAAAATTGAATACCCAACAAGAATAAATAAAGCAAAAACCATAGCAAAAACCATATATGATTGTCCCAGAGGAGTAAAATCTCCCCCAATGGGGCCACCTGTTAGCCATGGGTGGCGACCCAGAATACTTAAGGATTGAATCCTGGTGGTTGAGCAGTCTATGACATGCAATATTCCACTTTGGCCCTTGCTTGGGCTAGACGGAGGTCGAAAAGGACACCTCCAATCAATCAGCTGATCACACCAAGCCATAGCACCTATATGATTGTCCCAACCCTATTGCCCTCATGACAAACCCCCAATCCTTTTTATCATGTATGTGCTATAATGCGGTGACTGAGGATGTTAGTGTCCTGAGTATGATGTTAAACTGTATTTAATGGTGAAGTTCCAATTCCCAAGCTCTGGGGTGTGTGGAATGCGCCTTCATCGCCATTACTCCCTGGTCCACTCTGAACTGGAGGGGTAGAACCTGTTAGGGTCCTATCTATGGGTTAAATACAAAAAAATGAGTTTTAAAAAATTGTTTGAAAAAAATTGACTTTAAATAAAAAGAGTTTGAATACCCATCAAGAATGAATAAAACAAGACGTAGTATTATCTGCGTTATTCGGACTATTGTCCCCATCTTCATTGTTATTTGTACAACGTCTTGGCCGATATACCCTCCAGCCTTCTTCAGGTATTTCTTGTTGGACTCGGGAATCTTCTCGGACTCGGGAACCTTCTTTTTGAACTCGGGAACTTTCTTGTCGTATTCGGAAGCCATCACGGAACTTTGAATGACAAGAAAGTTCCCGAGTTCTAAAAGAAGGTTCCCGAGTCCGAGAAGGTTCCCGAGTCCGACAAGAAATACCTGAAGGAGGCTGGAGGGTATATCGGCTGAAACGTTGTACAAATAACAATGAAGATGGGGACAATAGTCCGAATAACGCAGATAATACTAATCTTCAAGCCTCATCTCAAAGATTCAGAGAAAAACAAGACGTATTTGGCATAAAATAACCCAACAAGGGTTGACATGCCATAAAAACCAACCAACCAACCAAACTGAATAGAACACAATTTCAGGTAAGGTGGTACAAAGCCAAGCTGGAATAAAAAATGAAGTGCGATTAACAATGCTCGGTGAATTAGTTTCTAAAGAAAAATCTCTTCCCCTTCTTCTCAATTGGTCTTTTTATAATCCTGTAATCAAGTCACTCCAAGTGACTTCTTAGACCGGCCCACTGAGTTAGAGGGGAGGGGTGGTGAGTTTAGGGGGTTGGGTGATATCAAAACAGAAGGTTAAGTGATCTGTCAGTTAATGATCTTACTGAAATTATTCAGTAATAGAATTGATAGATAATCAACTGACTTAAAAGCAAAGATTTAAAGAATATTGCTAGAAATCAATTATATCTATAAGGTGTGTTCAAAAGGTATCTACCATTCGATTTACCAAACCTAAGCACCTAAAATGGCGACAAGAATCATAATATAATCGAATAATACGTTTTTCCAACTGAAATAACCTTAACGACCATTGTCATTTGGTCTATTAATCAAAAGAAAGTTTTTATCATTGAGTTGACAGTTCCATTTGAAGAAAATCTGGATTGGGCCCATCAGCGGAAATTGGAAAAATATGAAGACCTACGTGAACAATGCGTCAGAAACGGATGGATAACGGATGTATTTCCCATTGAGGTCGGATGTCGGGGGGTTATTGCCAACTCAACCTCGGCATTTTTGTCTAAACTTGGACTTTCTCTACCAGACAAGAGGAAATACTTAAAAAAGATTCAGGAGAAAGCTCTAACCGCATCAGCGTGGATATGGCAGTCCTATATTGTGACATCAAACCGACAAAGTCTGGTGGTATTGTGAGATACTGCTGGGGCGCTCTGGGTTAGTGGTAATGATGCTTCGGCCCCGAAACCATGCCTGAACCCAGAGTCATCATCTGATGAAGGCTTTGTTGGTTGCAATGCTACTGTGTAAATAGCAGTCATTGTATGAAGGTTATTATAGAATTAAACTTCAATCAGTTTTGGATAAACATGAAGATATTAACAGAAATAAAAGTTCTGTCATGAGAAAGGAAGGAAGACAAGACAAATATTGTGTGTACAAGGGGGTAATATTTTATTACGGCGCAAGTGTGTAAGAGTTTATAATTGCTAAACTTTTATAGCTCAGCGTTATTAGAATTCTGGGGTATGGGGTTATTGTCCTTTGTCTGCGAGCCTGTTTCAAACCAACCAATCATGAGCCAGCATACTTTGGTGCCAAAGCCAAATATGCAGACTCATGCTCTCTTCTGATTCAGCAACGAAAGGGAACGGACCGAACAAAAGGTCGCTCCTACTATACTTCAACAGACAACCAGAATTGGAGTCAGACGCAAGTAGAAGTCCATCATATCCGAACGGAACAGAAGGCCGTAGCAAGGGCTTCGATAATACCCTAACCCAGGATAAACCAGCTAAGTAACAATTATATACATATTATATACATATTATATACTTGACCGCAAACGAAACTAAAGTTTGCAATTGTTCTTTATATGTAATACAGTCTTTTATTCACATTCTTGTTGTTCGTTTTACTTCTTTAACTCTTAACCTGTCTGCCACACTCGTGGTTAACTCCATTCAAACCAAGGAGTATTGCCGCTAGTGTTATTTTCTTTATCTATCTATCTATCTATCTATCTAGCAGTCTATTCACATCTGTCTATCTATCTATTTAACAGTCTATTCATATCTGTCTTCATATGTATGTCTATCGGTCTGTCTTATTATCTATCTTTATTGATTTTTATATATCTCTGTTCATACATAAATATCTACATATCTTTGTTAAAATATCTGTCTGTCTGTCTGTCTCTCTCTCTATATATATATATATAGGTTCATATCTATCTGTCTATCAATCTTCTCTTTGTTAAAATCTATTTTCTTCTGTCTTTGTTAAAATGTACATATTTATATACTAGTGCCAGTTTAGCTCTGTTAGAAGAGCATTTACTTAGGAATCAGAAGGTTTTTGGTTCAATACCAGCCTTTGCCAACTCAGCACATGAGTAGCACTGTTTGGGTAATCTGATCTGTGTGGTAAAGCATCTAAGGGCTGATGGTATGTGTGGCGCTTCACCTCAGCATAAATTATCTCCCTGGTCTTGAGCTAGTCAAAAGAGGATAGACTCCACTCCACCAACTTTATTATGTCATGAGAAAGGAAGGAAGACAAGACAAATATTGTGTGTACAAGGGGGTAATATTTTATTACGGCACAAGTGTGTAAGAGTTTATAATTGCTAAACTTTTATAGCTCAGCAGTTATTAGAATTCTGGGGTATGGGGTTATCGTCCTTTGTCTGCGAGCCTGTTTCAAACCAACCAATCATGAGCCAGCATACTTTTTTACAATAAAACTTGTATTCCTTATTTTCTTTCTTTTCAGAATGTCCAAGCGGAAGATTTGGCTATAAATGTGAAAAAACTTGTCACTGTGCAGATAATTCCAAATGCAATAAAACAAATGGCAGGTGCCTTGATCGAAAATGTGAAAAGGGATACTTGGGAGGAAATTGCCAAAAATGTAAGAAACTTCATTTATTTTTTAAACAAATTAATTTCTTTAATCTATTTCTAAAATCAATATCTTGTCAAATATTTTCATATCAAAGAAGGTCAATAAAAATTAAATATATTTTTATATTCACTTAGCGCTAAATAATAATTAGAGTTCAAACAATATATTGAGTAACAAGTCATGTACTTATCTTTGTTTCCAAGGGTGAAATATATTTGTAGTGGGTTCGTTATTGTCTGTTTCTTTATTGTCTGGTTCGTTATTGTCTGTTTCATCTGTTTTAGCTGATGTTAGGTGTGGTGCTCCACCTCAGCAAATAAAACAATCTCCCTGGTCTATTGCTTGCCAACAGAGGATAGACTTATTTTTTTAATTTTATAATTGAATATCATTAGGAATTGTATACAAAAAGATTAAAATGTTTTGTGTATTGTAGAAATATAACTAATTAATTACACATAAACTTAAACAATTAAATTCTATGGAAAATGAATACTCACTAGAAAAATAAGACATAAATATACAAGGGCATAAAATAACCCAACAAGAATTGACATGCCGTAAAATCCAACCACCCAACAAAGAATGAATAAAACAAAATGTCTTCAGCATAAAATAACCCAACAAGGGTTGACATGCCATAAAAACCAACCAACCAACCAACCAACCAAGAATTAATAAAACAAAACGTCTTCAGCATAAAATAACCCAACAAGGTGACATGCCGTAAAATCTAACCAACCAACCAAGAATGAATAAAACAAAATGTCTAGTAGTCAGCACTGGTTCTCCTGGGCACATCTGCCTTCATCCCTTGTTGATTCTGTTCTGAGTTGGCACGTCTGACCCTGTTGCATGCTTGAACTGTTCTGATGATTTCTGGGGTCTCGCCCCTACCCTTCCGGTCCTGAATAAGGGGCAGATAACCCATATTTCTCAAAATATTGACTCTATTATTTATACTAGCAAAATAAAAAACACCCTACAGGCGATGTAAAAATAGATTTTTGAAGCATATTGCCTGAGCAGTGGGAGTTAAAAATTCAATGTCAGCGAGTTTGTACCCTAAGTAAGTAAAATCATCAAATTCATTAAAAGATCAAAAAATAAAACAATTTGAAATGTAAACTTTAAATATGTATTAAAATAAAACAAACTATATATAGATATATAATACCAGTCCTGTATTTATTAAAACTTGTTTTAAAAAACAATGAGGACTGTTTATTCATGTTCAAATTTTGAGTGTATTTATTCTATGTTATGATGATTTTGGGTAATGTGATGTAAGCAGTGACGTAGTTTTTGTTGCAGACAAAAACCGGAAGCGACACTCCATTATTAATAGATTCCTGTACAAAAATAATAAACCTTTTCCGAATTTTCAATGATTTTATGTGATAAATTCAGTCACAACAGTATGACAACTGGTTTTGGTGAACGAAAACTCTGAATTCAAATCTTTTAAACTACGCTTAAGAAATTGACCTTGTGTCACATCCTGCTTCGTGATGGAAGGTTTGGGTAAATACATACAAAATGGATGTGTATTGTAAGGAAATCAATAGTTGCACTAAGAACTGTGACGTTTATGTCCAACACTGATCAATCTCAAATGACTCTACGGAAATTGATCGAAACTCTACTTCACCCAGCTTACTCACCAAAGACGTCTCACCGACCAGCTAACAGGTTTTAACTCTTAACATCCTGTTGAGAATTTTCTAAGTCCAGAACCCAATTCCTATAACCAATTGTTATGTCTTGGAAATACATAAACGAGAAGGTTGAGTGGTTGTAATAATAATTTATTACAAATAATACAAATAACAAAATAAAACGGCTTTCGGCCGGCAAGGTAAAAAAGTCTCTTGGTAAGATTACTTATCTTGAAAAGTTGTACACGTGTGGTTGGAGATCAACTCGCATTGCTCTGAGCTAATCCACTGTTGCTCTTTATACACGTATCTCATTTGCATACGTGAGGGTTACTTCTCTTTACAACACCAATTATCAAAAATGGGTAAAAATAGCAGTTTCATTAAAACTCACCTGTTATTTCCCCAAAATTAAAGACTTCTAAATATGTTCAATATTACATTTAAACAAAGGCTATCGTTTGGGGTGGATTAGGAAAATGAATGTGACTTCCGGCCGGTGGAATGAGGTGGTATAGGAAAAGCATCTTAACAACTTTCCTGCAAGAGAAAGTCTTCAACGACCAAAGCAGCAGCAGCTCAAAAATACCATAAAAGAATTTGTTGATTCCAGGTCTCCAGAATTCTAAGCCAATTTCGGTAATTTATGAGGAAGTGCGTCCCGGTCTCCTGCCTCAGAAATTGGTGACTATTAAAATAATGTCCCCAGTTATGTCGCTCGTCGGTGTGTACTTGAAAGAAAACAACCAACTTAGGGCGTTAAATGTATTTTAGCGGGAGGGGGTCTCTTTTTTTTTTTTTGTCGTAATTCTTATTTATTTATCGTAATTTGTTTAGAAATTTATTTTAGAATTGTAGGAAATAACAGGTGAGTTTTAATGAACTGCATTTTTTACCCATTTTTGATAATTGGTGTTGTAAAGAGAAGTAACCCTCCACGTATGCAAATGAGATACGTGTATAAAGAGCAACAGTGGATTAGCTCAGAGCAATGCGAGTTGATCTCCAACCACACGTGTACAACTTTTCAAGATAAGTAATCTTACCAAGAGACTTTTTACCTTGCCGGCCGAAAGCCGTTTTATTTTGTTATTTGTATATTGTAATAAATTATTATTACAACCACTCAACCTTCTCATTTATGTATTCCAAGACATAACAATTGGTTATAGAATTGGGTTCTGGACTTAGAAAATTCTCAACAGGATGTTAAGAGTTAAAACCGTTAGCTGGCGGTGAGACGTCTTTGGTGAGTAAGCTGGTGAAGTAGAGTTTCGATCAATTTCCGTAGAGTCATTTAGAATTGACCAGTTTGACATAAACGTCACAGTTCTTAGTGCAACTATTGATTTCCTTACAATACACATCCGTTTGTATGTATTTGCCCAAACCTTCCATCACAAGCAGGATGTGACACAAGGTCAATTTCTTAAGCGTAGTTTAAAAGATTTGAATTCAGAGTTTCGTTCACCAAAACCAGTTGTCATACTGTTGTGACTGAATTTATCACATAAAATCATTGAAAATCGGAAAAGTTTATTATTTTTGTACAGGAATCTATTAATAATGGAGTGTCGCTTCCGGTTTTTGTCTGCAACAAAAAACTACGTCACTGCTTACATCACATTACCCAAAATCATCATAACATAAATAAATACACTCAAAATTTGAACATGAATAAACAGTCCTCATTGTTTTTTAAAACAAGTTTTAATAAATACATGACTGGTATTAATATCTATATATAGTTTGTTTATTTTAATACATATTAAAGTTTACATTTCAAATTGTTTTATTTTTTGATCTTTTAATGAATTTGATGATTTTACTACTTAGGGTACAAACTCGCTGACATTTAATTTTTAACTCCCACTGCTCAGCAATATGCTTCAAAAATCTATTTTTACATCGCCTGTAGGGTGTTTTTTATTTGCTAGTATAAATAATAGTCATATTTTGAGAAATATGGGTTATCTGCCCCACTTCAGGACCGGAAGGGTAGGGGCGAGACCCTAGAAATCATCAGAACAGTTCAAGCATGCGACAGGGTCAGACGTGCCAACTCAGAACAGAATCAACAAGGATGAAGGCAGATTGCCCAGGAGAACCAGTACTGACTACTAACATTTTGTTTTATTCATTCTTGGTGGTTGGTTGGTGTTTTTATGCATGTCAACCCTTGTTGGTTATTTTATGCTGAAGACATTTTGTTTTATTCATTCTTTGTTGGGTGTTGGATTTTACGGCATTTCAATTCTTGTTGGGTTATTTATAGCCCTTGTATATTTATGTCTTATTTTCTAGTGAGTATTCATTTTCCATAGAATTTAGTTGTTTAAGTTTATGTGTAAATTATTAGTTATATTTCTACAATACACAAAACATTTTAATCTTTTTGTATACAATTCCTAATGATATTCAATTATAAAAATAAAAAAATAAGTCTATCCTCTGTTGGCAAGCAATAGACCAGGGAGATTGTTTATTTGCTGAGGTGGAGCACCACACCTAACATCAGCTAAAACAGATGAAACAGACAAATAACGAACCAGACAATAAAGAAACAGACAATAACGAACCCACTACAAATATATTTCACCCTTGGAAACAAAGATAAGTACATGACTTGTTACTCAATATATTGTTTGAACTCTAATTATTATTTAGCGCTAAGTGAATATAAAAATATATTAATTTTTATTGACCTTCTTTATATGAAAATATTTACAAGATATTGATTTTAGAAATAGATTAAAGAAATTAATTTGTTTAAAAAATAAATGAAGTTTCTTACATTTTTGCAATTTCCTCCCAAGTATCCCTTTCACATTTTCGATCAAGCACCTGCCATTTGTTTTATTGCATTTGGAATTATCTGCACAGTGACAAGTTTTTTCACATTATAGCCAAATCTTCCGCTTGGACATTCTGAAAAGAAAGAAAATAAGGAATACAAGTTTTATTGTAAAAAAGTATGCTAGCTCATGATTGGTTGGTTTGAAACAGGCTCGCAGACAAAGGATGATAACCCCATACCCCAGAATTCTAATAACTGCTGAGCTATAAAAGTTTAGCAATTATAAACTCTTACACACTTGTGCCGTAATAAAAATTACCCCTTGTACACACAATATTTGCTTTGTCTTCCTTCCTTTCTCATGACATAATAAAGTTGGTGGAGTGGAGTCTATCCTCTTTTGACTAGCTCAAGACCAGGGAGATAATTTTATGCGAGGTGAAGCGCCACACATACCATCAGCCCTTAGATGCTTTACCACACCAAACCAACAAAAAGTCAATGCTACTCATGTGCTAGTTGGCAAAGGCTGGTATTGAACCAAAAACCTTCTGATTCCTAAGTAAATGCTCTTCTAACAGAGCTAAACTGGCACTAGTATATAATATGTACATTTAACAAAGACAGAAAAATAGATTTTAACAAAGAGAAGATTGATAGACAGATAGATATGAACCATATATATAATATAGAGAGAGAGACAGACAGACAGACAGATATTTTAACAAAGATATGTAGAATTTATTATGAACAGAGATATATAAAAATCAATAAAGATAGATAATAAACAGACCGATAGACATACATATGAAGACAGATATGAATAGACTGTTAAATAGATAGATAGACAGATGTGAATAGACTGCTAGATAGATAGATAGATAGATAGATAATAAAGAAATAATACTAGCGGCAATACTCCTTGTTTGAATGGAGTTAACCACGAGTGTGGCAACAGGTTAAGAGTTAAAAGAAGTAAAACGAACAAACAAGAATGTGATAAAAGACTGTATTACATATAAAGAACAATTGCAAACTTTAGTTTCGTTTGCGGTCAAGTATATAATATGTATATAATATGTATATAATTGTTACTATAGCTGGTTTATCCTGGGTTAGGGTATTATCGAAGCCCTTGCTACGGCCTTCTGTTCCGTTCGGATATGATGGACTTCTACTTGCGTCTGACTCCGATTCTGGTTGTCGTTGAAGTATAGTAGAGCGACCTTTTGTTCGGTCCGTTCCCTTTCGTTGCTGAATCAGAAGAGAGCATGAGTCTGCATATTGGCTTTGGCGCCAAAGTATGCTGCTCATATTGGTTGGTTTGAAACAGGCTCGCAGACAAAGGACAATAACCCCATACCCCAGAATTCTAATAACTGCTGAGCTATAAAAGTTTAGCAATTATAAACTCTTACACACTTGCGCCGTAATAAAATATTACCCCCTTGTACACACAATATTTTCTTGTCTTCCTTCCTTTCTCATGACAGAACTTTTATTTCTGTTTAATATCTTCATGTTTATCCCAAACTGATTGAAGTTTAATTCTATAATAATCTTCATACAATGACTGCTATTTACACAGTAGCATTGCAACCAACAAAGCCTTCATCAGATGATGGACTCTGGTTCAGCATGGTTTCGGCCGAAGCATCATTACCACTAACCCAGAGCGCCCCAGCAGTATCTCACAATACCACCAGACTTTGTCGGTTTGATGTCACAATATAGACTCCATATCCACGCTGATGCGGTTAGAGCTTTCTCCTGAATCTTTTTTAAGTATTTCGTCTTGTCTGGTAGAGAAAGTCCAAGTTTAGACAAAAATGCCGAGGTTGAGTTGCAATAACCCCCCGACATCCGACCTCAAATGGGAAATACATCCGTTATCCATCCGTTTCTGACGCATTATTCACGTAGGTCTTCATATTTTTCCAATTTCCACTGATGGGCCCAATCCAGATTTTCTTCAAATGGAACTGTCAACTCAATGATAAAAACTTTCTTTGAATTAACAGACCAAATGACAATGGTCGTTAAGGTTATTTCAGTTGAAAAACGTATTATTCGATTATATTATGATTCTTGTCGCCATTTAGGTGCTTAGTTTGGTAAATCCAATGGTAGATACTTTTGAACACACCTTATAGATATAATTATTTCTAGCAATATTCTTTAAATCTTTGCTTTTAAGTCAGTTGATTATCTATCAATTCTATTACTGAATAATTTCAGTAAGATCATTAACTGACAGATCACTTAACCTTCTGTTTTGATATCACCCAACCCCCTAAACTCACCACCCCTCCCCTCTAACTCAGTGGGCCGGTCTAAGAAGTCACTTGGATGACTTGATTACAGGATTATAAAAAGACAATTAGAAGAAGGGAAGAGATTTTTCTTTAGAAACTAAATTCACCGAGCATTGTTAATCGCACTTCATTTTTTATTCCAGCTTGGCTTGTTACCACCTACCTGAACTGTGTTCATTCAGTTTGGTTGGTTGTTTTTATGCATGTCAACCCTTGGGTTATTTATGCAAATACGTCTTTTTTTCTCTGAATCTTTGAGATGAGGCTTGAAGATTATATTATCTGCGTTATTCGGACTATTGTCCCCATCTTCATTGTTATTTGTACAACGTTTCAGCCGATATACCCTCCAGCCTCCTTCAGGTATTTCTTGTCGGACTCAGGAACCTTCTCCAACTCGGAACCTTCTTCAAACTCGGGAACTTTCTTGTCATTCAAGTTCCGTGATGGCTTCCGAATACGACAAGAAAGTTCCCGAGTTCAAAAAGAAGTTCCTGAGTCGAGAAGTTCCCGAGTCCGACAAGAAATACCTGAAGAAGGCTGGAGGTATATCGGCCAAGACGTGTACAAATAACAATAATAATGTGCATTATGTTGATTTTAGCTCTCCAAATTTGAGGGGGGAGAAAAAATGTACTGTTTTTGACAACGTCTGTGGCCATATACCCTTCCAGCCTTCTTCAGTATTTCTTTCGACTCGCGAAGAACCTTCTCGGACTCAGAACCTCTGAACTCGGAACTTTCTTGTCGTATTCGGAAACCATCACGTGAAACTTTGAATGACAGGAGAAAGTTCCCGAGTTCGAAAAGAAGGTTCCGAGTCAGAAGGTTTCCTGACGCCGACAAAAATACCTGAAGGAGGCTGGAGTTATATCGGCTGAAACGTTGTACAAAAACAAGAAGATCGACAATATCCAATAACGCAAGAAATACTATCTTCAAGCCTCATCTCAAAGATTCAGAGAAAAACAAAGACGTATTGCATAAAATAACCCAACAAGGGTTGACATATGCCATAAAAAACCAACCAACCAAACTTGAATAGAAACACAGTTCAGTTAAGTGTTACAAAGCCAAGCTGAATAAAAAATGAGAGTGCGCATTAACAATGCTCGGTTGAATTAGTTCTAAAGAAAAATCTCTCCCCTTCTTCTCAATTGGTCTTTTTAATCCTGTAATCCAATCACTCCAATGACTTCTTAGACCGCCCACTGAGTTAGAGGGAGGCGTGGTGATTTAGGGGTTGGTGATATCAAAACAGAAGCGTTAAGATCTGTCAGTAAATGATCTTACTGAAATTATTCCATAATAGAATTGATAAAATCAACTGACTTTAAAAGCAAAGATTTAAAGAATATTGCTAAAATCAATATAATCTATAAGTTGTTCAAAAAGTATTCTACCATCTGATTACCAAACCTAAAGCACCTAAAATGGCACAAGCAATCATAATATAATCGAATAATACGTTTTTCCAACTGAAAAACCTTAACCGACCATTGTCATTTTGTCTGTAATCAAAAGAAAGTTTTTATCATAGTTGACAGTCCATTTGAAGAAAATCTGGATTACCCCTCAGTGAATATGGGAAAAATAATGAAGACCTTACGTGGAATAATCGTCAAAAAACGGCTGAGATAACGGATGTATTTCCCATTTAGTCGCGATGTCGGGTTATTTTGCCAATCAACCTCGCATTTTGATAAACTTGACTTTCCTCTTTTATGTATACCAGACAAGACGAAAATACTTAAAAAAGATTCAGGAAGAAATGCTGGCTAGACCGCATCAGCTGATATGCAGTCCTATATTGTGACATCAAACCACAGAATCTGTGTATTTGAATACTGCTGGGCCTCTGGTTAAGGTAATGATGCCTTCGGCCCCAAACCATGCCTGAACCAGATCATCATCTGATGAAGGCTTTTTCGCGTTCCAATGCACTGGTAAAACAGTCATTATAAGATTATTTATAGAATTAAAACTTCAATCAGTTGGGATTAAACATGAAGATATAACAGAAATAAAAATTCTTCATGAGAAAGAAGGAAGACAAAGACAAATATGTGTGTACAGGGTAATATTTTATTACGCGCGCAAGTTCGTGAAGAGTTTATAATTGCTAAACCTTATAAGCTCAGCATGTATTAGAATTCTGGGTATGGTTATCGTCCCTTTGTCTGCAGAGCCTGTTCAAAACCAACCAATCATAGCCAGCATACTTTGCGCCAAAGCCAAATATTGCAGACTCATGCTCTCTTCTGATCAGCAAAACGAAGGCAACCGACCGACACAAAAGTCGCTCCCCTACTATACTTCAACAAGACAACCAGAATCGAGTCAGACGCAAGTAGAATGTCCTTCATATCCGAACGAACAGAAGCCGCTTACAACCTTCATAATACCCTAACCCAGATAATCCAAGCTAAGAACAATTATATACATATATGATCATAATATTATATACTGACAGCAAACGAAACTAAATTTGCAATTGCTTCTTTATAGTAATACAGCTTTTATTCACATCTTGTTGTTCGTTTACTTCTTTAACTCTTAAACCTGTCTCCACACTCGTGTTAACCCATCAAACCAAGAGATTCCCGCTAGTATTATTTCTTATCTATCTATCTATCTTACGTCTATCTATCCAGTCTATTCACATCTGTTCTATCTATCTAATTTTAAACAGCTATTCATATCCTGTCTTCAATGTATGTCTATCGTCTGTCTTATATCAATCTTTTATATTTTATGATATCTCTGCTTCATACATAAATATCTTACATATCTTTGCTAAAAATCTGTCGTCGTCTCTCTCGCTCTATATATATATATATAGGTCATATCTATCTGCTTATATCCAATCTTCTCTTTGTAAATCTATTTTCTTCTGTCTTGTTTAAAATGTACATATTTATTACTTAATAGGCCAGTTACTCTGTTAGAACGAGCATTACTAGGAATCAGAAGGTTTTTGCTACAATACCAGCCTTTGCCAACTCAGCACATGAGTAGCACTGTTTGGGTAATCTGATCTGTGTGTAAAGCATCTAAGGGCTGATCGTAGTGTGGCGCTTCACCCAGCATAAATTTCTCCCTGTGTCTTGAGCTATCAAAAGCAGGATAGACTCCACTCCACCAACTCTTATTATGTCATGAGAAAGGAAGGAAGACAAGACAAAAGTTGTGACAAGGGTGAATATTTATACGCACAAGTGTGTAAGAGTTATAATTAGCTAAACTTTTATAGCTCAGCATTATAGAATTCATGGGTATGCGGTTATCATCCTTGTCTGTCGAGCCTGTTTCAAACCAACCAATCATTGAGCTAGCATCTTTTTACAATAAAACTTGTATTCCTTATTTCTCTTCTTTCAGAATGTCCAAGCGGTAAGATTTGGCTATAAATGTGATAAAAACTTGTCACTGTAGATAAATTCCAAAATGCAATAAAACAAATGCAGGTAGCCTTGATCGAAAATGGAAAAGATACTTAGGAGGAAATTCCAAAAATTAAAAACTTCATTATGTTAAACAAAANATTTAATTTCTTATCGATTTTTTTCTCTAAAATCAATTCTTGTCAAAATATTTTCATATCAAGAAGGAACTGGTCAACTTAAAATATAAATAAATTAAACTATATTTTTTTATATTCACTTAGCGCGCTAAATAATAATTAGAGTTCAAACAATATATTGAGTAACAAGTCATGTACTTATCTTTGTTTCCAAGGGTGAAATATATTTGTAGTGGGTTCGTTATTGTCTGTTTCTTTATTGTCTGGTTCGTTATTGTCTGTTTCATCTGTTTTAGCTGATGTTAGGTGTGGTGCTCCACCTCAGCAAATAAAACAATCTCCCGGTCTCTATTGCTTGCCAACAGAGATAGACTTATTTTTTTAATTTTATAATTGAATATCATTAGGAATTGTATACAAAAAGATTAAAATGTTTTGTGTATTGTAGAAATATAACTAATTAATTACACATAAACTTAAACAACTAAATTCTATGGAAATGAATACTCACTAGAAAAATAAGACATAAATAACAAGGGCATAAAATAACCCAACAAAGAATTGACATGCCGTAAAATCCAACCACCCAACAAAGAATGAATAAAACAAAATGTCTTCAGCATAAAATAACCCAACAAGGGTTGACATGCCATAAAAACCAACCAACCAACCAAGAATGAATAAAACAAAATGTCTAGTAGTCAGTACTGGTTCTCCTGGGCACATCTGCCTTCATCCCTTGTTGATTCTGTTCTGAGTTGGCACGTCTGACCCTGTCGCATGCTTGAACTGTTCTGATGATTTCTAGGGTCTCGCCCCTACCCTTCCGGTCCTGAATAAGGGGCAGATAACCCATATTTCTCAAAATATTGACTATTATTTATACTAGCAAAATAAAAAACACCCTACAGGCGATGTAAAAATAGATTTTTGAAGCATATTGCCTGAGCAGTGGGAGTTAAAAATTCAATGTCAGCGAGTTTGTACCCTAAGTAAGTAAAATCATCAAATTCATTAAAAGATCAAAAAATAAAACAATTTGAAATGTAAACTTTAAATATGTATTAAAATAAAACAAACTATATATAGATATATAATACCAGTCATGTATTTATTAAAACTTGTTTTAAAAAACAATGAGGACTGTTTATTCATGTTCAAATTTTGAGTGTATTTATTCTATGTTATGATGATTTGGGGTAATGTGATGTAAGCAGTGACGTAGTTTTTGTTGCAGACAAAAACCGGAAGCGACACTCCATTATTAATAGATTCCTGTACAAAAAATAAACCTTTTTCCGAATTTTCAATGATTTTATGTGATAAATTCAGTCACAAACAGTATGACAACTGGTTTTGGTGAACGAAAACTCTGAATTCAAATCTTTTAAACTACGCTAAGAAATTGACCTTGTGTCACATCCTGCTTGTGATGGAAGGTTTGGGCAAATACATACAAAAACGGATGTGTATTTGTAAGGAAATCAATAGTTGCACTAAGAACTGTGACGTTTATGTCCAACACTGGTCAATCTCAAATGACTCTACGGAAATTGATCGAAACTCTACTTCACCCAGCTTACTCACCAAAGACGTCTCACCGACCAGCTAACAGGGTTTTTAACTCTTAACATCCTGTTGAGAATTTTCTAAGTCCAGAACCCAATTCCTATAACCAATTGTTATGTCTTGGAATACATAAATGAGAAGGTTGAGTGGTTGTAATAATATTTATTTACAAATAAATACAAATAAAAATAAAACGGCTTTCGGCCGGCAAGGTAAAAAAGTCTCTTGGTAAGATTACTTATCTTGAAAAGTTGTACACGTGTGGTTGGAGATCAACTCGCATTGCTCTGAGCTAATCCACTGTTGCTCTTTATACACGTATCTCATTTGCATACGTGAGGGTTACTTCTCTTTACAACACCAATTATCAAAAATGGGTAAAAATAGCAGTTTCATTAAAACTCACCTGTTATTTCCCTAAAATTAAAGACTTCTAAATATGTTCAATATTACATTTAAACAAAGGCTATCGTTTGGGGTGGATTAGGAAAATGAATGTGACTTCCGGCCGGGTGGAATGAGGTGGTATAGGAAAAGCATCTTAACAACTTCCTGCAAGAGAAAGTCTTCAACGACCAAACAGCAGCAGCAGCTCAAAAATACCATAAAAGAATTTGTTGATTCCAGGTCTCCAGAATTCTAAGCCAATTTCGGTAATTTATGAGGAAGTGCGTCCCGGTCTCCTGCCTCAGAAATTGCTACCCGGTGACTATTAAAATAATGTCCCCAGTTATGTCGCCTCGGTGGTGTTACTTGAAAGAAAACAACCAACTTAGGGCGTTAAATGTATTTTAGCGGGAGGGGGTTCTCTTTTTTTGTCGTAATTCTTATTTATTTATCGTAATTTGTTTAGAAATTTATTTATAGAAATTTGTCGTAATTCTTGTTTATTTATAGAAATTTGTTGTAATTCTTGTTTAGATATGAAGATGGATATCTATCTATCTACCTCAATTTGTTCATTTTTTACTTTGTTTATATATATCTATCCACCCATCTCCATTTGTTCATATCAAAAAAGAGAAGCCCCCACCCCTCTAAAATAAATTTAACGCCCTAAGTTGGTTGTTTTCTTTCAAGTAACACCACCGAGATGACATAGCTGGGGACGTTATTTTAATAGTCACCGGGTAGCAATTTCTGAGGCAGGAGACCCGGATGCACTTCCTCATAAATTACCAAAATTTCTATCCAATAATGAGATTGGTTCATTGGCAGCAATTCATAGATTCTAATGGTTCTTATGTTGTTCAATAAGTTTTACTAGCAGGACCTGTAGAAATACCACAGTATGATAATTTAATTATGACAACATTTGACATGTTTACCTGAGAGCAATTGCAAAATAGTTCAATAAATAAAAAATAAAATAATCTTGATTTAACTCTCTCTTTTTTTTTCTTTCATTCTTTTCATTATGTTCAATTGAAACAGATTAGCATTATCAACCTCTCTCTCTCTCTCTCTCTCTCTCTCTCTCTCTATCTATCTATCTATCTATCTCTGTCTATATATCTATCTCTATCTATCAATCTATCTGTCCTCTACTTTCTTTCTTCTTTCTTTCTTTCTCATTACATTTTTTTCTGTGTAGCATTTTAAAGATTTTTTCCCATTCCTTCTTTATGATAAAAATGGAATGGTCAATTGTTTAGCTGAGGTGACAACACTCATAAGAAATAAGAATTCGGTGGATAAGAGACACCAGATAATCAGGATTTACATTTTTTGTATTTCATCTTGGACAATCTGGACATTCTTATTTTTAACCAGAGGTTGTTGCAAGATGATAATAGGCGGAAGATTTAGAAACACCAGTACTGATACATAGATGCTATGCTGATTGGTGCAACTCATCAGTGTGGCTAGACACAGCAACTAACTCCGACCAGGAGCAAAACCCAGCTGACTTTACATCTGCCCAATCCGTTAACCTCTAGGCCATCACCAGCTACCATTAAGGAGTGGTGTTTTAATTATTTTAAATGAATGCATCTGTGTATATACTTTACGATCACCAGAGAGACCAAATAGGTAAACAAATGATCATTGTGTTATGCTGGTGGTGAAAGTTTATTAAAGTCGCTCCTAAAGAGCTCTACCAGGTTACGGGAGCTTATAATAAGTCATCCACATACAGAATTGTATGATCAAAATGTTCTAATATTAAAAGAAGACTTTTATCATATATATATATATATATATATATATATATATTATATATATAATAAAAGTTTTCTTTTCATATTAGGACATTTCGCTCATACAACTCTGTATAAGTTCTTCCTTGTATCCCTTGTCATGTTTGTATTCTCTTCTGTTAAGTTTTACTCAGGCAATAAAATGTCCTCGTTGTTACTTTGTTGTAAATTGTTTCTCACATTTATTCTGTATGAGAAAACAATATCCAACCAACTATCATATCACTCTTCTATAGTTGGTAATACCCTTTGGAAAGGTATGAATCCAACTATTCTCCCTCCAGCCATGGGTAAATAGTAGGGCAGACTGGGTTGTTTAACCTTGGTTAGGCAACCAGTCTAGGAGAAGGAAAACTCTGAATTCAAACCTCTTAAAAATCTCCACTTAGGGTGGTCACTACTAGAATAGGCTCAGTCCTACTTATTAACAATAAAATATTCTTGTAATTACTTCATTGTGACTTGTTCTCACATTTATTCTGTATGAGGAAACAACATCAGATATCCTTCTTCTACATATAAATTATTAATGACACTAAAAAGATCCAGATGTTTTCTGGTCAGAGCCAGATTGTTCATTCATTTAAATGACCCTTATATATGGTTTTGGTTTTGTTTTACGGCATACCAACCTCAGTGGGTCATTTAATGCCGATAAAGTTTTGAAATAAATCAATTCTTAATGGATAATACAATTTTTTTATAAATACATTTTTCTATTTAACCTATAGATGGGACCCTAACAGTTACTACCACTCCGGGTCAGAATGGACCAGGGAGCAATGGTGATGAAGGGGTGCTCCACATTCCCCAAACCTCCAAAACTGGAACCTTACCATCAGATAGAGTTTAACGTCATTCCCAGGACATGTAGACCCGCAGCCACCACCTTCTAGCACCCATATGAAGATGAGGTCAATAGTCTGAATAATCCAAATAATACTAATTATCAAGCCTCATCTAAAAAATTCAGAGAAACAACAACTTTTAATTGGTTCTTTGGCTTTTAAACCTCATTCTGATATGAAGAAAAAACTGCTGATAGCAGCGGCCATATTCTGACTCATTCAATATCTGCGTTGCTTTTAGACCAAACCCAATGAATGATAGAAACAAAAAAATGCAAAGTGTGTTAAAAATAATATTTTGCTCCCAGAAATAAAAACAAAGCAGTAGAGAGTCCATTCTTGCTTTCCAACGGTTGCTCCACTTAAACAATTAAGCTTGTATAGCATGAAACCAATGTTAGCAGACTTGTTTCCATGCAAATAAGTATATACTAAAAGATATATGCTATATACAGAGAGTCCATTCTTGCTTTCACAACAGAACTAGACAAAAAAAAATAGAGTAAGAATTTAATTAGACTAAATACAATTCTAATTTCAGAAAAAAATTGATATCATTTAGATTTAGAAGGTTTCAGAAAAAATTGATGTTTGAGATTTACAAGGGGTTTTCAGAAAAAATTGATATAGTTTGAGATTTACAAGGGGTTTCAGAAAAAATTATATATTTGAGATTTACAAGGGGTTTCAGAAAAAAATTGATATGTTTGAGATTTACAAGGGCAGAAAAATTGATATCATTTGAGATTTACAAGGGGTTTCAGAAAAAATTGATATCGTTTGAGATTTACAAGGGGTTTCAGAAAAAATTGATATCGTTTGAGATTTACAAGGGGTTTCAGAAAAAATTGATATCGTTTGAGATTTACAAGGGTTTCAGAAAAAATTGATATCGTTTGAGTTTTACAAGGGGTTTCAGAAAAAATGATATCGTTTGAGATTTACAAGGGGTTTCAGAAAAATTGATATCATTTGAGATTTACAAGGGGTTTCAGAAAAAATTGTGGAGTGCTCAATATCAGTGAGCTGTTATACACACACACACACACACATATGTATTGTAAGGAAGTAATTCTGTAAGATATTTATTTGATGCAATATATGTATATATATATATATATATATATATAAGAATAAATATATATTAGCACATATGTTCGATGCTAAGTTAGCAGTGCAGCCCACCTGAGGATTGGCATGAAACTTTAGTGACAGTAAATTAGTACTATATTATATTTGAGATTATATATATATATATATATATACAATTATATACACTTGGTATATACACATTATTATACACTTGGTATATACACTTATACCAACCAAATATTGAGATCAACCCAATATTTTTTACCGGTAAGTCATTACCTTTACATACACACACACATGTATATATATATAGACTCTTGACTCTTTTCCTCTACTAATATTATATATATATATATATATAATATATGAGGATAGGAGGATTTGAATAAATCTGACAAAATGTGGTTAAGAATAGAGGAAAAAATGTGGACAAAACAACTCAAACAAGCAGATGTAGAGGAAATATTTCGTTTCACATTGAGTGAGACATCTTCAGTCCATTTATTTGAAACATCTATACAGCCTATATTTGTTTTTATAGTGGAGAAGGTGAATAAAAACAAATGTATGCTGTATAAACGTTTCAAATAAATGGACTGAAGATATTTCACTCAATGTGAAACGAAATATATCCTCTACATCATCTTGTTTGAGTTGTTTTGTCCATACTTTTTCCTCTATTCTTAACAACATATATATATTATATATATATATATATATATAGATAGATAGATAGACAGAGACAGACAGACAGACAGACAGGACAAAAGAAAGAGGGACAAAGGAAGAAGGAGAAAGAGAGTGGGAGATATTGTATTTTATGTGTTAATTCAGTTGTCATGGGCCTGTACTGGAGATATCATCTTTTTTGCTTGGGGCAACATGTTTTTTTGTTATCTTTTTGATCTCTAGGTCATTCTTTGAAATAATATCTCACCAGTGATAAGGTTCCTTTCTTTTGTTTATGATATTGTAGATAACTAAATTTTATCTCCAAATCTATATAGACATGTATGTGGGTGCCTCACATGGTAGAATGGTTAATGGGCCAGGTTAGCAAACCATCTATTTATACATATATCAAGAGCAGTTTGTATGTACTTATGTATGAAGTAAATTGAAGTGAATCCGACAGTATGAATAGAATTTTTTAGAAAAAACAAAAGATGTTATTAGTTTGCTGACAGATCTGTTTCGACCTTTTAATAAAGCGGTCTTTTTCAAAGCAACTATATTTATGAAGAAAAGACGGAATAAATAAACTGTTAGTCACGAGGTACAAATAAACACTCTCGCTTAGGGCCGGAATTTTTTTTTTTTTTTTTTTTTTTTGAAAATGTGTATTTTGTGCTAAAAATGAAATAAATTTTATTTTTAAAAATCTGAAGCATTTTTATCCATGAGAAAAACTCAAAAGTGTTTGAAGTAAAAGTGTATAAAAAAGGTATCAAAAATGTTCAAGATGTATTCCGGCTACAAAAGCAAGTTTATAAAAAAAGTAAGTCTACAGCACAATTGCGGAAGATGGAAAGTTTTGGGAATTTGTAATGTTGACAAATCCATAGTGTTGCGGTCCTTATCATATTCAAAATTTAGCCTCCGGTGATGATGTTAAAACAGTCCAGATTTTGTTTTTTTCTGTAGACAATATGAAGTGAATGGAAGTGAATCCGACAGTATGAATAGAAATTTATGTATGTATGTATGTATGGCAAAACACCCAACACAAGCCAAAAAAACGGTTTCAAGATAGTCTGACATATTTTGGTATTGATAATGGGGAGCCTCTGACATCTGATCGTGGACAGTGGAGGGCTGTGAAATACAGGGGTGCTGAACTGTTTGAAGCAGCCAGGGTGGACCAGGCAAAAGTCAAGAGAGCATGCAGAAAACGTGAAACTCTACTGGCCATTTTGGAGATGTGTGGATCTGTGAGGGGTGTGGCCGGTCTCTGTTGTCAAGGGCAGGCCTGTTTAATCACATGAAATCACATGATGAAACTTTATGAAACACTAAAATGTGCCAAACAGCTGGTGGTCTCACGTGTCACATGAGAGTTCACAGTGATGCATATGCCGTGCCTGTTGTTTCAGTCAACACCGATCTTCATGAGTGCAAAATTAGATATGCAGGTTGCTGGCAGGGCTGAAAAGTCATCAAGCTCATGAATGGACAATGAATGTAGGAGTGGCATTCGTCTGAAAAAATTGAATTCAATAATTTACAATTTTTTGTAAATAAGATATAATTTAAAATGCGGCGATTAATTCAATCAATCAATATTATCTTTCAAATAAAAAAAAACAACCGCCTGCACCCCCAAAAAAAACATGCCAAAAAATAAAATAAAAAGATAAAAAATAACACACTAATGATTTTCCCATCTGTTATACAAATTTTAATTTTTAACTATCTTCCCAAATACGAAAATCTTCATTATTTTTGCACAAAAAGCAAGCTCTGATGATATTTAATGTGTATATATTTTCACTTTATCGTTAGTTATTTTATTTTCATAGTTTCCTCCGGACATACATGCACACAACTACCTTTATATATGTATAGATATTAAGGGTAGTTGGTGTGCCTGTATGTATGTATGTATGTACGTCTGAACATTGTTTTGAAGACATTTGAAAATTCTTGAACAATTTCATCAGAAATGTTTGAGATGCATTCTAAACATCAAGTAGAATTCCAACACACCAAACACAGACGTCCTTACAAGGGCAGGATGCACAAGCATTGAAACTCTCAACATAACAGTCCAAATGCGATGGGCATGTCATGTTGTGCGTAGGATTGATGTTAGAATGTCAAAGCAACTCCTTTACGGCAAAAGCAGATGGCAAAAGGCTACGGCATAAGTTTGGAAGAGGTATAAAGGTTTCTTAAAAAGCAACCTTGTAAAAATAAAAATAGATCCTGACAAATGGGAAAAGCTGGCATTGAAGAGAACTGACTGGAGAATTCATGTGGATGATGGCTGTACCAGTTTTGAGCATGAAAACCTCGTCAATTTCAAAAGGGATACACCAGTCATATTGGAGAGAACACGGAGGGTTGGAAATCTCAAACATGCGGTCGGATTCTGCTTTCTAAGACTGGATATGTCAATCATAGGAAATCTCATCAGGGACAATTCATGCACACTCCAGGAACAAACAATGTGTCTTGTGCAATCTGTAACAAAGTCTGTAAGTCGGCTTCTGGTCCTAAGAGACATATGGTGGTGCATAAGCATCAAATTTTATCATCTGATCCATCTGATACAATGGGAAGGATGTCCTTCCTATGTCATATATGTAAATATATGTATGGTTTAATGCAAGGTCTTTTTTTTAAGTGGGGATTTTTATGGGTCATTCAGCGAGGATCCAACTCACGATTTACTAATAGTGAATCTGCGAGACTAATTTTAAAAAAAATCCCTCCTCTACCCTGGCGATGCTGAGTAGCTGCTTCTAGTTACTAGTGAGTTTGATTCTCACTAGGTGTCCATACTTTTGGCTTGCTTCAAACTAAGCTAACCTTAATAAATGGCAGTACACATGCACACACACACACACACACACACACACACATACACACACACACACACACACACACAAGAAGGATTCAATAAGTTCACAGTCTGTTACATAAATACACACATATACATGCCACACATACACACATACATAGGCACATGCATACACAGACACATACACACAAATACACATTTACCAACCCCTTTGCAAGAGTAGGATGTGACACAAGGTCAATTTCTTGAGTGGAGTTTTACAGGTTTGAATTCAGAGTTTTCCTTCTTAGAATAGTTGGATACATACCTTTCTGAAGGATACTAGTGATATGTGAAATGCAAACAGCCTCATACACAACTTGGCGTAGGGTCGGTGAGTACATTTACTACATCGATGAGCATAACACCACGTAGATAAAATTCAACAACAGTCATAGCTGTTTCTGTATGAGTAGATTTTATTAACATAATCACATTACTAGTGAGTTTGATTCTTACCGAGTGCCCCATACTTCCTGTCTTTACCCAAGCTTAGCAAATGACAACATAAATGAAAATCAACCAACAGTCATGGCTGTTTCTGTATAAATAGATTTTATTAACATAACCCCATTACTAGTGAGTTTGATTCTCACCGGGTGCCCCATAGTAGTGTCTCTAAGAAACTTTGGTCATTTTGAAATGGCTAGTGTCTACTCATGTATGTAAACATAAAACCTCATGAGATTTATATATATATATATATATATATATATATATATATATATATATATATATATATATAGTAGAATAATGATATTAAAATTCTTTTGGCTTTTACAAATTCCATAAAGAGTCTCTAGGCAATTAGTAATTGGAACCAGTCAATAAAGACAGGTCAATACAGGGACTAAAAGCATTTAGTAAAGATTATATATATATATATATATATATATATATAATATATATATATATATGTGTGTGTGTGTGTGTGTGTGTGTGTGTTTGTGTGTGTGTGTGTGTGTGTGTGTGTGTAAATAATCCAAATGACTGGTAAGTAAGGGATGATTATATTTGGGATCATTGAAATCTCACTGTACAACCATACTATATGCTTTTTTGGGTGCAAACATATATATATCCTTAAATAAGATTAATTTTGAATGCAGTACTCACATTTTAAAATGCCTATAACACTTTTCTTACCAATTCTCCCCCTTTCAGCCACAGCCCTTAATATAATTTCTACAAGTTCCCCTTCTAGTTACTCTCACTACTACTAACTTGAAAAAACTGGAACACAAACACATCACTGCTGATGATGGCACTTCGAAGTGCCAAAAGTACTTGGGATAAAAACTTTGGTGGACTAATTCACGGATTCCATCCAAATGTAAAAAGTTGGCCAGAAAGCTTGAAAAGATCATTAATAAAATTGTTAAACAGGAGATATGTCTTTTATTTAATTCTACATATATATATATATATATATATATATATATATATATATTAACATAAAGGTACATGGTATTAACCTACTTGGGTTTCACCATAAGGATCTTCAGGGTTAAATTTACTGGATTAATCAAGATATTGATTAATGGCAGTCAATTACATGTGTGTGTTTTTTGCGATTACACACGTGTAATCGACTGCCAATAATCAATATCTTGATTAATCCAGTAGATTTAACCCTGAAGATCCTTATGGTGAAACCTGAGTAGGTTAATACCGTGTACCTTTATGTTAATAAATTTGCTCTACTAATGTATTGAGCACTTTATATTTGTTATATCGCTGCCTTATCATTGTGAAACTTGAATCAACTAACCACTGACACCATTTTCACTGGTAAGTCACTTTTTTCCCCAAATACCATATATATATATATATATATATATATATATATATATATGCAGTTGTTTTGAGAGTTCACCATCTGATCATGGCAGAATTTTTTATCTGATAAAAACCAAAACGTGATTGCCCAGAGGAGATATTTGAGTTTGTCTGAAAGTTTTTCCTCTTGTCCTGGCACTACCTGCCTGTCAAGAAACTCAGTTGCTCTAATGTCCATGGCTATGGACGTGATTGACTTCGGGAGTTCTTTTCTTATCAGACCGACCAGGGTGAAGCTTCCAAGTTGCCGTATTTTTGTAATCTCTTTTGGACTCACCCAACTCCTTTCGAATCCAGTGCACTGTCCCCACCCTGCCAGCTGGGATTGCACCTCTGTGAAGGGGTAAGACCCCTCCTCTCTGATTGAGCCACCTGGACAGTGCTCTTGCTTGAAGCCTAAGGATGGCCACAAAAATCGTAACAATCGCACGCTATTTTATGGCTATGACAAAACAAAAAATGCAATAGATTTTCATAGTATAATCATTTCCAATAGATTTTCATAGTAAAAATCATTTGCAGTGTGTTTTATAGTAAAATCATTTCAAATGCATTTTTATAGTAAAAATAATTTTAATGTATTTTATTGTAAAATCATTTTCAATGCATTTTATAGTAAAAATAATTTTAATGTATTTTTATAGTAAAATCATTTCCAATGCATTTTATAGTAAAAATAATTTTAATGTCAGTCCATCTGGTAGAGGGCTGAAGGGGTGTTAGCTACTCTACAACACACAGAGGTGAGTTTGTTGCCCAGTGAACAATGTAAAATTTCATTATGTTAAACAATAACAATTTTTAGGTTTGTTTCTCTAATTTCTTTAACCCTATCTTGGTTTGGCCAAGAACTTCAAATCATCCCTTTTATACACGTGTGTGTGTTGTGTGTGTATGTGTGTGTGTGTGTGTGTATTCTGGTGAGATTTTTCACTTTACTTCTTGCTGAATACTTGTATTTCAACACTTTATTTCCCACGAAACCAATTTAACACCGAGATCCGCCATTAAAGAAATGTGTCGAATGAAATGGGTCAGATTCTCTTTGAAAACAACTGAGAACAGTGAAGCAATGCAATCCAACTGCAAATGATTTTCATTTTCTGTGTATGAACTCAATGTCTATATTAATAATTAGGAAAAGTTTGTTTGCATCTCTTCTATAGATGGACTAATGTAGCTTAATATGGGGCAAACAAACATGCAATACATTTTCCTAGTATAATCATTTCCAATAGATTTTCATAGTAAAAATCATTTGCAATGTGTTTTATTGTAAAATCATTTCAAATGCATTTTTATAGTAGTAAAAATTTTATAGTAAAAATAATTTAATGTATTTTTATTGTAAAATCATTTCCAATGCATTTTTATAGTAAAAATAATTTTAATGTATTTTTATAGTAAAATCATTTCCAATGCATTTTATAGTAAAAATAATTTTAATGTATTTTTATTGTAAAATCATTTCCAATGCATTTTTATAGTAAAATAATTTTAATGTATTTTTATAGCAAAATCATTTCCAATGCAGTTTATAGTACAATCAATTCCGAAAACCTTTTTTATAGTAAAGTCATATCCAATGCATTTTATTGTAAAATAATTTCCAATGCATTTTTATAGTAAAAATTATTTCCAATGTATTTTTTTAGTAAAATCAGTTCCAATACTTTTTTTTATAGTAAAATCATTTTCAATGCATTTTTATAGTAAAATCAGTTCTGATACTTTTTATAGTAATGTCATTTTCAATGCATTTTTAGAGTTAAATCATTTCTAATGCATATTTATAGTAAAATCAGTTCCAATACTTTTTTTTTTATAGTAAAATCATTTGTAATGCATTTTATAGTAAAATCATTTTCAATACTTTTTTTATAGTAAAATCAGTTCCAATACTTTTTTATAGTCAAGTCATTTTCAATGCATTTTTATAATAAAATCATTTCTAATGCATTCATATGATAAAATCATTTCCAATACATTTTTATAATAAAGCCAAGCTTAATAATTTGGCCCTTCATTGATAGTGTTTGTTTTTCCCTTATTAGGAGACATAACTTCAGTAAAGATACATGATTATATACTGACCATTCACAGACCACACCAAAACCAGTTGCCCTACAAAACAGAAAATTGTAAAAGACTTGAAGGAAACTCTACGGAATTGGTTTGATAGACAAAACAACAAAGGAATAGAAGATTCTTAGAATAACATAATGGAAGAATGGTTAAATCCTACTTATCAAACATAAATTCCACCATCGTATGTCACCCCCACTGGAAGAAAAAAAATACTAAAAATCAAGGTATTAACCAAATTTAATGAAATTTTCAGCGTTGATATATTAATGAATAAAAGATATAACGCACTAGTTATTTTATTTTTAAAATTTTACATTTTTTCAGGTCAACTAACTTTGAACCATGTATGTTTGTGAATCTGTGTTATGCTTCAAAGATAGGTGGTTCAAAGTTAACTGACCTGAAAAAATGTAAGAGTTATAATATTACTATTACTAGCAAAATGTGCACCCTCCGGGTGCAAGTATTTTAATTAAATCTAATTGACCAACTTTGGTTACTCCCGTCTTTCATTGGTAAATTTCCTGGTTCTCTCCCATGATCAATATTTAGCCTTCCATTCACACTGTAAACCTCTATTTTGTTGTATATATAAATACAATTGCATGTCAGCAGAGGTTTAAATAAAAATAAAATCACTTTGTGACTTCGGTTACAGACAGACAAACCTACAATCTCCATCTATTTTTCCTCACCAGGACTGCATGCATATTTTCTTTTTCTTTTTTTTCATTCGTGCAGAAATACTTATATATATACATATTTTTTTTGGGTATATATATATAAATATATATTTTCCTTTGGGTGTATATTCTCTTTTTTTTTTCTTTTTTTTTTCTTTTTGAGTACATTTTTTTTCTTCTTTTCCGTATATATATATACTTCTTGGCTGTATAGTGCTTCCCTTTTTCCTTTTGTATGCTTTTTTTTTCTTTTTCTCGTATATGGGTACTTTTTTTTCTTTCTTTCTTTGTTCGTGGAGATGTTTTTTTGTTTTTTCTTTCTTTTCCTTCTTTCTTTCTTTTTGTATGTATATGATTTTTCCTTTCTTTCTCTTGTTGTGCAGAAATACTTTTTCTTTCCTTCGTGTAGGTATATATATACATATTTTTCTTTGGGTATATATATATACATATATATTTTCCTTTGGGTGTATATTCTCTTTTTTTTTTTTTTTTTTTTTTCTTTTTGAGTACATTTTTTTTTCTTCTTTTCCGTATATATATATACTTCTTGGCTGTATAGTGCTTCCCTTTTTCCTTTTGTATGCTTTTTTTTTCTTTTTCTCGTATATGGGTACTTTTTTTTCTTTCTTTCTTTCATTCGTGGAGATGTTTTTTTTGTTTTTTCTTTCTTTTCCTTCTTTCTTTCTTTTTGTATGTATATGATTTTTCCTTTCTTTCTCTTTGTTTTTCGTATGCCTTTTTTCCTTTTTCTCGTGTGTAGATACTTTTTTTTTTCTTTTCTAAAAGTTTTTAATTTCTTTTTACTTTAAACAAAATGGATGAAATTCTTTCATTGTTGTATAAATTAAGGGACCCAGAAAAAACAGAACCCAAATTATTTATTTTCCCATTAAACTAACTTTAAAACCCAACCCTAACGCCTAACCCTAACCCTAACCCCCTTAGTTAAAATTAACAGTTTTATTACAATCTGTGGGTTCTGTTTTTTCTGGGTCAACGGTATACAGAGTGACCCAGAAAAAACAGAACCCAAATTATTTATTCATTTTCCCATTAAACTAACCCTAAACCCCCATAGTTAAAATTAACAGTTTAATATCTTTTATTCATTGATATATCAACACTGAAAATTTAATTAAATTCGGTAAATCCCTTGAATTTTAGTATTTTTTTTCTTCTTTTGGCTAGGTGACATACGATGGTGGAATTTATGTTCGTTAAGTAGGATTTAACCGGAAGAATTTTACTATCACTTTTCTTTCACACACAGAACATCTTTACCAGCTGGTAAAGCACCACTCTGCATAATTAACCCATTAAATGTGGCAGGAGCAGTTCAGTTAGCGTTTTTTCTAAATGCAGCAGTAACTTTAACTCATTAACCGCCAACCGTTTATACACCCTGGCCCTCAGCCAAACAGAAGATTCATTGGATGATGGACAGACGAATGCACCAGCTACTTCACAGATTAATCACTTACTAGCAAGACCTGTGGATATACCACAGTATGATAATTTAATTATTACAACGTTTGATATTTTAAATTCCATCCCAAATAATAATGTTAGTGGCAAGTTTTAGTTCTTTGAACAACCAATATATATATTTACCAACCCCTCCGCATGAGCAGGAAGTGACACAAGGTCAATTTCTTAAGGGGAGTTTAACAGGTTTGAATTCAGAGTTTTTCTTCTCCTAGAACGGTTACCTAGCTAAGGTTAAAGAGCGCAGTCTGCCCTGTTATTTACCCATAGCTTGTGGGAGAATTGGATTCATACCTTTCCCAACGGTATTAGCACTATGTGAAATTCAAAGAGCTTCATCCAGGAATTGAACTCGGGGCGACGAGTCCATTTCCTATGACTCTAACCATTAGACCGTGCTCCTCCATTATTGAACAACCAATATACAAAGACTAACCTTCAGTTCCTGCCTTTGAATTCAGAGTTATCTTTCTCCTAGACTGGTTGCCACCAAGACAATGACAGAAACAACATAAAAAAGATAATAACTCTGCTGACTTTACTGCTAGTATATATAATGATTGATAATGCTTCATCTACTAAAAAATTGATGATAATATTACTACTGATACTCGGAGTGGTAGTACCTGCTAGTACCTTTCCCAACGGTATTAGCACTATGTGAAATTCAAAGAGCTTCATCCAGGAATTGAACTTGGGGCGACGAGTCCATTTCCTATGACTAACCATTAGACCGTGCACCTCCATTATTGAACGACAAATATACAAAGACCAGCCTTCAGCTCCTGCCTTTGAATTAAGTTATCTTTCTCCTAGACTGGTTGCCCACTAAGACAATGACAGAAACAACATAAAAAAAGATAATAAAGATTTCTTTCTTTAGTATTTACCTGCATCATGCTCTCTATTTCATTGATGACTTCATCAGCAGTGACAACATGACCTTCATCAGTGTTTAGACTAGAGATAATCAAAGAGTGCATATCAAAAGCTTCTGCCAGTTCCTCATCATCAGGTAAATCCAGCTCAGGTGTGTCTGTTTCCTGAAAAAGTAACACATAATATAAACATTAAATACAATTTCAAGAATGTCATACAGTACTAGCAGGACCTGTGGATATACCACAGTATGATAAATAAATTATTTTTTTGTTGTCATAATGTACAATTTGAAAAATTATATAAAACTAAATTATAAATTATAGAATTAATTAAATTATAAATCACATGAAATTATAAAATACTAGCAACCTATAAATACACAATAACTTAATTGAATGGGGTATATGCTGTCTGTAAATAGATAATAAATTTATGAATTATAAATTATGAATTTATAAATTATAAAATTAATTTATAATCATTAATTATAAAAATGATATAAAATAAAGAATATTACACAGTACTAGCAGGACCTATGGATATACCACAGTATGATAATTGAATTATGACAACATTTGATATGTTTACTTAAGAGCTATTGCCAAATGGTTCAATCCATAAAAAGTATGATAATTTTGACTAGCAGGACCTGTGGATATACCAGAGTATGATAATTTAATTATTACAACATTTGATATGATTACTTAAGAGCTACTGCTAAATAGATCAATATGTAAAAAATATAATAATCTTGACTAGCAGGAACTGTAGATATGCCACAATATGATAATTTGATTCTTCTGTGTGGTAAAGTTGGAAGCTGATGGTAAGTATGGTGCTCTACTTCAGATGCAAAAAACAATATCCCTGGTCTTGCACTAGTGAAAAGGGAATAGACCCCCTCGCTATCCAACTGTAACCAACAATAAGCCACTCTGCTGACTTTACTGCTAGTATATATAATGATTGACAATGCTTCATCTACTAAAACATTCATGATAATATTACTACTGATACTCGGAGTGGTAGTACCCGTTAGGATCCCATCCATGGGTTAAATAGAAAAAAATGTGTATAAAAAGAAACTGAGTTTAAAGAAGAAAAATTGAATATAAATCAAAAATGAATAAACAAAATGTCTTCAGCATAAAATAACCCAACAAGGGTTGTCATGTCATAAAAAAACAACCAACCAACCAACCAACAAACCAACCAACTACTGATACTACTATTCTGAATTATATTATTACAGTTTCTTGTTCTTGTTGATTAATATTAACATGTTAAGATACTATGAATAGGTTGGTTGGTTGGTTGGTTGGTTGGATTTTATGGCATGTCAACTCTTGTTGGGTTATTTTCTGCCAAAAACGTCTTGTTTTAGTATTATTTGGATTATTCGGACTATTGTCCTCATCTTCATTGTTATCGGCTGATGTGCCCTCCAGCTTTCTTCAGGTATTTCTTATCAGACTCGGGAACTTTCTCGTACTCGGGAACCTTCTTTTTAGACTCGAGAACCTTCTAATTATAATTGGGAACCTTGTTGTAATTGAGAGCCATCACGGAATTTTGAACCTAACTCTTTATTCAGTCCACGGGGTATCTTGTTCTTATTCCGCTAACCAGGTACAGATGTTAAGCTGTGTTAATTATTATTCTATGTTACTGCTGTCCCTGACCAGGATTGAACCTGCAGTCTAGAGATAACTGTCACATAGAACTGTCTTAACCTAACTCCTTTATCTACTAGGCTATGTGTCCAATTGTTTTATTCATTTTTGATAGGTATTCAAACTTTTTTTATTTAAACTCAACTTTTTTAAAACAATTCTTTAAAACTCATCTTTTCTATTCAACCCATAGATGGGGTCCTTACAGGTATTACCACACCAGGTCAGGGTGGACCTGAGGGTAATGGTAATGAAGAAATAATCCACACTCCCCAGAACTCCAGAATTGGAACCTCATCATCAAATAAAGTTTAACGTCATACCAAGGACATGAAGACCTTCAGCCAATACCTTCGAGCACCCATATGATAAAAAGGGTTGGAGCTTGCCATAAGGGCAATAGGGTTGGGTGCTGGAGCTTGACGTGACCAGCCGATTGACTGGAAGGGGCCTCTCTGATGGTCTGTCTATCACATTACAGTAACCAAATGGTTCAAGGAATTTTACTTGGGTTGCAAGAACGTTGATGATCCGACAAGGTCAAGTAGGCCTAAAACTGTGGATTCGAAGGCTGCGATCCAGGCCATAGAAGCAGATCCGGTAAGTACCATATTTGACGGCATATAGGACGCACTTTTTTCCCAAAATTTTGGCTCAAAAATTGCTCTGCATCTTATACATCATAGGTGAAGTTTGAGACCTCCCGTAGGCCTTTTTATTATTATTATTATTATTATTATTATTATTATTATTATTATTATTTCCTGCTATTGAGATGTCATTTGTATGTTTATTGCTTGTCTTTACTGCCAAATTGCTTTTATACAGCTATTTTTCTGTTTGTGCACAGCTAGACTGTTTCCAACATGATATAATGGAATGACCCATCTCACCTGTACCTCAACAGTGGCGATGGTTCTAGCCACTATTTAAGAACACACATATTACTCTGTGCAGAACTCACTTGAAGTAGTTAGATAACGGACTCTCCTCCTAATACTCACATGACCTTACTATATAACACAACAATATATGCTTAAATACACTAACAACTTTTTTCCTGAATCTGACCTGCTGAAATGGGGGTGCATCTTATATGCTGTCTGTAAAGAGTTCTACAACGAAACACAAACTGCTGGCTTCGAGGAAGAAGCCTGCTTATATTAATTCCCTCCCATGCCCCGCACGTACATGGTAGAGTCTATTACTGCAGGTGACTGCCAGTGACTGTCCAAGGGGGTTCCGGTCCAATATCTAGTCCGTTGTACTACTCTACACTGTCAAATACAGTAGCACTCGGATAGTATTAGACAAGCTCAACATCTAATCAGTTGATCACAGTAGAGTAACCTGATGATTTAAGAAATTTTGCTTGGGTTGCAAGAATCTTGATTATCAAACAAGGTCAGGTAAGGCTGAAAATTGTGGATTCTAAGGTTAGAGGTAAATCACTCGGATAAAATTAAATTCTACTTTAACTCTTAATGTCCTATACCGCCTCATTCCACCCGGCCAGAAGTCATATTTATTTTCCTAATCTACCCCAAATGATAGCCTTTATTTAAATGTAATATTAAAAATATTTAGCAGTCTTTGAGTTACGGGAAATAACAGGTAACTTTAAATGAAAAGGCCATTTTTAGCCATTTATATATATACTTATAAGAATGGGGCTCTGGACTTAGAAAATTCTCAACAGGATGTTAAGAGTTAAATAACATACAGCCCCATATCATGAAAAATTATAGGATCTGTGTGACAAGCAATCTTTATTTTTATCTAATAAATGAGGTTAATTTATAAGTTGGAAGAAAAGCAATGAGACTTACCTTAGGTACAAGTTGTAGCCATCCTGAAACAGAATTATGAAGTGATCTCATCCAAGCTGGACGTCCATCAGTCATGGGTTTATCTTTTTCTTCTGGAGAAGCTGTGAAGGCCAAATCATCATCTTCCAACAATTGCATCTTCATTAGTTTGGCAACCATGTCAGACACTTCATACAAAAAAAAAAAAAAAGTTTTGAAAATTATGTTGTTATTTTTTTCATTCTTAACCTATTCAAAAATAGTAAACAAATATATTCCAAATATATACATCTTTATATGTTTCCTCTGAATGTTGTTACAATTTATGAGAAGTCATAAATTGTGAATGTACCTGTAATTTAGTTTTAGATAAGTTTGTTAGATTTAAAAGCAGAAGTGGGTAATTTTCCATAACCGTAGGGGGTTATGATTAACATTTTAGATGACCCCCAACTGACCTCTGGTACAGAGACATGAGAATAGTTTTGTTAAGCAGAATCAACCCAGCTTTGAAGGAGAGCAGACATGTTGTTGGCTCTCCTGGGTTGGGTCTCTCCCCACGGCGGAATCAAATATGGGCTAATATATAATAAAACCTTGATCAAGCAAAATCAAGTCTTGCATGAATTATTATGACAATGTTAAGCCCAGCCCAGAAGAAGAATTAAGAAGGAAAGTCAACCCCCAGCAGAAGCCTTGATAGAAGTCAGCCCAAAGAACAATGGTGGCCAGAGAAGATAGAAGAACAAGCAGTAAGCAACAAGTAGATGTGTGCCAAGTAAGACCTACCATCTCTAAACTATCTCTCTGTCTCTGTCTCTCTGTGTCTCTGTCTGTCTGTCTCTCTCTCTCCATTATATTGTACAACCGAGAACTCTCTCACCATTTATATACCGATGTTAGGGTTGGGTCTCTCCCCACGACGGAATCAAATATGGGCTAATATATAATAAAAGCTTGATCAAGCAAAATCAAGTCTTGCATGAATTATTATGACAGTGTTAAGCCCAGCCCAGAAGATGAATTAAAAGGAAAGTCAACCCCCAGCAGAAGCCTTGATAGAAGTCAGCCCAAAGAACAATCTCTCTGTCTCTCTGTATCTCTATCTCTCATCTCTATTATATTGTACAACGAGAACTCTCTCACCATTTATATACCGATGCTCTCCCCGCGACGGAATCAAATATGGGCTAATATATAATGAAAGCTTGATCAAGCAAAATCAAGTCTTGCATGAATTATTATGACAATGTTAAGCCCAGCCCAGAAGATGAATTAAGTAGGAAAGTCAACCCCCAGCAGAAGCCTTGATAGAAGTCAGCCCAAAGAACAATCTCTCTGTCTCTCTCTTTCTCTCTCTATTATATTGTACAACCGAGAACTCTCTCACCATTTATATACCGATGTTAGCTATATAACAACGGTACGAGAGAAAATTATTATAGATTTAAGCTGCATGGTGTGTTAATCAATATTAACAACCATACAATTCAACTGACTATAGTATCCAACTTTAATTATATAACTCAGACAAGCTACCATTGGGTTTAGCAACCAATGATAAATTTACAAACTCACATGAATATATAACATTCAAAATTGATTAACTCAATATATCTTAACTGTATCCATGCCATAATTATAAACAATTGCTTGCCTGCCAAAAGTAATGACATCAATCCTCTTTGGGGAACTGACTGATATTAGTCACCAATTCTTGAATTTTTATCTTGCATCAAATTTTAGTCATATGTGAAAGTGACAAGAGGTTTAATGTTTTAGGTTTTAAAAGGTCGCTAGATATTCTTGGTGCGTATTCATAGGGTTTGCTTTTCACCCCATCTTATTTGGTGGTAACGCTGAAAAAGAAATTCAAGGAAGGAAAAGGAAGAGACAAAGACAAAGGGTAGTTTCAGGATTTTGGCTTTATTCTCGGGTCATAGCCACCACGTGATAAGGAAATTCCTTCGAATAGTTGTGTCTCGCCTCAGTTAAGGCCTAAATTCAAATGGCTAAGAGATTATCTTGGAGATCGGAAGTGGGTCCTTTTTCCTACATATGCTCGGAGGGTTCTTCCCACTTGAAGGCTCATGGAGGTTTGTTATTTTAATTTTTTTTTTTATTTTAATCCCCACAGTTTACAACTCGGGTGTATCAAACTAATCTAATTTACAAACTCACATAAATATAAAACATTCAAAATTGTATGACATCAATCCTCTTTGGGGAACTGATTGATATTAGTCACCAATTTTTGAATTTTTAACTTGCATCAACTTTTAGTTATCTACAACTGCTCAACTTAGGGGTATCAAACTAATCTAGCTTTGCGGGCCAGATTGAAGCATAGACTAGATTTTGTGGGACAGATAAGGACAATCATTCCTAAAATCGGTGATGTCTTCGTTGTCATGAACCACTAAATGCAGATGGGAATTTCCATTGCAATGAGTGTGACCCAATCTGCAAATCCAGAATTGGACTAACTAGCCACCAGAGGGTCCACAACTGGAGTATTAAATGTATTTTTAACTTAACAGTATTTGTTTTTACTTCTCACTGACCATGGTACAGGAGGATTGATATGGTTTAGATATTAACTGTCCACACATGCGCGTTCATGCAGCCATCTTGTTTTCTTTCTTCTTGTTGATCCTCTCTGTGTCATTGATGTTGCTTTTACTAAAGAGTCATATCATTCATTAGGGACTCATTGAAATGTTGCAATATTAACCCTGAGAATATGCCGAAAGTAATGACATCAATCCTCTTTGGGGAACTGACTGATATTAGTCACTAATTTTTGAATTTTTAACTTGTGTCAACATTTGTTGTTGGCACCTTTCCGTCCGCTAAGAATGATGGCGTAGTGTCCAAAATAAAATTAAAAAAAAAAAAATTATCTGCATCAATGCAAGTGACTGTGTAGGCCAATTCTTGAATGACAATCTTTGGTGCACTGACTGCACAGAAACTGTGATGCTTTCTGGGGCTGCTGTCTTTTCTCCATCTTTCTGGCTCTCTTTGCTGTCGAGGCTACTCTCCTCTCTGCCTCACCTCTCTCCATGCCTTGCTAGTCACCAATTCTTGAATATTTAACTTGTGTCAACATTTAGTCATATCCAACTGCTCAACTCAAGGGTATCAAACTAATCCAGTTTTACGGGCCAGATTGAAGCATAGACTAGATTTTGTGGGACGGATAAGGACAATCATTCGTAAAAATCCAATTCCAAGTGCAGAGGAATATTAATTGGAGAAAGATTACAAACTGAGCAAATTCATTTATTCAATATAACTTAACTGTAGCCATGCCATGCAGAGTGGCGACGTCTTCGTCATCATGAACCACCAAATGCAGATGGGAATTTCCTTTGCAATGTGTGTGTCCCAATCTGCAAGTCCAGAGTTGGACTAACTAGCCACCAAAGGGTACACAATTGTTGAAGACATGGAGTGACGTCATCGTCATCTGTGATGGACTTTTTAAAGGAAAAGACTAATGCTATAATTAAAACCAATAGCTTGCCTACCAAAGTAATGACATCAATCCTCTTTGGGGGACTGACTGATATTAGTCACCATTTAAAAGTTGTGTTATAACCCAGAATGTTAGAAGCAATAAATAATAATGCAAAAGAGTTAAATGTATTTTTAACTTAACAGTATTTGTTTTTACTTCTCACCAACCATGGTACAGGAGGATTCATATGGATTAGATATTAACTTAAATTAGATTAGTGAAATAGATCACTAATTAGAACTGAGCCTATTCTAGTAGTGACCACCCCAAGTGGATTTAACAGGTTTGAATTCAGAGTTTTCCTTCTCCTAGATTGGTTGCCTAACCAAGGTTAAAGAGCCCAGTCTGCCTTACTATTTACCCATAGCTGGAGAGAGAGTAGTTTGATTCATACCTTTCCCAAGGGTATTAGCACTATGTGAACTGTAGCTTCGTCCAGGATTTGAATTCAGGTCGACAAGTCCATTTCCTATTACTCTAACCATTAGACCATGGCCTCCAACTAACTGTCCACACATGCATGTTCATGCAGCCATCTTGTTTTCTTTCTTCTTGTTGATACTCTGTGTGTCATTGATGTTGCTTTTACTAAAGAGTAATATCGTTCATTAGAGACTCATTGAAATGTTGCAATATTAACCCTGAGAATATGCGTTTACCCAAACCCTCTGTCATGAACAGGATGCAGCACAAGATAAATTTTTAAGTGGAATTTAACAGGTTTGAATTCAGATTTTTTCTTCTCCTAGACCTGTTGTCATGCCAAGGTTAAAGATCCCAGTCTGTTCTACTATTTACCCATAGCTGGAGGGAGAATAATTGGATTCATACCTTCTCCAAGGCTATTAGCTCTATGTTAAATTCAAACAGCCTCGTCCAGGATTTGAACTTGTTTCAGTATATGCATTTCCTATGATGATAACCATTATACCACAAACACCTCTAGATGATGATGATAATGATGATGATATTCTTGATACTTAAGCTTTGTTAAATCCGTTTTTTCTATGTATTTTGGCTTTTATTTTCTCTCCTGAAATGCAGCATAACTTTTTCAGCAAGCACTGAATGGCTTGCCATAGCTGTAACAAGTAGAATACCCTTAAATGAAGCCTGGTACCAATATGGCGGGTAAAGATGAAAAAGAAAGAATATAACCTTTTCAATATCGGTGAGTCATACTCTGACCCCTCACCACCACCAACAACAACAATAACCCCACCACCTAATGTCTTGTTAGCCCATTCCTTCAACTTTCTTTGTTGAAAAATCTGAGATTAGGGATGAAAAGATTTCGGATTGAAATGGACTGATCTTTCTTTGTGGAATCCCTGTAGCGTAGTGGTTAACGTGCTGGACTGTGACATCATAGTGAGCAAGTTCAAATTTTATTCTCATGTTGTATACCTATATTGACATCGTATATCGCACATTGATTCTGCTATCTTGGTTTCGGCTGGTTGTTCTACTTTGGGATTCTTCTGTACTTGATACTGGGATGTCTTGTGGTGTTGTTGTTTTTTTATTTCATTTAACAAACACAAGACTTTGCTTTGTTTAGAGCTCATACTTTATTTTATAAGATAAATCCCAGATCAACAAACAGGCATGTGAGAATTTAGTATCAACGGACAGATCCCCATTGTGACTGTCCTTTCAGTGCCCAACTAAAATCTGATTTTTCTAAACTCTTTCTTAAGTTCATGCTGATGAATCAGAGGTCAAATGCAGGTCAAAATCTGTCCATCCTTTTCCCGTTATTTTCCACAACTGTTAGTTTTGAATTAAGCTACACTTATTGTACATAATTAATAGGCTACCTATCAATTATATAAAAGTAAGTAAAGTCGACGGGCGGCCTAAAGTCGGTATCAGCCATACAGCGAGGGAGTCTATCCCCTTTTCAATAGCACTAGACCAAGGAGATTGTTTTAGCATCTGAGGTGGAGCGCCACACCTACCATCAGCTCCTTACTTTACCGCACAGATTCCTGTGCTACTCATACGCTGAGTTGGCGAGGGCCGGTATCGAACTAGGAACCTTGTGGTTTCTAGCCGAACGCTCTACCGACTGAGCTAGATTGATTAGTCTTAATGGCATGTCAACCTGTCTAGGGTTAATTTATGTTTAGAGGATAGGGAATCATGTTCATTGTACATTTATATTTACATTATTTGTGGAGTTGTTTCTTAACACTTAACATCCTATACCACCTCATTCCACCCGTCACATTTGTTTTCCTAATCCACCCTAAACAATAGCCTTTGTTTAAAAGTAGTATTAAACATATTTAGAAGTCTTTGATTTAAGGGAAATAACAGGTAACTTTAAATGAAAAGGCCATTTATTGATAAATCCTTATAGGAATGGGGCTCTGGACTTAAAATTCTCAACAGGATGTTAAGAGTTAAGCATAGTGGTTAACGTGCTGGACTGTGACATCATAGTGAGCAAGTTCAAATTTTATTCTCATGTTGTATACCTATATTGACATCGTACATCGCACATTGGGTATAAACAAAAGTGTAAGAGAGTATTACTTCAGAGAGTTCTTGGTGATAGTGAGAGATATTAAGAGAGAGAGACAGATACAGAGTTGAGACTTGTTGCTTCATTTCTTCTTTACTTCTTCTGCTAACTTCTTCTTCTTCTTCTTCTTCTCTAGCTGTCATCTTGTCATCTAGCTGTCTTCTTACTAAGGGCTTCTTTTTAAGGGCTAACTTTTTAGTCATGCAATTAATTAACTCACAAGACTTTTTTTCCTTGATCAAGATTTTATTTCACACATGTTTTTCCGTGCGGGAGTTAACAACCCCAGCAGAGAGATGCACGTGCTCTCTGCTTCAATTCTCGGGTTGAAACTAAATCTAACTAGTTATGTTTTTCTTATGGTGCGCAAGATTTGTGCCTCTCTGTAGATCAGTTAGGGTTATCTAACGGAAATCTACCCGCTTATATTTTTAACTCCAATGAACCTATTTCAAACTAACTACAGGGTTTTGTCAACAATTTATGCTACCACATGAATTATGTAACACATGCTATTATTTTAAATTGTTTCTAGTCCAATGGCTAAAGCCAATGGACACGGGGTTCCAAAGAAACAGAAAAAACTTTAAGTAAATGATCTGGATATTATCATCTAAAAGTAACAATCAAGTAAAATACTCAATACTCGTGTGATAGTTGAGACTTACTTGTTGCTTAATTTCTGCTTTACTGCTTCTGCTATAACCAATTATCTCCCCCTGCCATTAGGGGTTGAATGCCAACAGCGTATGTTGGTGCTAAATACCAAAACATCACTTATCAGGGAACCGTTACTAGAGACAGACGTCAAAAGAAATGCTCTCAGCACTTGGCCCAAAAACAGGGCTACTTATCGAAGAACCGTTACTGGCGAGAGACGTCAAAAGAAACGCTCTCACTCACTTAGCCCAAAAACAGGGCTACTTATCGAAGAACCGTTACTGGCGAGAGACGTCAAAAGAAACGCTCTCACTCACTTAGCCCAAAAACAGGGCTACTTATCGAAGAACCGTTACTGGCGAGAGACATCAAAAGAAACGCTCTCACTCACTTAGCCCAAAAACAGGGTCCTTTTATCACAAGAACCTTACAACCAGATTCCATCTAAGACATCGTATCAGCATACTACAGAAAGGCCGGTACGACTGCACACTGACCAAAAGAAGAACAAATACCAAGACAAAGTGTCTTAACTACATTTCCCACTGACGAGAAGAAAACTGTGTTATCTCCAGTACTTCAAGAAATCCCTCCACAGATAAGCCTCGTAGCAAATACCATTAAATTTGCAACAATTATATGTAATTTTTTGTTAATACAAGTGTCTGCATTTACTTTTGTGTTGTTCCTTCTTTGTCCGACAATTTGCCTTCAACTACGGAGAAATAAGGGCTCCTTCGAATCCGTAAATACTCTTACAGTCATCTTGTCGTCTTCTAGTTGCTATGTTCTTCTAACTGCTTCTTCTTTTCCTTAACTAAGGGCTTCTTTCGAGGTACTTTTAGTCATTGTAATTAATTAAATGAACTACAAGACATCTCTTTCTTGATCAAGATTTTATTTAGCCCATTTTTATTCGACGCACGAGGAAGATTCAACCTCAGCAGAGAGAAGCACGTTCTCTCTGCTTCAAAATCCGGTTGAAACTAAAATCTAAACCTAGTCATGTGTTTCTTGTGACATGATTTCCAGGGGTCAGAGAGCTATAACCGTTACTGGTAAATTTCCTCTCTCTGATTTCAAAGCCAACAGCCACATATTCAGTTACAGGGTCTGTCAACAATTTATAACACTGTAGCGTTGGTTTCGTATTTGTCTGGAGTTGTCTGCCCGATTTAGTTTGCTGGTACCCGCTAGGGTGCTATAGTATTTAAGCACCGGGTTCAAACCCTTTCGATCTCTTTTCCTGTTTCAGCAACTACGAGCCACATGGGGTAGATTTTATCTAACCCCTCTCGTTGGGGCTCTGCCCCCCTTACATTACCGTAAGTTCTTCACAGCATGGACTATCTCTAGTCTCATGTCTGTACTTTTATATGTTATCTTGTACCATTCATGAATGTGTCTTCATCTTTATTTGTGTACTCTTTGTTTATGTACCCTTTTACTATGTAATTTGTATCACGTCATATCCATGTGCTGTATATATTAAATGTTTTGTCCGTTAACCTTCGTTAGAGTTATTTGTATTCAAAGTATGTATAACTTTGAACCTACGTTACAACACTATAAATTGTAACACTCACTATAATGTTCACTTTCGGACTATTACCCTTATGAAAGGTATTAAACCCCTTATCATATCCCCCAGCTATGGGTTAAATAGTACCGATACTGTTCTTCTACAAGGATGGCTTTCACATTAAATAACCCATGAAGGTTGATATGCCATTAAACAAAAATTGTAAATTAAACTATAAATTGTAACACTCACTATAATGTTCACTTTCGGACTATTACCCTTATGAAAGGTATTAAACCCCTTATCATATCCCCCAGCTATGGGTTAAATAGTACCAATACTGTTCTTCTACAAGGATGGCTTTCACATTAAATAAACCCATGAAGGTTGATATGCCATTAAACAAAAATTGTGTTATAACCTAAAATGTTAGGAACAATAAATAATGATACAAAATAGTTAAATCTATTTTAACTCAACAATATTTGTTTTTATTTCTCTCTGACCATAGTACAGGAGGATTGATATGGAGTAGATTTTAACTGTCCACACATGCGTGTTCATGCGGCAATGTTGTTTTCAATTGTTTTTCAATATTGTGTGTAAATTATTTGTATTAGATAGGAATACTTGAAACCATATAACTGTGTGCCAATTATTTGTATTAGATAGAAATACTTGAAACCATATAACTGCGTGCAAATTATTAGTATTAGATAGGAATACTTGAAACCATATAACTGTGCGTAAATTATTTGTATTAGATAGGAATATTTGATGCCATATAAATGTGTGAAAATTATTAATATTAGATAGGAATACTTGATGCTATATAAATGTGTGAAAATTATTAGAATTAGATAGGAATACTTGATACCATATAAATGTGTGAAAATTATTAGTATTAGATAGGAATATTTGATGCCATATAAATGTGTGAAAATTATTAGTATTAGATAGGAATATTTGATGCCATATAACTGTGTGAAAATTATTAGTATTAGATAGGAATATTTGATGCCATATAACTGTGTGAAAATTATTAGTATTAGATAGGAATATTTGATGCCATATAAATGTGTGAAAATTATTAGTATTAGATAGGAATATTTGATGCTATATAAATGTGTGAAAATGATTAGTATTAGATAGGAATATTTGATGCCATATAAATGTGTGAAAATTATTAGTATTAGATAGGAATATTTGATGCCATATAAATGTGTTAAACAAATCATTATAAATAGGAATAGGTACTTGAAACCATACAATTGTGAATGATTTAATAGTTTGGTTTGGTTTCTATGTTTAACGGCATATCAACATTTGAGGGTTATTTAATGCCAAAGAACTATATGGGTATTATTTAAATGTGGGGGTACATACCTTTCCCAAAGGTATTAGTCCGCAAGGGAATGTAATAGTGCGACTGAAGTTCAAGTTCCCTTATTATGATATCGGAGTTCAGCACACTGGTCACTATGTCATGAGGAATCCCCACCCTACCCTAATCAAAACAGATTCCCCACACAAATATGTTGTTGCAAATAGAAATGGAACATGTTATATAAAACATTTGCCTTGTCGGCTGGGGCTGTAGAATACGCCGACTGCACCTCTGCAGAAGGGTAAAATCACCCCCCCCCATGGGTCCACCTGTTGGTTGTGGGTGGTGATCTGATATCCTTAAGGATGGAATCCTTTTGGCTGAGCAGTCCATTATACATAACAGTCTACTTTGGCTCTTACTTAGTGTTGTGATGTTAGTTTAACAGTAAAAAAAGAAGTCAAGTCGAGGTAGGGTAAAATGAGACAAGTGTATTTACAATAAGGTACAAGAACGGCTAGTTTGCTGCTAAACGGTAACAGTACAACCTTTTCACTCGGTGTCTCACTATTTATAGTGAGAACCGGTGTATATTCTCCACTGTAGGAACGGCCGGTACAACACTTAGGCTCGACGGGCAGTCAGAGAGGCCCCACTCTGATCAAGTGGCTGGTCATGTCAAGCCCTTATTGCAAGCTCCAACCGTTTTTATCATATCACTAGAAGTGGGTGGCTGAGTGTCCTGGGTATGACGTTAAACTACATTTAATGGTTAAGTTCCAATATTGGAGCTCTTGGGAGTATAGAGTACCCCTTCATCACCATTACTTCCAGGTCCACTCTGGGTCCCATCTATGGGTTGAATAGAAAAAAAATGAGTTTTAAAAAGAAAAATTTAATACCCATCGAAAATGAATAAAAAAATGTCTTGACATGCCATAAAATCCAACCAACCAGCCAACAAACCAGCCAACATACCAACTACCAGCCAACCTAATGGGTTGAAATGTACATTCAGGGATTGACATTTTCTCAATTTGTTTAGCCTTACATTTGAACATATATGCCTGCCTAAATTCATTAATTATTAACTAATTAATTTTCAAAATTAGGTATGACTTCAATTAAGCACATATCCTCCAAAAATTGTATCAAATAAACACATTGTTTATTTACTCACTCATATATATATATATATATATATATATATATATATATATATACAAGGTGTGTCATAAAGGTATCAAGATTGAAGGTGTATTTGCCAAGATAGAAATGAATAATGAATGAAACATAATTTTTTTCAGAATACAAGGTGTGTCAAAAAGTACAAAAAATATCAATACTTTTTTGACACACCTTATATATATATATATATATATATATATATATATATATATATATATATAAAATGTCATTAACTGAAGCCTGTTACCAACATGTCTGGTGAAGGTGAAAAGCAATGCATACACCTTTTCTTCATCAATGAGTCATACTGTGCCCCTCCCCCACCAAACCCCCACTACCCACCCCACTACATGTCTGATTATTTCTTTCCTTTACTTTCATATTATTCACGGTGGGTAGAGTTTCCTAGGCTCTTTGAACTGTTGCTAACAGCTACAATCAATGTCACCATCATGAGAATGTATCATATGAACTTGCTTACCTTGGTTTTCTAAACCGCACGCTCGAAAATAAAGAACCCACCTATTCTCGATATACCCACCTATCCAACAACTTAACCGGTTACACAAACCTACCACTGGAATTGTGCAGATCAATAGTGTCGTTCCTGCACATGCAACATTAGGTTGTTGGTGCTGGAAGCTAGATGCAAAAGAGAGGAGATGGGTTGGTGGAATATAGCCAGAAATGAGGAGTTAATGGTTGCTATAAACTATATATATATATATATATATATATATATATATATATATATATATAATGTCATTAATTGAATCCTTTTACCAATATATATATATATATATATATATATATAATGTCATTAATTGAATCCTGTTACCAATATATATATATATATAAATATATATATATATATAGTAATGTGATTTTTTGCATCACCATGCAGATATGAATAAGTTTTACTCATCATAATAATTTCTTTTCAATATTCACTATCCATTTATCTATCTATCTATCAATTATTCTGTCTATTCCACTCTGTCCTGATCTATCTATCTATCTATATATCTATGTCTGTACCAATCTGTTTCTCTCTCTCTCTCTCTCTATATAATATATATATATATATATATATATATATATATACATGTGTGTGTGTGTGTGTGTGTGTGTGTTCGTGTAAGTGTGTGTGTTTGTTTGTATGTAGATAAATAGATAGATAGATAGATAGATAGTGTCATTCTCACACATACAACATTAGGTTGTTGGTGCTAGAAGCTAGATGCAAAAGAGAAAAGATGGGTTGGTGGAATATAGCCAGAAATGAAGAGTTAATGGTTGTTATATATATATATATATATATATATATATAGTAATGTGATTTTAACATTCACCATACAGATAAGAATAAGTTTCAGTCATCATAGTAATTTGTTTTTTATATTCACAATCTATTTATTATTCTGCCTCTTCCACTCTGGCCTGTATCTATCTATCTATCTATGTCTGTACCAGTCTGTTCCGATCTCTCTCTCTCTCTCTCTATATATATATATACATATATATATGTGTGTGTGTGTGTGTGTGTGTGTGTGTTTTGTTTGTATGTAGATAGATAGATAGATAGATAGACAGATAGTGTAATTCCCACACATGCAACGTGGGATATTGTTACATAATTCATAAGTAGCTTATGATTTATGTACATACCTGTAGTTGAGAATATTTGAATAAAGCACGTTAGATTCAGACTGACAGGGTCCAGTGGAAAGTTACCCGACAGTTATTTTTACTTGATCCCTTGAAAAACACGCCATTACAGACGCGTGAGAATTATTTTGAGAGGCAAGCTAGCACTCGACGAGAGAGGATGTCTCGGGGTTTGCAACTCACCGCACGGTTGAATCCTGGGCTGGGTTGTTGTAATAAAGCTTTAGAAGAAAACAACAAGTCTTGTTTGTAGAGTTAATATTAAACAAGACCAACCAAAGAAATAAAGAAGAACCAACCCTTAATAGAAGAAGCTCACTAGATTGACTGAAGAACATGGCGGCTAGCTGAGTTAGAGAAATAGAACCGGTAAGCAAAGAGTTAACAAGTAAGAGCCATAATCTCATCCCATCTATCAACTATCTCTCTGTCTCTCTCCCCCCATTATATACCTGAGATATAATATAAAATAATAATGAAATTTATTGTGTACAGTACTCAGGTGCACCACAACTCATCAAACTCTCATGTCTAGTACATAGAATAATGTATTAGTGTTAGAAACATAAATAGCGTACAGTAAAAATATACGTGTATTTGTACAGTGCTCAGGTGCACCACAACTCACCAAAGTCTCATGTCTAATATACAGAATAATGTATTAGTGTTAGGAATATGAATAGTGTACAGTAATAATATACATGTATGTGTACAGTGCTCAGGTGCACCACAACTCATCAAAGTCTCATGTCTAGTACATAGAATAATGTATTAGTGTCAGGAACATGAATAGTGTACAGTAATAATATACATGTATGTGTACAGTGCTCAGGTGCACCACAACTCATCAAAGTCTCATGCCTAGTACACAAAATAATGTATTAGTGCCAGGAACATGAATAGTGTACAGTAATAATATACATGTATGTGTACAGTGCTCAGGTGCACCACAACTCATCAAAGTCTCATGTCTAGTACATAGAATAATGTATTAGTGTTAGGAACATGAATAGCGTACAGTAATAATATACATGTAAGTGTACATTGCTCAGGTGCACCACAACTCATCAAAGTCTCATGCCTAGTACACAGAATAATGTATTAGTGTCAGGAATATGAATATCATACAGTAATAATATACATGTATGTGTACAGTGCTCAGGTGCACCACAACTCATCAAAGTCTCATGCCTAGTACACAAAATAATGTATTAGTGTCAGGAACATGAATAGCGTACAGTAATAATATACATGTATGTGTGCACATGCGTGCATATATGTGTGGATGGGAGTATCAGGTATAGTGTTGGCAGATTACTGGAAGCATGGAGACTTTGAAAGATGCAGTGTTTCGGCAGACTACAACAGATTATGTGGGTATACAACAATATTCTGAACAAATGCTTTATATCATTACAAGACTGTTGGAAATATATATATGTGTACAAAACTGGATGGTAAGCCTCCCCAATTAGCAGGCCATTCCCATACCAAGGTAGTAATATCTCATCTACCGAAAGTGATGTCAGTATATGTACAGCGCTTACTAGCAGACTAATCTTTCCTTTCCTTTTTCTTCTCCATTTCCTGTCTCGTCACAGTCGATGTCTTCTTCTTCTTCTTCATCATCATCTTCTTCTTCTTCTTCTTCCAAGCTTCTCACTGCTACTGTCTCTCTGATCTCGTAACATATGTTTTTTTTCCTCACTCCCACCTGGGTTTCTGCTGGTCTATTTATACACCCAGCACCAACATGCTTGTAGCTGTCATACGGTCATCTGGTTTGAACATACCGGAATTTGGGTCAACACAATCCTCAGCACTACACTTAAGTATCGTTTTTTCATATTCAGAAGGACACGGGTTTGATTATAGATCAAAGTCCTAGATGCCAGACAAAGCCTAACCCGCTTTTAAAAACTTAAATTTTATTTTTCCCTCAACAACTCACCAGAGAATAAATGGTTATGCTTATAATCAAACATTTACAAATAAATCAAACTTTAGCATTCAATCTATATATATAAACAAAACATTCTCTGTGTATGTCTGTATGTCTGTCTGTCTGTATGTATGTTTGTTTGTACAACAACCGAGTCCATTTTTTGAGAGTGAAAGAATTGAGCATGAAAACCTCAAGCTTCAACTTCGAAAGGGATACACCTGTAATATTGGAGAGAACACGAGGGTTGGAAATCTTAAACATGTGGTCGGATTCTGCTTTTTTAAGGCTGGATATGTCAATCATAGGAAATCCCATCAAGGACAATTCATGCACACTCCAGGAACAAACAATGTGTCTTGTGCAATCTGTAACAAAGTCTGTAAGTCAATTTCTGGTCTTAAGAGACATGTGGTGGTGCATAAGCATCACATTTTATCATCTGATGTATCTGATACAATGGGAAGGATGTCTTTCCTATGTCATATTTGCATCAAACTTTGTGGATCTGCAGTGGATTTGATGAGTCATTTGAGGGCTCATGAGAGGAAAGGTTCTGGTGGTGAGGTTATAGGATTGTGAGGGACGGCAGTGATCTGTAAAGATTATGCTATTGCTATATATATATATATATATATATATATATATATTTCAGTGGGTTTGATGTGTCATTTGAGAGCTCATGAGAGGAAAGGTTCTCATGGTGGGATTGTGAGGGATGGCAGTGATCTGTAAAGATTATGCTATTGCTATGTATGTTTGTTTGTACATCGATCGAATGTATGTCCTTTTATGAATAAAAATTGGTGAAAACTAGCAAAGACCAAATTTGGACAAAAATGGTGTGGACTCTATTTGTCTTTGCTGGTCAAATATGGTCTTTGATGGTCTTCACCATTTTTTCTTTTTAAAAAGGACATGCACTAGGTCGATGTACAAACAAACATACAGACAGACAGACAGGTGGGTTAAAAAGCATATAATCCTTATTTTTTATAAGAAAATTAAATAAAAATATAATAAAGGTATATCAATTATATATAAAAAGAATTAATTAAAAATAATGATTAAAGAATAAAACAAATTAATAAAAGATAAAACATAATAAAAAGCAAATAAAAGACAAAAAAAAAATACAAAACAAGAATAATAACAAAAAGAAACAACTTAAAAACAATAATATATAAAGAATAATATATATATATATATATATATATATATATATATATATATATATAAAGATAAATCTAATGAGTCAGACGAACCTACTATTAGTTTCGCTTAATGCTCTTCAGGGCTAAGATCCGACTTATTATCATTTGCTCTACTTAGGTATCGAGCACTTTTTACTTATTAGCTATTCTCCTAGCGGTTATATGAATATATATATATCTTATATACATATATATACATATAAATTGTTTTTTCTTTTGGCCAAATACTGTACCAATAGATTATTTTTTGTTGGTACGACTATCTTTTCTTTTTTTCAAAAATTTTTTTCTCCCTGGCTGATGTTTGGTAGTATATTTTTACAATCAAACTATTTGCTGGGTTTTTTCTCACCGCAAGGATTTACCAACACGCTTGGTATATTAAATATATATATATATATATATATGTCATCCACAGACACCGTGTTTCGACATTTACATCTCATCAGTGCAGCTAGACTTAACTATTACTTCTAGCTGAGAGTGAAACCTGACTGACTTTTCAGCAGTCCGACATCTTCCCTCTCGGCCAGCCATAGCTATAAAAGAAAAGTTCTGTATGTCTATCTACATGTTTGTTTGTACAACGACAAAGCACACATCCTTTTCAATAAAAATCCACACCCTATTTTTGTCAAGAGGGAGTTAGAAAACTTTTTACCCCTCATTTATCATAAGGAAATCTAAATGAAAATATAAGGGTATAAATCAATGATATATTAAAAAGAATTAATTTAAAAACAAGAATATACAAGGTGTGTCAAAAAAGTATTGAGATGTTTTGTACTTTTTTGACACACTTGTATTTTGAAAAAAAAATAACGTTCCATTCATTCTTCTTTTCTATCTTGGTAAATACAGCTTTAAACTTAGTATTTTTTTGACACACCTTATATTCTGAAAAAAATTAATGAATGGAACATTATTATTTTCAGAATACAAGGTGTGTCAAAAAGTACAAAAAATCTCAATACTTTTTTGACACACGTATAAAGAAAAAAAGAAAAAAAATATACAGAAAAGTAATTTTTATTAATCTATATATGAATATAGATAAGAGATTTATTTTTAACTTTTTAAATCCCGGGCAATGCCAGGTAGCTCTACTAATTAAGCCATAAGGAGTTGATATGCTGTTAAACAAATAAACCAAACCAAACCAAACCAAACCAAAAACGAGTGATTTCCCACAAAGTTCCATACTCAGAAATGAATGCTTTTACAATATGGGTCAACCTGTAACTATTGTTTGTTTGTGTCACGTGGGAGTAGAGGTGGGGGTTGGGGCAAGGGTGTAAAATCAATGACTTGTAAATCTTCTAACAGTCAAATTAAATCCTCTCCCCCTCCTCCTCTTCCCTTTTCTTTTCCTCCCACCTTATCCTTTATTCCCCCCAGCATCCTCTTCCTTCCTTCCCCAACCCCATTCTCCACACTCTCATATTCAAAATACCCCTTCCCCTCTCCCTCTTCTTAAGCTTTATTGAAGCTTGTAATTCTATAAAAGCAACCAACACTGCATGTATATTTATAATAGAAAGTGATACACACACAAACGATAGGTAGATAGTTATAAACAAGAATATATATATATATATACTAAAGTTGAGTTAATCAACTTTGGCTTCCTAAAGGCTTTTTTATTGTTTAGTTTTATGACATGAAAATTATACAAAATTATTCCTTACTCTTAGGATTGAATTATGCTTGAAAAAAATTCAGTTTTAATTGGTTCTAATTAGTTGTAATTTGCAATTAAGTCAAAAACTGACCAATCTCTTACTTTACTCTCTCTCTCTCTTAATCACTTTCTTCATCTCTATGTATCTCTTGACTACCTCCTCATTATATAATGTTAGTTTCTCTGGAGAGAGAGAGAGAGAGAGAGAGAGAGAGAGAGAGAGAGAGAGAGAGAGAGAGAGAGAGAGAGAGAGCCTGGAGAATTTGAAATGTATTTCTATCTTAAATTTCACAACCAGCAACCCCTAGTTTAAATGAGGTCAAACATTCCCTTTCTTAGAAAGCTTACAAAATGGTTTCATTTGGCCGTATTTATTTTTAAAATTTTTTTATTCGCTTTGCTAACTACCTTTTCCCTAATCTCAATTATCTATCCATTCGGGTGACCCAACAGGTCACGTTTTGTCTAGTATATATATATATATATATATATATATATATATATATAAAAAATGGATATAAATTCAGACAATGTAAATGTATAAAAAGTTCATGAAAAAACATGAAAATATGTCGAAAATTAACATTTTTTAAGCCGATGCTATAGAATTTCGGTTTTATTTAAACCATCAACAGGGCTAGCTGACTGAATTTTAATTATTGAATTATATCATTAAATCAGTAAAAATCATGAACTGAATTTTGTACTTTTCCTTATTATACTGGAAACGCCTACCCGGTGTCACCTGGCTAGAGAGGGGGGCAAAAAAAGGTAGACTTGCAGATCCATTATTTGTCTGGTTTGTTTGTTTTGTTTTACGGCGTATCAACCTCAGTGGGTCATTTAATGCCGATAAAGTTTTGAAATAAATCAATTCTTAATGGATAATACAATTTTTTTATAAATACATTTTTCTATTTAACCCATAGATGGGACCCTAACAGGTACTACCACTCCCGGTCAGAGTGGACCAGGGAGCAATGGTGATGAAGGGGTGCTCCACATTCCTCAAACCTCCAAAACTGGAACCTCACCATCAGGTAGAGTTTAACGTCATTCCCAGGACATGTAGACCCTCAGTCACCGCCTTCTAGCACCCATATGATAAAAAGGGTTGGGGCTTGCCATAAGGGCAATAGGGTTGGGAAAATCATATAGGTGCTAGGGCTTGACGTGACCAGCCGATTGATCGGAGGGGGCCTCTCCGACCGACCGTCTAGCCCAAGATAAGATCCATTATTGTTAAATCTCGAGTTGGACCCTTGCAGGATGCCCCATTAAAAATCCCTACATAAAGAAGAGCTTGCGTTTATCCAGACACTCTGAAAAGAAAAATTAATCTTTCTTATTTAAAATATTAAATGTAAAAAAAGAATAAAAAATAAAAATTCCATAGTGTTATTATTTAAATTTTATTTTTTAATTATCTTCATGAATATAAATCAAATCTTCATTATTTTTGCTCAAAAAGCAAGATTTGGTGATAGTGAATGTGCTTATATATTTACTTTGTTGGACCCTTGCAGGATGCCCCATTAAAAATCCCTACATAAAGAAGAGCTTGCATTGATCCAGACCCTCTGAAAAGAAAAATTAATCTTTCTTATTTAAAATATTAAATGTAAAAAAAAAATAAAAAAAAAAAATTCCATAGTGTTATCATTTAAATTTTATTTTTTAATTATCTTCATGAATATAAATCAAATCTTCATTATTTTTGCTCAAAAAGCAAGATTTGGTGATAGTGAATGTGCGTATATATTTACTTTGTCATTAATTATTTTATTTTCATAGTTTCCTCCGGACATACATACACACAAACTGCCATTTATATATATGTATAGATTAAAGTGTATGTGTGATTTTAATGCTCAACGATATCTCTTTTCAGAGTTATAAGTCGACACATACATGAAATGTATTTCCTTATACATAATGTAGTTTGGAAAAAATGGTTAACTTTACATTTAAAAGTTTAATATGTTTGGCTATTATTTTTCAAACAACCTAATATAAAACACATGATTTTATCTAAACAAATGAACGAACCTCTTGTTTGTTGTTTGTACGATTTTCAAATAATAAAACCTACTGACATACTTTTAGGCATAAAGATTCATAAGACTTCCATTTATGACAAAGGGTTGGCTGGTTGGTTGGTTGGCTGGTTGGTTGGCTAACCAACCAACTAACAAACAAGCCAGCCAGCCAGCCAATCAACCAGCCAACCATCCAACCAACCAACCAAACAACCATCCAACCAATTAACCAACCAACCAACAACCAAACCAACCAACCAACCAACCAATTAACCAACCAATTAACCACCAATTAACCAACCATCCAACCAACCAATTAACCAACCAACCAACCAACAACCAATTAACCAACCATCCAACCAACCAACCAATTAACCAACCAATTAACCAACCAATTAACCAACCAACCCAACCAACAACCAATTAACCAACCATCCAACCAACCAACCAACCAACCAACCAACCAACCAACCAATTAACCAACCAATTAACCAACCAACAACCAATTAACCAACCAATTAACCAACCATCCAACCAACCAAAACCAACCATTAACAACAACCAACCAAGCCAACCAACCAACCAACCCAACAACCAACCAACCAACCAACCAAACCATTAACCAACCATCCAACCAACCAATTAACCAACCAACCAACCAACCAATTAACCAACCAACCAACCAACCAACCAACCAATTAACCAAACCAACCAACCAACCAACCAATTAACCAACCAACCAACCAGCCAACCAACCAACCAACCAATTAACCAACCAACCAACCAATTAACCAACCAACCAACCAACCAACCAATTAACCAAACAATTAACCAACCAAACAACCAACCAACCATCCAACCAATTAACTAACCAACCAAACAACCAATAACCAACCAACCAACCAATCAACCAAGCAACCAACCAATTAACCAACGAACAAACCAACCAACCTGCCAACCAACCAACCACCACCAATTAACTAACCAGCCAACCAACCAACCAATTAACCAACCAAACAACCATCCAACCAACCAACCAACCAACCAGTCAGCCAACCGACCAGCCAACCGACCAACCACCAACCAACCACCAACCAACCAACCAAACCAACCAGCCAACCAACCGACCAGCCAACTGACCAAACCAACCAACCAACCAACCCAACCAAACCAACCGACCAGCCAACCGACCAGCCAACCAGCAACCAACCGACCAACCAACCAACCAACCAACCAACCAGCTGATATGGAAAATCAGATGTACTCAGACAAAAAGAAGATGTGAATTTAAATCTCACAGAGTAATTGTCCTTTATTTGGACCAAGTTACCTTTAAGCACCCCAGGGCCCACCTGGATTCAGAGGGACATGTTGCACTGTCAACATCTGGTTGTTTGTTACCAGACGATTTTTAGACGTATGTTTTTTTTTATAATTATAAAACTAACTGCTAACTCTAACCCTAACCTAACCCTAACCCTAACCCTAACCCTAACCCTAACCCTAACCCTAACCCTAACAAACAACCGGATGTTGATGGTGCAAAGTGAAACATGTCCCTCTGAATCCAGGTCGCCCCTAGGGTGCTTAAAGGTAACTTAGTCCCTTTATTTTTGTTCCTGATACTTACAGTTTCATCCAGATTTAGACCTTGGGAGCTAAGAGCACTTCTGGTAGGGGGTCACTAAAGTTGCCTCAACACAGAAATTATATTAGGTTCATAAGAAAAAAAAAATTAAAGTAAAATGAGTTTATAAAAAAAAAAAAAAAATACATAATATATTTTTTTCTTTCTCTCGAAGGATAAAATTTCATCCATGTTAGTATTCTCAAACAGATCTCTCATATTATTTGAAATATTTATTTCTGTGCTTGAAGAAAGAAGAGATATTTATACAGAAACGGTTATAGACTTGGGAGGGGAAGGACTTCTGTTTAGGGAGCTACTCAAGTTGCCTCAACATAGAAATTAAATTAGATACATGAGTAATAAAAAAAATTGAAGTAAAATTAATTTATTAAAAGAAAATATATATATAAGTTTGGTTATTGTTATATATATATTTTGGTTATATGTTTGATTTGATTTTTCTCAATTATAATGACTGTAAATAACCTGTGAGGTGACAAGAGGTTTTATGTTTTAGGTTAAAAAAGGTAACTGGTTATTCTTGGTGCATGTTCCTAGGGTTTGCTTTTAACCCCATCTTATTTGAAAAGGAAGGAATTCAAGGAAGTGACAAAGACGAAAGGTAGTTTTATGATTTAAGCTTTATTCACGGGCCATAGCTACCACTTGGCAAATGAATATCTTGCTGGTCAGTAGCCGTGTCTTGCCCCAGTTAAAGCCTAAACTCGAATGGCCGAGAGATTCTTGGGGGTCAGAAGTGGGTCCTTTTTCCCGCACATGCTCTGAGGGTTTTTCCAGTGAAGGCTCATGGGAGTTTTTTTTTTTTTTTTTCTTAGTTTTTATTTTAATTTTATTTTAATCCCCACAAACCTTTACTACATTTTTCAGTTAGTAGTAATAGTAATAATGTAGATCACTAATTAGGACTGAGCCTATTCTAAGAGTAACCACCCCAAGGAGTTTAACAGGTTTGAATTCAGAGTTTTCCTTCTCCTAGACTGGTTGCCTAACCTGGTTAAATAGCCCAATCTGCCCTAATATTTACCCATAGCTGGAGGGAGAGTAGTTGGATTCATACCTTTCCTAAGAGTATTAGTGCTATGTGAACTGTAGCTTTGTCCAGGATTTGAACTCGGGTCGACGAATCAATTTCCTACAACTCTAACCATTACACCACACACCTCCACACTGATATAATTCTTTCCAGTTTGCAGCAAATCCCCATCATTTTTTTATAATAAAACTATTTTTTAATTATTACAGGGCTGAGTTAGCTCAGTTGGTAGAGTGTCCGGCTAGAAAACACAAGGTTCATGGTTCGATACCAGCCCTCGCCAACTCAGTGTATGAGTAGCACAGGAATCTGTACGGTAAAGTATGGAGCTGATGTTAAGTGTGGCGCCCCATCTCAGATGCAAATACGATCTCCTTGGTCTAGCACTAGTGAAAAGGGGATAAACTCCCTCGCTGATTGGCTGATACTGACTTTAGGCCACCTCGACGACTTTACTTACTTTACTTTTACAGGTTTTATAAAGGAAGTCTAGGTGCACCCCTGGTAGGGGTCCAGGGGCAGTTGCCTCCTTATACCCTTTATTATATACAGCCCTGGCTCCTGATGTCCATAAACGGAAATCTAACTGGCAAAGGCAGCTGGTATGGGAAACCAGATGTTCTCAAAACAAAAAAAGAGGATGTGAATTTAAATCTCACAGAGAGGTTATCAGCCCTGTCGGCTGTGGCTTTAGAATATACTAACCGCACCTCTGCAGAGGGATAACCTCCCTTCCCAATGGGGCAACCTGTTGACCATGGGTGGCGACCTGTGATGCTTAAGGATGTAATCCTGGTGGCTGAGCAGTCTATAATATATGCAACACTCCACTTTGGCCCTTACTTAGGCTAGACGGGCAGTTAGAGAGGCCCCCTCCAATCAATTGACTAGTCACGTAAACCCCTGGCATCTATATGATTGTCCCAATCCTATTGCCTTCATGGCAAGCCTCAACCCTTTTTATCATATATGCTAGAAGGTGGTGGGTGAGGGTCTTCGTGTCCTGGGTATTAGTGCTATGTAAAATGCATACAGCCTCGTCCAGGAAATCATATAGGTGCTAGGGTTTGATGTGACCAGCTGATTGATTGGAGGGGGGCCTCTCCAACCACTTGTCTAGCCTAAGTAAGGGCCAAAGTAGAGTGTTGAAAATCATTGACTGGTCAGCTACCAGGATTCCGTCCTTAAGTATCACGGGTCACCACCCAACAGGTGGTCCCATTGGTGGAGATCTTACCCCTCTACAGATGTGCAGTCAATATATTTTACAGCTCCAGGTGACAGGGCGGACTACTTTTTCACAATGGAGTGGCGGGGGAGTCTTACTCCTCAGTAAGGATGCAATTGGTATATATATTGAATATATATACCATATATATTATATTCTAAGCTTTACTGACTGGGTAATTCTAATTAATTATGATCAACTAGTAAAACATCAGTACATTTTGTCCCATGTTTAGTAAATCTAATAAAATAACTTAAGCCAGTTCAGACAGTCAAAACCACTGCTTCTCGTTCAAGAAATAATATATTTAAAATCGGGCTCATCTCCAGAAGAGGAAGGCGGGACAGAGGAGATACCCATTTACCCCGAAGACCAATCCCCACCTCCTCGGTGAATATGAAAGGGACTAATTTTTGTATGCTAATTCTTACAATATAAACCACTTTATACTTGTACTCGCTTCTTCCTGGAGTCAATGGATGACTTACAATAAATACCTTGTCAACGCACATGTTTACTGCAATACATTTTACTTACCTGCCCTGTGTAGTATTTATTTATTTATTTATTTATTATATAGCCAAGACAGGTCTCACCCAGCTATGGGTTATTAGTATTACGCAGGCTCAGGTACCCAATCTCAATATGCGAACCTGATTAGATTTCAAATACTCCACCCCTTTTCAGCTTCATGATCACGTGAATGAATGGATAATTTATCGAACTGCTTCAGCTGCAAACGGGTTGAAAGACGGATGAGTCAATAATAATAATAATAATAATAATAATAATAATAATAATAATAATAATAATAATAATAATAATAGCAAGACAGTCGCATCAACATCCACATTGAAGACGTGAATTGTTAATCAAGAGACCCAATACTTTATTCACCCCTTGATTTTTCTATCTATCGACAACGGAGATAATTATTCTATTTAAAAAAAATTTATTTAAATTTATTATCATATGCAACACATAATTTTAATGAAAGAGAAAAAAATCTATTTAATGTATACAAACATTAGACGCAATGCTAATTCTACCTCGGCAAGTTGGTACGGTACCCACTTTTTAAAAAAAATTCAACCACCTGCATCAAGTTATATTGCAAAAATATTGACATATTACAGCTACTATTTTTGGATCTATTACAATTACTAGATCTTTTTTTTGCAACTAAATGCTATAATTATAATTAAGTTTATATAATCATTAGTTTAAATTGCTAGTGCAAGTGCTGCTGCTAACACATAATCGTGCGCATATTTGCATTTAACTCAATTTTAAAAAAAGAACAGCTACTACTACAAACAGCAACATCAATAATAATACTACTAATAAAGAAAGAATAATAATCGTCACTAATACTATTATTACAGGTGAGGGCGGAGCTCATTTGTTTAAAGATGAGGCGGAGCTAGAGCACTTCAATGAAAAGCAGACGACACGACATTATTTTAGTCAGAGCTATAAGAAAAATCAGTTCGGATTTATTTGCTGCAAGGGAAGGTTAATTTTAATGGAAAATAACAGTCTCCTTTTTGCCATTGAAAGAGGCAAAAATAAATAGCGATACAGGAGGGTGATAAGGAAGAAAAATATTTTTTTCTTTCCTTACAAAAAAAAGAAAAAAAAAATTTGAAAGGAGAAATTGTTGCTTCTATTGCAGCTTCTCTTTCTCTCCAAAATTTTTTTTTTTTTACTGCGAAGGTGAAGGCCGTCAATTTTGTGCTGAGGATGCGGGGCCTTAAGATGGCGGAACTACAATTCGAGGCTCCCTTAGCCACATTCGAAAGCGACGAATGGAATGATTTTAACGACTTCCAGACGGTCACAGACGTGGAAAACTCCAACAAGAACCCTAAGCCTTCGAAAGGACCAAATGAGAAAAATGACAACAATTTGGTTGTTGAAAACCACTTCGGTGAAACAGTATCGGGATCTCTCGAAGATCTTGTTAATACATTCGATGAGAAAATTACAAAATGCTTTTGCAATTTCGAAGAAAAGGTGGAAAAATTTGCCCCTGTACAGATTCGAACACAGGAGGAGATTATGAACGATTGTCAGTAAGTAGATTATTCATTACAGACTGTCTTTTATTTATTTATCTATTTGTTATTTATCTTATCTCCATTATTTTTAATTCTTTTATTCATCTCCACTGCAGTAAGTAGTAAATGTCACTGTGTTATTATTTGATCTTTCTTTTACACAAAAAAAGAAAGAAAGCAACAAAAAAGAAATAAAACAAACTTAAAATATTTCTAATTTATAAGATAAAAAGAAATATTAAAAATACAAACTGTTAAAATATAATAAAATTATATTTTTTTTTTTCAATTTTTTTTCAGTGTTATTAAATGTCGCTGTAGATAGCAAACGCGATGTTAAGCCAATGTGGTCACAAAATGGGGGTTTTGTTTACTATATGAGATTAATGAATGATTGATCCCTGATATTTGGACCACCTTGTTGCTTCAATATTAATATTAGTTTGTATTACTGTAGTAGAGTTAAGTAATAGATTTTAAAAAATGGTAAGTAAATACTTAATTTATTCTAATAAATACTGTCATTAATATTGTTTTTACTAATATTATTTTTAAATAATTTGTTTAATAAAATAAGAGAGACTAGTGACTGCTGTTCCTAAAAATTATAAACCTTAAAAAAAAACGTACTAAAATATTTTCAAATTTATTAAAAAAAAAAAATCTCTAACAGTTTATTTATTATTTAAAAATTCAGTAATGTTTAAGTTTTACAGGTCATCACAGCTACGAGGTGGTTATGAAGTGGGGGGTTTGGTTATTACATAAAATGTGTAGCAAAGTGATCCCTGATATTACGACCACTTTGTTGCGCTAAAATTCCTAAAGATTGTCAGATATGAAGTAGGTATTTATTTTTATTTACATAAATGACTAATTCATGTTCCATCTTTTTTAATACATTTTTTTCTTCTTCAAAAATCTAATGGTGAAAACGACTTCAATTTCACTTTTCAATATAAAGTGAAAACAATGTTATTTATTTTAAAATAAGATTAAACGTAAAATATTCATTGATATTTTATTTACTTTAATCTTTAATTTTAAAGCACTTGTTTTTCTTTAGTGGCCACAATGTATGACTAGTTTATTACTTCTAATATATTATATATTGATCCCTGATATTATGGCCACTTTATAATCTGTTTATTTTAGTATGTATTTAAGATTAAACGTAAAATATTCATTGATATTTTTATTTACTTTAATCTTAAAGCATTTGTTTTTTTAGTGGCTACAAAATGTAGGACTAGTTTATTACTTCTAATATATTATATATTGATCCCTGATATCATGGCCACTTTATAATATGTTTATTTCAGTATTTATTTATTTATACAAGGAACATAAGTAATGAGATTTTTAAAAATTGTTTTTACATAATGTAATCATTTTGCTTCATTAATATCATTCAATAGTTTTGTTTAAATAAGCGAATTATTTTACTTAATATTTATCTCATTTATTCACAAGTATTATAATAATGTTATTAATTAATTAAACCTTGCCTTTGACAATTTTAAAAGCATTGTCATTTCGAGGTTTTGCTGAGAAAACATATCTAAGATTTATGTTGATAGTACCATAGGTTGTCAATATACAGGGTGATCCAAAAGTCTTGTCACCCTCTACCAAAATATAACTCCTAATTAATCAACTATAATTATCGCTTTTTAATCGCTTAAAAAATGAAATAGAAAATTATATTATTATTATTATTATTATATAATAAACGATATGTCATATTAAAACAATAAATAGTAGAAGTTAAAACAATATGTAGGGGTGACAAGACTTTCGGACCACCATATTAGACCTTTTTAAATTTACCATATATACTCGTGTATTGGTTTGAATTTTAAACACTTAATTTTTAGGCAAAAATGGAAAAAAAATCGGTGTCGACTTATACACGGGTATTTGCTAACAATTTAGTAAGGTTGCAGTTCAAATCTAACCATTACTCCTTGAGTAAGAGGAGTAAACTTTAGCTTCAAAGATGGACTATTCAAGAATGATCGACATCGATTTGTATATGAGTAAGAATAAAAATCTGTAAAACTATAAAAATGTAAAAAAAATATTAAAATTAAGCATACTGGTCTTCATTATTAATAGATTGTTTTTATTTGCTAGAGAGAGACCTCTCCAAATATAAATAAAGAAATCCAATGATATGACAATAATAATGAGGTATTGATTTATACTTGAAACATAGATTCTTGGGATCGATGTTATTAAATCTGCATTGATAAGTATTTTACTTGTGATTTACTCTAGGTGTAAGTCTTACACTGTAAGTCTATCTATTTTCTTTACTATTTGCTTAGCCAGTTTTCCCATTTAAAAGTTATAATAAATTAGCATAATGTTTTTCATGTTAAACTGTTAGAATATTGATAGGCTTAAAATCGAAGGTATTAAAAAAGGTTTAAATAATACAATAAGTATTACATTATGAACATAAAGACGATATTAATTTTTTTTGTTTTGTTTAATACTAGCGTATAATCAGATTAAAATAATCATTGAAACTGAACTTATTAATTAAGGCTTAATTCGATTTAACCTTTTTTTTTTTTTTTTTCGGTCCTGAATTTTCTAAAATCAACCCCCCCCTCTCACACACACACACACACACACACACACACAAAAAAAAAAACACAAAATACCTCAAAGTAGGTCGGCTTTTTTTTTTTTTTGTATTGTTTTAAATAGAAGTCACTTTTCTTGCTTAATTTGGAACATCAAAAATTCAAAATGCTTCTCTGGTACAATGGGTGAAACTACCCCCCAAAAAAAGTTAGTTGATCCGACGATTTACTAAAAAAAAATGTTTACCACCCCCCCACACTTCCTGTAAATAAGATCAATACAATTCTTTAAAAAAAAGTATCTTTGATTAAACAGATAGTGAGAATAAATTTTAATTAGTTTTTCCTTTTAATAAAATATTGATTATAAACGAAAAGTGTCTTCCTAATAACCAGATTTAGAAAACACTAGTTTGTGGTGTATTCTAAAAAACACTCCTGAAACTTTTTTTAGTGAACCTGTGATGCAATGTTATTTTTTAAAAGTGCTATAGCAACTTAATTCAAGAAGTCAACAAGAATATTAACAATACAACTAAAACTACATTTCAGTGTAAATTCAGTGTAAAGTTATTCTCACAGTCAATATAATTGAGAAAAATGTAAAATGCTAATTTCAATATTAAAAAAAAATATTGCATTTGATTTACGCAATTTTTTCTTCTTCCTATTTTGGTTTTTATTTAAATTTAAATTTTTTTTTTTTTATTCAATTTTTAAAAAACTAGATGTGTGGTGTACCTCTTGGTTGGTTATATTAAAGTAGGGTGGCCACCTACATATTATTTTTTTTTAACAGGTAAAATTATTACATAATACAACTGAAATTCTAGAAAATAATTTGATTTAAAATTTTTTTTTTTTTTTTTTTTTTTTTTTTAAAATAATTGCATAACAATATTAAAACAAAAAATAATGAAAGTTAAAACAATATGTAGGGGTGACAAAACTTTCGGACCACCCTGTAGTTTTGTTGTGAAACACGACATAATCATTCAATTTGTCAACTTCATCTTAAGATATTTTTTTCATTTTCATATTTTATATTTAGTTGATAATGTCATTTTGATTCAGAATCTTACCATTTTTATTAAGTAATCTATTGGAGATTAAAACAAACCCTATTTAGTCTGTCCTGTTTACCAAAAGTCTTCTCGTTCCCCAATGATACTTGCATCAGAAAAATAAGGTCTAAAAAATAGTTTGACTTCAGGTTACCCTTACCACGCTTTTAACCTGGACTAAACTTTATTATTGCTAAGGAAAAAATGTTATTGTTGACAATCACATAAACTAAATAAAATCAGTCATAAAATTAAAAGTTAGAAATTGACAATTAATCTTTTAATAATTTAAAAAAATAAAAAAAATATAACTATAAAGATGAGGACAAGTATGAAAAATCCAATTAATACAAATTAGCCAAAACTAAGGAATATTTTAGGATGTATTTTTTGTCATTAAACTAAATAGGAAAAAAGCCTTTTGCAAACAATGATTCACTCAGCTTTAGTATAATAATAGATAACTATAAAGATGAGGACAACAGTCCGAAAAATCCAAGTAATACAAATTATCAAACCTCATCTTCAAAAAATCAGACAAATTGTTAGGTCAGGTCAATTATGAGTTGTGTGGGTGAGTAAATGATATTGCTACCAATGAAATTTTTATGATTTTTTTAATTTAAACATTTTTTTAGGAACTTAAAATTTTTCCAAAGTAAAAAAAGAAAAATAATAATTAATTGGCTTTCAGTTTATGGACACCAGGGGCCAGGGCTGGATTTATAAAGGGTAAAAGAGGGCAATTGCCCCTGGGCCCCAAACAGGAGGGCACCCAGACTTCCTTTATAAAACCTGTAATAATTATAAAATTAGTTTTATTAATGAAAAAAAAAATGGTGATTTGTTGCAAGTCGGAAAGAATTAATTATATTTATATCACTTTGTTGTATAATACAAACTGAAAAATGTAGTAAAGGTTATTCTTACAGTCAATATAATTGTGAAAAATTATTTTTCTCAATCTCAAAGAAAATGTTTGATTTATTTTTCATAAATAAAATCAAACATTTTCTTCGGAAAGCAACTTATATATATATTTTCTTTTAATAAATTCATTTTACTTCAATTGTTTTTTATTTCTCATGTACCTAATTTAATTTCTATGTCAAGGTAACTTGAGAGGGCCCCAACCAAAAGTGCATCAGGTTCCCAAGGTATAAATCCAGCTCGGTCAGGGCAGCTCACACCACAACTTAAATGACAAACTTATCAGTCTTAACAAATTATTAAAATCATACATACATCATATAAATGATACTCTGTTTAAAATAAATTATATTTTACAATATTTTACCTAATTATTTTTAGTAATTTATCAGAAATCAAATATTATTATAATTATTATTGCTTCTTTTTTTATTTTCAATTATTTTTATTTAACACCAACAAAAATGAACCCAGCCCATATATGAATTTACTTTTGTAAAACTTTATTACTGCTTTAAAATCATAAGTGTCTACTTGATGTTAAAAGAAGAATAGTAATGTCATCACTTGTAAGAACGCTCAAGAAATTTGTTTAGGAAGTATTAAAAAATAGATTACATCATTTGATGTTTGATGCTTAAAGAATATTGAGAAATTATTTTTTTTTAATAAGTCACGTGACGTAACTCATGCATGGCTTATTATTATTATTATTATTATTATTATTATTATTATTTATTGCAAATTTGCATAAAATCTCATTGAACAACGAGAAGTTATGCAAATTGTTTACGTTCAGGTGGAGGAAAAGTAAATATTCTTGTGCATGAATAATGTTTAGAATTTTCAATGAACTCCCCCCCCCCCCCCCCCACCAGTATTCATTGAAAATAAAAATTGGTAACGCCATTAAAAAAGAAAAAAAGTCGTTCAGGTTAATGAAGCCAAATTTTTAATTATTTATTTATTTTATTTATTAATTTTTTTAAAAAACTTATTTTACCTGCAATTGAAAAAATAACACCTGCAAAAAAAAAAAAAAATTCTAAAGTAACCTTAAACAAAAATTCACAAAGAATTTAATTTCAAATATAAATTTATTTTCCCAAACATAAATTTATTTCTGTCCCAAACATAATACATTTTTATTTTTTATTTTTTTACAATAATAATGATAATGGTATATAATAAAATTTGATGCCAACAGACTTTGTAAAAAGAACCTCGACCAAATTTATTCCAGACTTGGAAAATACTGCTTTAGTTTTAAGTTTTATTTATTTATATCTAATGAATCAACATTTAAAGAATATTTTCTCCCTTATAAAATTGTTGAATAAAAAAAAATTGCACATTTTTAATTAATTAGATTAAATGAAAGAGATATGTTAGAATGCACAACTGCCAAGATGTCTTTAATAAATACAATCAGGCCATTCCTACAGGGGAGAGAATTTTCTCTAAGGAGACTTCTTTGCAAAGTCAGTAGTTGTATAACAGTTGTTAGAATAATAAAAATCAATTCCTTAAAACAGGTGCTTTATTACAATCGTTCTTGTTGATCTTTTAGAGCATTAGAAAATTGAATTGCATTTCTAGGATTTGCAATTTGAATGCAAAAAAAAAAAAAATACGCAAAAATATTTTATTGTTCATTTGCATCAAAAAATGTTGTTTTTTTTTTTAATTTCTTTCTTTTAGTTTTATATTAAAAATTCATCTGATAGTTTTCTTTTCCATCTTTAAAAATGCCAGGTTTGTAATGACATAAAAAATTATTTAAAAAAAGCTCTATTTATATAAAATATTCCATCCATAAATCTTTATAGATATTAAAATGTATTTAACCATAGCTCACAGAAACAAAATATCTTAAATAAAATGCTGGGTACTTTCTAAAATAAATATTGATATGATTTGAGATGTACAGGGTATTTCAGAAAAAATTGATATGATTTTATAATCTAATAACTTGACCAATTCTCATTCAAATGATCTCAAATTTTAACAGCATGTGTAGGAAAAAACTCAAAACTCTGTTCAATATTTAAACGTCTTTTATTTTCCATTGAAAGGCACTTCTATACTTGAAAATAAAATAATTTTGAGTTGTTTCTACATATGCTGTTAAAATTTGAGAACATTTCAACGAAAATTGGTCAAGTTATTAGATTATGAAATAAATATGAATTTTTTTCTTAAACACCCTGTACATCTCAAATGATATCAATTTTTTTAACACCTTGTATAAATTTGGTTTTAAAGCCTTTTTAAGAGAAACTAAAAATAGTTAATAACAAACTTCTGTAAGTACCTAAAAAATTTTTTTTAAAATTTTTTATTTTTATTTTTTTTAATGAATCAAATATGAAAAATGCGTTCTTTGAATTTTCAAGTGTATAAAAATTTAAAATTCATCCTGATAAAAGAAATATAAAAGCGATAAAGATTCTTAGTCATTAGTTTGAAAACAGTATGATTCTATAATTCCATTCACCTCAAATGAATAGAGTGGAGAGAGAGAGCTAAAAATAATTAATGCAGACCTAATTTAAAAATTAAAAGAAAAATCAAATAATAGTTTCCTGTGTTCGATATTTTCTTTTAAATGATTTTTATCGTAAAATGAACTATGTAGTTGTAGTAACTTGTGTTAACATTTTTAAAAATCAACTAAAAAAAAAAAAATAAAAATAAAAAAAAAAAAAATCAAATGAATGAATAAATAATGTAAATATTTTCTCGTGTAAATTTCCTTTTACCCGTAACTTTAAAGATTTAAAATTAATTTGATGATATGATAAATAGTTTGATCCCGTGGTTAGATTTTTTATTTAAAAAAAAAAAAAAAAAAGAAAAAAAAAGATATATTTTGCGTGCAGTGTGGTCAGGAAACTGAAATTGATTTTTAAATGCCGCACCCTGTAGTGATGTCATAATAATCAATTTTTTTCACCCGAATTTTTTTTTTTCAAGTGTCATTCAGGTATAATGTATAACAAAATGTATATCTGTGTATATGTAGTAATCTGTTCGCTTTAAAAAAATTTAATTTCATCGTATTTTATGTACAGAAATGTAAAAAAAAAATAAGCCCTAGGTATTGTTTCGTCTGCTCTATCTTTCCTATGTCCATCCACACATACTGGAATACCTTCTCTCCTTGCCTTTTTTTATTATCTTAGTAGTAGTAAAAGCTGGTGGTCTCTAGTCTAGTTATGATTGTATCATCATCATCACCCATCCCGACTAGGCCAATTTTTCTCTTGTCAAGTTAACGCCTTCTTCATCATCTGATGATGTTGATGACATCATATCAGTATCCCAGGCTTGTTGATTGTTGGAGGGAGGGTAATAAAAAAGAAGAGGTTATTATCTTGATACAACCATATCGTGGGGAAAAAAAAAAGACGGAAAAGTATTTTCGTCTCGGCGTCATTGTTTTTACTAGAAAAAAAAGACATTTTTCTTTTCTTTTTTTTTTGTATTATTCATTAAGTGAAGGTAGTTTGAATCACGTGACTTTAGTGTGCTACTAAACAGTGATTCTTATAGCCTTTACTACTATTATTATTATTATTATTATTATTATTATTATTATAAGTGTGTACGTCTTTTTAAAAAAAAATAGATTATTATAACCAACCATTGTTAACGTTATAACCCTTTTTTATTACTAAAATTGAAAAATACAGTGTTATATATTGACTGGCATATTAGTAACTGAATTATGCGGGAGAATAAAAAGGCCAATATCAATTGACAACGTGTAAAATATCTCTCTACATTTTCATTCAAAAAATGACCTCGTGCACACACAAAATTTCCAGTATCACCCATAAGTACAGGGTGGTTTGAAAGTCTTGTCACCCCTGCATATAATTTTAACTTTCATTATTTTTTGTTTTTAATGTAAGTTATGTAATTATTTTACCTCTAAAAAAAATCAATAAGAATTAGATTATTTTCTAGAATTTCGGGTTTAGTATGTAATTATTTTTCCTCTTAAATATGTAGGGAGTGACAAGATTTTTCGACCACCCTGGACACCCCAAGCTTTTTTTTTTTTAAATTAATTTTTTAAACAAGTTAATTTTCTTCTAAATCAAACATACCAGGGGTTTTATTATTTCTAGTCTAACATTTTAAAACCAAAACGGATATTATTAGGTATTATTTATTACCAAACTCTACTGTCTTGAAACTAGCTAAAAACCTGATTGTTGCTCCCACACCAAAAATACACCCTTAATTAATAGTTTTATTCTTGGTTTGCAGGGCATCTTCCTCAGTGTAATAATGTCATTATTACATAAATCATTATTATAATGATTTAACAAATTGTATTAGCAGATCATTGTTAGTGAGTTCGATTCACACTGGGCGCCTCATACTTCTAGCCTTGTGTCACATCTAAGCTAATTAACTACAGAGATGTTCCAGATTTATTTTTGGTTACGGTTACTATGATGTAGAGTTTGGTAATAAGTAAAAAGAAGCATTATATTGCTTTTTTAGTGAAATAGATCACTAATTAGGACTGCGCCTATTCTAGTAGTGACCACCCCAAGCGGATTTAACAGGTTTGAATTCAGTTTTCCTTCTCTTAGACTGGTTGCCTAACCAAGGTTAAAGAGCCCAGTCTGCCCTACTATTTTGCACATAGCTGGAGGGAGAGTAATTGGATTCATACCTTTCCCAAGGGTTTTAGCGCTATGTGAACTATAGCTTCGACCCGGATTTGAACTTGGGTCGACGAGTCCATTTCCTACTACTCTAACCATTATACCACGCCTCTAACCTTTTTGTATATGGTTTAAAAGAAAATTAACATTTTATAAAAAATAGGGGTCTACTTGATTATTGGTGATAATCTTCTAAACATAAGAATATTTAAAATATAGATAAATCTTTAGTACAGCGGTATCTTGACTTATGAGTTTAATTCGTACAGTTCACAACTCATTTTACTCGTATATCAAATCAATTTTCCCGTAGAAATAAACTGAAATGCCATTAATCCGTTCCAGACCCCCCCCCCCAAAAAAAAAAAAAAAAAAAATACACCCTAATTTTGTTAAGTTGGTTTCTTTTTTTTTTTGGTTTTTAAAAATTTTTTATAACCAATACTTTTTTTTATTTATTTATTTTTTTTTTTAAGAACTAATCTTTTTTTAATATCAATCTATAAAAACATAATAAAATAGAATGTAATGAATTTCATGTGTCGTATGTTTTAATGTTTATTTTTTTATGAATGATATTTTTCTTTGGCCTAATAAATTTGGAAACTTGAATGCTTTTAGTGAACTTATTAAACATAAGCGTATCTGAAGCTCGCTTCTACCTCAAATTTAAAAGCAAAAAATCGACTGAGTGACAATTCGTAACTCTGAAAACTTATCAATTAGGTCACTCGAAAGTCAAGATACCACCGTATAAACTATTTTTTCAAAAGATGTCTAAAAATGGTTAACCAAATGGGTGGACTCTTATTTTAAGGAAGGACTGAATGACTTCTTACTGTTCAAAATAACTGCAATTGCATTATTTCAGCTAAAATCACTTCCTGTTTGACTGAAGTATGGTGTTAAAAACGAAAAGCACATTTTTATGTTTCCGGATACATTCATTAATACTACCCCCCCCCTTTTTTTTTTAGTGAATAAGAGAAAAATAAAGGGAATTGATTCATAAGGTAAAATCATAGGGAGCTTTATTATTACTTATTAGAAGTATGATAATTTAATCATTACAACATTTGATATGTTTACTTAAGAGCTATTGTAAAATAGTTCAATATGTAAAAAGTATAATAATCTTGATTTAACCCTGTCACTCTTTTTTTCTTTCTTTTCATCTTTTCATTGTATTCGAGTGAAGCAGATTATCATTATCGCTTCCACACGCTCACCACCTCTCTATCTTTCTCCTACTCTCTTTCCTTTCATATCATATTTTTTCTGTGTAGCATGCCTTTTTTTCTTCCCTTTCTTTATAATAAAAACAGAATGGTCCATTATTTAGCTATTTAGCTGAGGTGACGACACTTATAAGAATTTGGCAATTAAGTGATACCAGAAAATCAGGATGTACATTTTTGGATTTCATCTTTGATGATTTGGACAATCTCATTTTTAACCAGTGGGTGTTGCAAGATGATAAGTCAGAAGATTAAGGAACAAGAGTATTAATATATAGATTTGGACGGTCTCATTTTTAACCAGTGGGTGTTGCAAGATGATAAGTCAGAAGATTAAGGAACAAGAGTATTAATATATAGATTTGGACGGTCTCATTTTTAACCAGTGGGTGTTGCAAGATGATAGAAGATTAAGGAACAAGAGTATTAATATATAGATTTTTAAAGATACGAATTGAAACTTGCTAGTTCAGAAATCTTGATCAGCTCTGTTTTAGTTTCCTTTTTCCAGAAAAAAAAAATGTCTAAATTATTTTATAAATGAATTCAATAAAACATTAATAATTATTATGCTGCACTTTTTACTATTCATCTTGTATGTACAATTTATACATACAACATTATGCACCAAAAGAAATTTAAAAATCTATAATAATTTTTAATGCTATGATAATAATTCATTACAAATGAATTTTATTAATTCCGTAATCATTAAATATAAATTAAATAAATTTTGTTTTTTCTCTTTTCTTGTTCTTAATCTGTTGGATTGATTGATTTAAAAAAAAAAAAAAAATACACCGACTGCACCTCTGCAGAGGGGTAAGACTCCCCCAATGGGACCACCTGTTGGCGGCAACCTGTGAGGAGGGAACCCAGGTGGCCGAGCCGTCTATGACATGCAACACTCCATTTAGAGCCTTACTTAGGCTAGATGGGCGGTCGGAGAGGCTCCTTCCTATCAATCGGCTGGTCACATCAAGCCCTAGCACCTATATAATTGCCCCAGCCCTTTTTATCATATGGGTGCTAGAAATTGGTGGCTATGGGTCATCTTGTCCTGGGAATGATGTTAAACTCTGGTGAGGTTCAAGTTCTGGAGGTTTTGGTAATGTGGAGCCCCCCTTCATCACCATTTCTCCCTGGTCCACTCTGACCAAGAGTGATAGTAGCTGTTAGGGTCCCATCTATGGGTTAAATAGAAAAAAACATGAATTTATAAACAAAACTGATTATCCATTAAGAATGAATTTATTTTAAAACTTTGTCGGCATTAAATGACCCACTGAGGTTGATATGCCGTAAATAAATTAAAAAAATAAACCAAAGATAGGCCTGTTCACGTTTTACCTCCTGCTAATGCTCTTGGGGAAAGATATGAATCCACCTGTACTCCCCTCAGCCATGGGTAAATAAGATAGATTGGGTTCTTTAGTCTTGGTAAAACAACCAATCTAAAAAAAAGTCGTCGTCGGGGCGGCCTAATATTGGTATCAGCCAGATAACGAGGGAGTCTATCCCCTTTTCACTAGCACTAGACCAAGGAGATTATTTTAGTGTCTGAGGTGGAGCGCCACACCTACCATCAGTTCCTCATTTTACTGAACAGATCACTGTGCTACTCATATGCTGAGTTGGCGAGGGCCGGTATTGAACCCAGAACCTTGTGATTCCTAGCTGAATGCTTTACCGACTGAGCTAAACTGGCAACCAATCTAGAAGAAGGAAAACTGTGAATTCACACCAACTGTACTCCACTTAAAAATCAACACATCATGGTTGAGAGTTTGGGTAAATACATAATATATCAAATTGTGGCAGGTAATGAAAAGTGGATTATTTACAACATGTGTGTATTTACCCAACCCCTCCAACATGTGTGCATTTACCCAACCCCTCCAACATGTGTGTGATGTGACACAGTCATTTTTTTTTTAAAGCGGAGTACAACTGGTTTGAATTTCTGAGTTTTATTTCTAAACTTTAATACACCTAGAGCAGGTTTTTTTTTTTTTTTTTTTTTTTTTTTTTGGATAAAGAGATAAATTGTCCTAGGAGGAAGAGAAAATTATGTAATTGCCTAAAAGATGGCAGAAGATAGCAGAACAAAACTCTAAATATGTTTAAGTTAATGTCAAAAACTTTTCAAAAGAGGTTTTATTTTTGCTTAAACCAATCTCTTTTGGACAGATTCTTTTTTGTAATCATTGCAGTTGAAATGTCTGGTGTCCTTGGCTCTCAAATAGCCTCCCAAGTCTACAAAATAATGGTGAGAAATTGAAAAAAAAAATAAAAAAGAAGCATACTTAGTTAGCATTGAAGGAAATGGAATTCTATTAATTAATAGCAATCTGTGAGACAAGATTGCTAACCATTACATCACAATTGGACGCCCTTATTTGGAAGCAATGTACAGTTGGTTTTGAATTTGGATTTTTTTCTTTGCCTCGAACGGTTGCCATAACAAGGTTAAAGAGTCCTACTATTTACCTACTATCCCCTTTTCACTAGCGCTAGACCAAGGAGATTGTTTTTGCGTCTGAGGTGGAGCACACACCTACCATCAGCTCCTTACTTTATCCTGTGCTACCCATATGCCAAGTTGGCAAGGGCTGGTATTGAACTAGGAACCTTGTAGTTTCTAGCCGAACTCTATACCAACTGAGCTAACCCGGCCCTTTTCATATAAAAATTTTAAAAACAAATCAAAGATCATTTGAATTATGTTTGGAATTTATATATATATATATATATATATATATATATATATATATATATATATATAATCTACCAACCCCTCCACACAAGTAGTCAGTTGGAAACAGATTTTAAAAAAAGAACATTTTTTATTCCGGATTCAGTCATTCCTGAAGGTAATTTAACAACCAGTCTATATATATATATATATATATATATATATATATATATATAATTTTAGCTTATATTTATTATCATTGGAACAGTTTTGCTACTGTTGTTTCTTGCTGTGCGGCAATCATCAGGTAACAAAAGTTTTTTTTTTTTTTTTTTTTTTTTTTTGACTGCCATTGAGCAAGAAACCAATGGTAGCAAAATTATTCCAATGATAATAAATATAAGCTAAAACTTTTATTTATTTATCTATTAACACCCTATCACAGATATTGAGTACTCTTCTAATAACACTGTACGTTGGATTACTACCACTTCTTCAAGTATAATAGGGCCAACCATACACATTGATTTATGCATTGATAAGCTGTCAACAATATTGATTTTTTTTTTTTTTTTTTTTTTTTTTTGCTTCTGCTTCCGTTGTACACACACATAGATTTGTTGTATAGGTATTGGAAAAAGGATTTAAAAGATAAGGAAAGAAAATTTCATTTTTGATTACATGAAACTGTCACTTGAATATCAAATCATGCTACAAGATTTTAGTCTTTATTTTATTTCATTTTAAATCACTTTTATTTATTAATATTTAGTTGTACCAATGTTTCTTGGCAAATGTAGTGAATAGTGAAACAATTGGATCTCTATTGAAAACTATGCGGTAAAACTAGTTTTTAACATTGGTAACATTCCAAATTCACTTTGCTTGTTAAATTATCATTGAAATATTTTTTATCTAAAATATTCTCTTACAGTGTTAAGATTTTTAGAAATTCATGTTATTTTTATTTAATGAACACAGTTGCTTCATATAATTGTAGCAGTTGTTTGGTTTAATGGCATATCAATCCTTGTGGGTTATTCAATGCCAAATCTTATTTTTTTGTATGCATGGGAGGGTTTATATATATTATATATAGAAATAATCTACTCAAGTTTCACCATAAAGGATCTTCAGTGTTAATTGCATTGAATCAATCAATATATTAATTAATTTCAGGCAATTGTGGAAGTGAATAATGCAATTATGAACGTTGAAAACAGTTTTGCAGTTTTACCATGTATGTGTGTGTGTGTGTGTGTATATATATATATATATATATATATATATATATATATATATATATATAATTTAATATACCAAGCGTGTTGGTAGATCCTTGCGGAGAGAAAAAACCCAGCAGAAAGTTTGATTGTAAAAATATACTACCAAACATCAACCATTTTAGTCGTATCGATGGATCGTTTAACTACGGGCAAAGAGATGGACAATCGTTGGCGTGCTGGGTTCCATTTAGTTGGGGGATGAGAATGGCGATGGGGTGCTTACACTTATTTAATTGTTTCAAATCTGCTTAATTCTAAATTTAAAAAAAAAAAAAAAAAAAAAATTTGTTAATATAGAAATTAAATTCTTTATTAAACAATAAACTTATAGTGTTCTGTGTTTTTATTGGTCAGTCTGGTTTTGCTAATTTAAATGATTACTGTGGTTAGTACTATTTATTTGTCTTGCTCCTTTTCTTCTTTAGTCGGATTTTAGCCCTGAAGAGCTTTATGCGAAACTAATAGTAGGTTCGTCTGACTCATTAGATTATCTTTATATATATATATATATTTTTTTTTATTAGCTCCATGTGTATTGATACTGGTGGTTGACCCTCAGGATCCACTTAATACCTAAATGATAAAAATGGTTAAGGTGTTTGCCATAAGAGCAATTTGAAGAATACAGTCCGGATAATAGTTGCTAGGGCTTGACATGGCTCATCAATTGATTGGATAGTCTTTCTGACCACCTGTCTAGTCCAGGTAAGCAAGGGAGTGTTGTATCTCATGGGACCACTTAGTACCTGGGCCACAGACCACTCAGCCACCAGAATCCTGCCCTCAAGCATTGTTAATTGGGTGACCACTTAAGCAAGAGCAGGTACTGTAAACAACCTAAGTCCTTTATATATCAAAATGACTTTATTCGGCATTAAATGACCCAAAAAGGGTTGAGATGCAGTAAAACAAAACAATCAATCAATCAATCATTATGGGTCACCACCGATTGCCAATAGGTGAACCCCCCCCCCATTGTTGGAGGAGGGGGTCTTAACCCTCTGCAAAGGTGCAGTTGGCATATTCTACAGCACCTGCCGACAGGAGGAAGGGTTGCAATTATTGTAGCATAGATATGTGTTACATATTAATTTTAGGCTGACAATATATAATGTTATTTGTACGCTTAAAATAACTGCGATAGAATTCAAATTACTACATATGCAAGTAAATCAATAACTCTCTGGCCTAATGACGAAAAAAAAAAACGATTTACAGTTTTTATTTTTCCCTATATTCACCCTCCTTCTCAAAGCTTCTCTATAGATCATAAACCTCAAGCATTATACAGTGAAAATTTACAGTTTTTATTTTTCACTATATTCATCTTCCTTGCCAAAGCTTCTCTATAGATCACAAACCTCAAACATTATACAGTGAAAATTCACAGTTTTATTTTCCCTATATTCACCCCCCCCCCCTTCTCAAAGCTTCTTTATAGATCATAAACCTCAAGCATTATACAGTGAAAATTTACAGTTTTTATTTTTCACTATATTCATCTTCCTTGCCAAAGCTTCTCTATAGATCACAAACCTCAAACATTATACAGTGAAAATTTCAGATAAAAATGCAGCTGTATAATACTGGAGACTTAATGAGCCATCTGTAAATCCAAATACCCAAATAGCTTTTGTATATCTTGAATCATTTGAATCTGTATTGTGGTCATTTTCATCTTAGGCCTATACATCAGAACACATGGTGTAATATTAAACTGGCTAGTGTAGTAAATCATTGTTAGAGTGCCCCCTACTTCTGGCCTTATGCCAAACTTGATTCTTTTAAGTACATAACTACATTTAGAATTATGTTGAACATCTATCAACTACCTTACTCAAATCTTATTGACTTATAAGTTTTGTGACACAGTTTCCTAGAAATATTTTTTTTTTTTTTTTTTTTTGTGGTGTGGTGGGTTTAATGGAAAAAATAAAAATTTTCTTTCTTTAAATTAACATTCTAATTAGCCCATTTATACTGGCCTATGCTGTATTCATTTCTTTTCTTTATTTTTTTTTAGCTAAGTTGATTTCCTATATATATATATATATATATATATATATATATAATGTATATGTAACTGGAGGGCATACAACCTGATCTCATTACAGAGTAATGAAAAATGGTAACACAATTAGCTATTTACATGTCATTTGTTTTAAATGCACACTCACAAAACGTTTTACAGTTTATCAACCTGATCTTACTATTTACTAATAAGAAATGTTATCATTTGTTATACTATTAATTGCAAGAGAGAAATATTTTGGTGATACACAACGCACAGATACTACACTCTGATCCTAGGTCAAGTGCCAATGCCTATGTAAATAATCTGATCTTAGGCAGAAGTGCAAGGGAGCAATACCTAGGTCATACACACAACACGCAGATACTACACTGATCTTAGAATGCCAATCCACATGTAAATCATTATAACTATCATCTTACTAATTTATAATTCATTCCAATAAGAGTTATAATCAAAAAGATATCAAGACTGAGTCTTTAAATTCAAAATATTTTATTTCTATTTTAAGATTTAAATGAAGATTTGTGCGCAATTGAGAAATTTACATAACAAACTGATTATGTATAGTCTGTCTAGATGAGCCAATGCTAATTTGAAAAAAATTATGAAGCCATGCCTGATTATTTTTGAACACCAATCTTTGGTGAAACACTGGATTGTGCAAGTATAACGCCCTCCATTTTCCCCAAACCCTCAGCTCAGTGCTACTTTTTCTTGTTTCATAAACTGAAAATTTATCTTGAGGGTAAACTTGATGACACAGAGGTCATTAAAAGAAATGGTGCTGTTTAAGAGTTGCTTTGACCCAATGGAAAACCAGCTGGAATAAATAGGTTGAATGTGAAAAGGACTATGACACTGTAAACAGTGATGTTTATATTTAAAAAGAATTTCAAAGCTCAAAATTGGAACTTGTTTAGATGGGCCAATGCTAATTTAAAAAACAAAAACAAAGCCAGTCTTGATAATTTTTGAACACCAATTTTTGGTGAAACACTGGATTGTGCAACTCCCCAGACCATCAGCTCTGTGCTAGTTTTTCTTGTTTTCTAAACTGAAAACTCATCTTGAGGGTAATACTTGGGGATGTGGTGAACAGTAACAGGAACAAACCAATACAGCTTCAAACCTTATTAAAAAGAGGAGTTTCAGAGGTACTCTGGCCAATGTAAAACTCTCTGAAATGTGTTCAATGCCAAGAGTATTTTGAAGAACATTTTAAGATGAAGCTTGATATTTATATATGTTGATTTTTTTTTTTTTTTTTTTTTTTTTGGACTGTTGTTCTGATCTTTATTGTGATATATAAAAACAAAACGTTTTGTCTGTTGTACTCTCCAGCCTTCTTCAGGTGTTTCTTGTCTATCTGAGCACAGCAATGCTTCAACTTGGGAAATCATTTTGAATAGTTTGACTGTTGAGCAAACAGTGTTTCATTCATAGTTCATTTCTGTCTTGATAAATATAGCTTCAGTCTCTATGCTTTTTTGAACACACCTCATATTTTGAAGAAAATTAATGTTTCATTCATTGTTCATTTTCTGTCTTAGTAAATACAGCTTCAGCCTTGATACTTTTTGAAAACAGCTCAATTTTGAAGAAAATTAATGTTTCATTTATTGTTATTTCTGTCTTGGTAGATACAGCTTCAATCTTGATATTTTTTTTTCACACCTCCTTCATCTCTCACTTATTTTTTTTATCTCTAACACATCACACTAATAGCAAATCTCTATATAAGTTATTAAAATTTTTAATCATAGGGAGTTTTGACAAAAAGAAAGAAAAATGTTATCTTCTTTTAGAGAAATGTAAGATATGAGTCATTCATTATTTTAAGGAAATGGTAGAAAGATTTGATTGTATAGACAATTTCTAAAGCATTTGAAATTGCCTTCAGTACAAATGACAGGAAAAACTGAAGCAGTTTTATATAACACCAACTTCTATCGTCAATGTTTTTTGAAAACCTTTATATTGTCATTATGTCAAACCAACCTATTCTGACATTAAAAATAAACAAAAACACAAATAAAAAAAAAAACGTACACAAAGGACTCCAATATGTTTTCAGAGTCATGAGTGCTAAAAAAATCAAAACAAAACCCCATGACTCTGAAAAAAAAAAGTTGTCGATTTAAAAAAAATAAAGATAGAATGACTCATAATTTTTTTTTTTTTTTTTTTCTTTTTTTAATTAATAAACAGACGGTTAATGAAATATGTTTCAATTTACTTAAAATTATGTTGGTTGGTTGGATTTTATGGCATGTCAACCACTGGGTTATTTTATGCCAAAGATGTTTTACTTTTATTACTTGTTGGGTATTCATTTTTATCTTTTTATTATTAAACTTTGTTCTTTTAGACTCAGTTCTGATAACATTTATTATATGTTAGTACAATTATTTTAAAATATTACATTAGTATTAATTATATCTCTTGTATATCTTTGCACTTGGCATATGTCTTCATTAATATAGTATTTTGTTTCATATTGTATACTATTGAAAAACTGTAGAAAAGGATTTGTAGTGTGAAGTAGTTTTATCAAGTTTGTATAGCAAGACACTGGTTCCTGCTAGATCACTGAAGTTAAGCAGCAGTGAACTTGTTCAATACTTAATTGGGTGACCACTTAAGCAAAAACAGGTACTGTAAGCAACCAGAGTCCTTTTTATTTCAAGACTTTGTTGGCATTAAATGACCCACTGAGGTTGATATGCCATAAAACAAGCCAAGCTAAAAGCAGATACTCAATACTCGGATATTTTGTCTTTGGTTTGTTGAATTTTTTCTTTTCTTTCTTCTTTTCTTTATAGAAATTGACCTGACTCATTTTAAACTTTAAAAAAAAAGATGTTAGATTATGATCCACTGTTTTTATAAGATATCTTTTTATTTTTTATTTTATTTATTTATTTTTTCAATTAAAAGATGCCTTACTTTGAGGAAACCCAAACTTTCTTTCTTGGAGTCTTCTTGTTCCATGGACCCCACTTTACCACAATGCTTTTAGAACATTGTTGTCTTAACTCTGAACATCCTGTTGAGAATTTTCTAAGTCCAGAGCCCCATTCCTATTTAATAAGTGTTTATCAAAAAATGGTTAAAAATGGCCTTTTCATTTAAAGTTACTTGTTATTTCCCTAAAAATAAAGACTTCTAAATATGTTTAATATTACATTTAAACAAAGGATATCATTTGGGTCGGATTAGGAAAAAGAATGTGACTTCCGGCCAGGTGGAATGAGGCGGTATAGGATGTTAAGACTTAATGTTCATTAATTCAATATCTAATTGAGGGGATCAACCAAAATGGATAACCTCAGCATATTAAGGGTCATGTGTGCCTCCACCCCCTGCGAAGTAAAAAGTTTATGAATCATTAATTAAATGAATTCTAAATATGATTATTTGGTTATCAATGTCTTTATTTAAGAGGATTCATGATATTATAGAAAGTTAAAAATATAATCAAGTCATTTCAAATAGATGATGAATTATTGAAATAATCTTTTTTTTTAATTATATACAAAGGAATATCAAATTTATAATTCTTGGATCTAATTACAAGCATATTTGATACTTATTTATGAGTCACTATATCTTGTCTATTCAACAGAACAAAAAATAATTAGTGTATTACTTCATGTGTATAATATATATATATATATATATATATATATAATGTTGAATTAAACAACACACATCTTCTGTTTAACAATCTTATTTGCGATTCTTTCAAGTTTTCTGGCTAATACTTTTTAATATTTGGGTGGAATTGGTGGATTAGTCCACCAATTCCAACCAAATATTAAAAAGTATTAGCCAGAAAACTTGAAAGAATCGCAAATAAGATTGTTAAACAGAAGATGTGTCTGTTGTTTAATTCAACATGCATAAATGAAAAAATGCTGCCCAAATACACACACACACACACACACATACATATATATATATATATATATATATATATATATATATATACCTGTCATCCACAGACGTTTATGTCTCATCAGTGTGGCTTGATATTTTCACCGCTACCTCTACTTTCGGGAGCGAAACCCGACAGAATTTTCAGGGTGTATGTTTTTACAATCACCAGAGAACTCAAGTCTGTAAACAACAGGCGAGTAAATGCTTTTACACTAAATGGTGAAAGGTCAACTAATGTCTCCCCTACAGTGCTCTACCAGGAAATTGGGAGCATATATGTACCAGTCATCCACAATATATATATATATATATATACACATACATACAGTATTGCTGATAGTATCACTGATAACTAGAGGGAGAATAGCTCTTAAGAAACAAAACTTTCTCTATTAAAGACTATTTTCATATTAGGACATTTCGCTCATACAACTCTGTATAAGTTCTTCCTTGTATCCCTTGTCATGTTTGTATTCTCTTCTGTTAAGTTTTACTCAGGCAATAAAATGTCCTCGTTGTTACTTTGTTGTAAATTGTTTCTCACATTTATTCTGTATGAGAAAACGATATCCAACCAACTATCACTCTTCTATAGTTGGTAATACCCTTTGGAAAGGTATGAATCCAACTATTCTCCCTCCAGCCATGGGTAAATAGTAGGGCAGACTGGGTTGTTTAACCTTGGTTAGGCAACCAGTCTAGGAGAAGGAAAACTCTGAATTCAAACCTCTTAAAAATCTCCACTTAGGGTGGTCACTACTAGAATAGGCTCAGTCCTACTTATTGACAATAAAATATTCTTGTTATTACTTCATTGTGAATTGTTCTTGTATTTATTCTGTATGAGGAAACAACATCAGATATCCTTCTTCTATATATGAATCATTAAGGACACTGAAAAGATTCAGATATTTTCTGGTCAGAGCCAGATTGTTCATTCATTAAAATGACCCTTATATTTTGGAGGTGCATGGTGTAATGGTTATTGTTGTTAGAAATAGACTAGTTGACCTGAGTTCAAATCCTGGACAAGACTGTTTGCATTTCTCGTAGTGCTAATACCCTTGGGAAAAGTATGAATGCATATATTCTACCTCCGGCTATGGGTAAATAGTAGGGCAGACTGGGCTCTTTAACCTTGGATAGGTAACCAGTCTAAGAGAAGGAAAACTCTGAATTCAAACCTGTTAAATTCTGCTTAAGAAATTGACTTTTTGTCACGTTCTGCTTGTGCAGAGGGGTTGGTAAATATATATATATATTTTTTGAATGGGTCATATGTAAACAACACATCACTAGTGGCTATCACACCCAATCGGGCATTCTGCTAGGCGTACCATATCTGGCAATTTGTAATAATTCAGTATGAAAATCATGATCCAGTGATTTTTGTGCTCCTGTTAAGCTAGTCACGTCAAGCCCTGGTACCTATGATTGCCCCAACCCTATATATCATATATATACTAAAGGGCGGTGGCTGGGGGGGGGGTCTTCATGTCCTGGGTATGACGTTAAACTCTAACAGATGTTGAGGTTCCAGTTCTGGAGTACTGGGGAAAGTGGAGCACCCCTTTATCACCATTGCTCCCAGGTCCACCCGGAGTGGTAGTACCTGTTAGGTTCCCATCTATGGGTTCGATAGAAAAATGTGTTTATAAAAAAAAAATTAAGTATCCATTAAGAATGAATTTATTTCAAATCTTTGTTGGCATTAAATGACCCACTGAGGTTGATATGCCGTAAAACAAAACAAACCAAACGAAAGCTCCTGAAAGAAATGGGTTTATAAATGCAAACTAGTAAATTCATAACTCGGGGGTCTAATATGATTTGGTTTGGTTTTACGGCATATCAACCTCAGTGGGTCATTTAATGCCGATAAAGTTTTGAAATAAATCCATTCTTAATGGATAATAGAATTTTTTTATAAATACATTTTTCTATTTAACCCATAGATGGCACCCTAACAGGTACTACCACTTGGGGTCAAAGTGGGCCAGGGAGCAATGGTGATGAAGGGGTGCTCCACATTCCCCAAACCTCCAAACCTGGAACCTCACCATCAGATAGAGTTTAACGTCATCCCCAGGACATGTTGACCTGCAGCACCACCTTCTAGCACCCATATGATAAAAAGGGGTTGGGCTTGCCATAAAGGCAATAGGGTTGGGAAAAATCATAGGTCTATATGAACCACTTTATGAAACTCTTAGATGCTTCTTTTTAAACTCAAAAATTGAGCCGTCATAAACAACCTTTTGGAAAATGAATCATGTCCCCCTTTTTCAGTTCCTTAATAAGTGTAACAAGTTTGCAAAAATTTTGGGTTTTTATTGACCTTTAAAGGTCAAGCCATATTTCTTTGGGGTTGACCTTTGTTGTTTGCAAATGATTTTGACTTTTCCTTCATTGTTGCCCTTTCTTGTACATCTAAGCGAAAGAAGAAAAAATCTTATTTTTTCCTTGTTTGTTGATATTTACTGCATGTTCTTGCATCTTGGACCTGTAATGATTCAGTATGAAAATCATAGGACGGGTAATGATTCGGTATGAAGATATGGTATTAGGGTTTTATTTAATCTTACTGCCGTTGATGCTCAACTTCATTATAAGCAGCTATGATTACTCATCAGTGGGATGTAGATTGTGTGGATTCTGGATGCTGTGTGGAGACCTGCAAAATTAATGGCAAGTACAAGTTATATTAAGTTATTTATTTATTGCTATTATTAGGAGAAATGCTTTATAACTAGTATTTAATATTTATGTTTATATCCTAACTTATGAATTAAACCTACAAGTTTGAATAAAATATAGGCAACTCTATTTCATTGATGCAATAAAATTTGAAAATATAGTTAGGATTACAAACATTGTAAATGCAGGGATGCTGATAACTTTTTGATTTAATGCATTCTGAATGGTCCCCAAGGAAATTTTGATGGGTGTCCCAACTAAGTTTTCTTAAATAAATTTGCAAGACAGGTTTTATTGCCATCAATGAAGAGAAGTTGCCTATATTTTATTCAACTTGTAGTTTAATTCATAAGTTTAGGATATAAACATAATATTAAATACTAGTTATAAAGCATTTCTCCTAATATAGCAAATAATAAATAACTTAATTAACACTTGTACTTTGCCATTAATCTTGCAGGTCTCCCACACAGCATCCAGAATCCACACCATCTACATCCCACTGCATGAGTAATCATAGCTGCTTATAATGAAGTTGAGCAATCAACGGCCAGTAAAGATATAAATATAAACCCTAATACCATATCTTCAACGAATTCATTACGTCTCATGATTTTCATACTGAATCATTACAGGTCCAAGATGCAATGAACAATGCAGTAGATATCAACAAACAAGGAAAATAAGATTTTTTCTTCTTTCTCCACTTTAGGATGTACAAGAAAGGGCAACAATGAAGGAAAGTCAAAATCATTTGCAAACAACAAAGGTCGAACCCCAAAAGAAATATGCCTTTGCCTTTAAAGGTCAATAAAAACCCAAAATTATTGCAAACTTGTTACACTTATTAAGAGAACTGAAAAGGGGACATGATTTCATTTTCCAAAAGGTTGCTTTATGACCGGCTCAATTTTTGAGTATTAAAGGAAAGCATCTAAGAGTTTCATAAAGTGGTTCATATTAGACCTAGATGATTTTCCCAACCTATTGCCTTTAATCGGCAGGCCCCAACCCCTTTTTATCATGATGGGTGCTAGAAGGTGGTGGCTGCAGGTCAACATGTCCTGGGGATACAGGTTAAACTCTATCTGATGGTGAGGTTCCAGGTTAGAGGTTTGAGGGATGTGGGCACCCCTTCATCCCATGCTCCCTGGGCCCACTTATGACCCCAGGTAAGTACTGGTTAGGGTTGCCATCTATGGGTTAATAGAAAAAGTATTTTATAAAAAAATTCTATTATCCATTAAGAATGATTTATTTCAAAACCTCTATCGGCATAAATGACCCACTTTGAGTGTTGATATGCCCGTAAAACCAAACCAAATCATATTAGACCCACGAGTTATGAATTATAGTCTGCATTATAACCATTCTTTCAGGAGCTTCTCGTTTGTATTGTTTTGTTTTACGCATTATCAACCTCAGTCGGTCATTTAATGCCTAACCAAAATTGAAATAATTCTTCTTATGGAACTTATTTTTTTTTATAAACACATTTTTCTACGAACCCATAGATGGACCTAACAGGTACTACCAATCGCGTGGGTGGACTGGAGCAATGGTGATAAAGGGTGCTCACTTTCCCCAGTACTCCAGAACTGGAACTCAACACTGTTAGAGTTAACGTCATACCCTGACATTGAAGACCCTGCCCCCCAGCCACCTGCCCTTAGGAAGTAAAATATGATAGATATTAGGGTTGGGCAATCATAGGTACCAGGGCTTGACGTGACTAGCTTACAGGAGCACAAAAATCACTGGATTCATGATTTTTCATACTGAATTATTACAAATTGCCAGGATATGGATACGCCTAGCAGGAATGCCCGATTGGGTGTGAGCCACTAGTGATGTTGTTGTTACATATGACCCATTCAAAAATATATATATTATTTACCACCCTGCTGCACAAGCAGAACGTGACAAAAAGTCAATTTCTTAAGCAGAATTTAAACAGGTTTGAATTCAGAGTTCCTTCTCTTAGACTGGTTACCTATCCAAGGTTAAAGGCCCAGTTCGCCCTCATTTACCCATAGCCGAGTAGAATATATGCATTCATACTTTTCCCAAAGGGGTATTAGCACTACGAGAAATGCAAACAGTCTTGTCCAGGATTTTGAACTCAGGTCAACTCGTCTATTTTCTAACAACAATAACCATACACCATGCACCTCCAAAAATAAGGGTTCATTTTACTGAATGAACAATCTGGCTCTGACAGAAAATATCTGAATCTTTTCAGTGTCCTTAATGATTCTATATAGAAGAAGGATATCTGATGTTGTTTTCCTCATACAGAATAAATACAAGAACAATTCACAATGAAGTAATAACAAGAATATTTTATTTCAATAAGTAGGACTGAGCCTATTCTAGTAGTGACCACCTAAGTGGAGATTTTTAAGAGGTTTGATTCAGAGTTTCCTTCTCCTAGACTGGGTTGCCTACCAAAGTTAAACAACCCAGTCGCCCTACTATTTACCCATGGCTGGAGCGGAGAATGTTGGATTCATACCTTTCAAGGGTATTACCAACTATAGAAGGTGATAGTTGGTTGGATATCGTTTCTCATACAGAATAAATGTTGAGAAACAATTACACCAAGTAACAACGAGGACTATTTTATTTGCCTGAGTAAAACTTAAAGAAGAGAATACAAAACATGACAAGGGATACAAGGAAGAATTTATACAGAGTAGATGAGCGAAATGTCCTAATATGAAAATAGTCTTTAATAGAGAAAGTTTTGTTTCTTAAGAGCTATTCTCCCTCTAGTTATCAGTGATACTATCAGCAATACTGTATGTATTGTGTATATTATATATTATATATACTATATGTGGATGACTGGTACATATATGCTCCCAATTTCCTGGTAGAGCACTGTAGGGAGACATTAGTTGACCTTTCACCATTTAGTGTAAAAGCATTACTCGCCTGTTGTTTACAGACTTGCAGTTCTCTGGTGATTGTAAAAACATACACCCTGAAATTTCTGTCGGGTTTCGCTCCCGAAGTAGAGGTAGCGGCTGAAATATCAAGCCACACTGATGAGACAATAAACGGTTCTGTGGTGAAGTATATATTATTATATACTATATATATATATATATTATTTATGTGTGTGTCGTGGTGTTGTGTATTTGGGCAGCATTTTTCATATTATGCATGTTGAATGAAACAACAGACACATCTTTCTGTTTAACAACTTATTTGCGATTCTTTCAAGTTTTCTGGCTAATACTTTTTAATATTTGGTTGGAATTGGTGGACTATCCACCATTCCACCCAAATATTAAAAGTATTAGCAGGAAAAACTTGAAAGAATCGGCAATAAGATTGTTAAACAGGAAGATGTGGTTGTTTAATTACCAACATTATATATATTATAATATATATATATATATTATATGAAGTAATTACACTAATTATTTTTTGTTCTGTTGAATAGACAAGATATAGTGACTCATAAATTAAGTATTTCAAATATGCTTTGTAATTAGATCCAAGAATTTATAATGGATATTCCTTGTATATTAATTAAAAAAAAAGATTATTTCAATAATTCATCATCTATTTGAAATGACTTGATTATATATTTTAACTTTCTATATATCATGAATCCTCTTAAATAAAGACATTGATAACCAAATCATCATTTAGAATTCATTTAATTATGATTCATAAACTTTTTACTTCGGCAGGGGGTGAGGCACACATGACCCTTTAATATTTGCTGAGGTTATCCATTTTGGTTGATCCCCTCATTAGATATTGAATTAATGAACATTAAGTCTTAACATCCTATACCGCCTCATTCCACCTGGCCGGAAGTCACATTCTTTTTCCTAATCCGACCCAAAATGATATCCGTTGTTTAAATGGAATATTAAACATATTAGAAGTCTTTATTTTTAGGGAAATAACAAGTAACTTTAAATGAAAAGGCCATTTTTAACCAATTTTTTGATAAACACTTTTAAAAATAGGAATGGGGCTCTGGACTTAGAAAATTCTCAACAGGATGTTCAGAGTTAAGACAACAATGTTCTAAAAGCATTGTGGTAAAGTGGGGTCCATGGAAACAAGAAAGACTCCAAGAAAAGAAAGTTTGGGTTTCCTCAAAGTAAGGCATCTTTTAATTTGAAAAAATAAATAAATAAAATAAAAATTAAAAAGATATCTTATAAAAACAGTGGATCATAATCTAACATTCTTTTTTTTTAAAGTTTAAAATGAGCGTCAATCATATAAAGAAAGAGAAGAAAAGAAAAACTTCAACAAACCAAAGACAAAAATCCGAGTATTGAGTATCTGCTTTTAGCTTGGCTTGTTTTATGGCATATCAACCTCAGTGGGGTCATTTAAGCCAACAAGTCTTGAAATAAAAAGGACTCTGGTTGCTTACAGACCTGTTTTTGCTTAAGTGGTCACCCAATTAAGTATTGAACAAGTTCATGCTTGCTTAACTTCAGTGATCTAGCAGGAACCAGTTGTCTTGCTATACAAACTTGATAAACTACTTCACACTACAAATCCTTTTCTACAGTTTTTCAATAGTATACAATATGAAACAAAATACTATATTAATGAAGACATATGCCAAGTGCAAAGGATATACAAGAGATATATTAATACTAATGTAATATTTTAAAATAATATGTTACTACATAATATTAAATGTTATCAGAATGAGTCTAAAAGAACAAAGTTTAATAATAAAAAGATAAAATGAATACCCAACAAGTAATAAAAGTTAAAACATCTTTGGCATAAAATAACCCAGTGGTTGACATGCCATAAAATCCAACCAACCAACATAATTTAAGTAAATTGAAACATATTTCATTAACCGTCTGTTTATTAATTAAAAAAAAAAAAAAAAAAAAAAAAAATTATGAGTCATTCTTCTTTATTTTTTAAATCGACAACTTTTTTTTTCAGAGTCATGGGGTTTTGTTTTGATTTTTTTAGCACTCATTTGACTCTGAAAACATATTGGTCCTTTGTGTACGTTTTTTTTTATTTTGTGTTTTTGTTTATTTTTAATGTCAGATAGGTTGGTTTGACATAATGACAATATAAAGGTTTTCAAAAAACATTGGACGATAGAAGTTGGTTTATATAAACTGCTTCAGTTTTTCCTGTCATTTGTACTGAAGGCAAATTTCAAATGCTTTAGAAATTGTACTATACAATCAAATCTTTCTACCAGGTCCTTAAAATAATGAATGACTCATATCTTACATTTCTTCTTAAAAGAAGATAACATTTTTTTCTTTCTTTTGTCAAAACTCCCTATGATTAAAATTTATAACTTATATCAGAGATTTGCTATTAGTTAATGTGTTAGAGATAAAAAAAATAAGTGAGAGATGAAGGAGGTGTTGAAAAAAAAAATATATTTCAAGATTGAAGCTGTATCTACCAAGACAGAAATAACAATAAATGAAACATTAATTTTCTTCAAAATATGAGCTGTTTTCAAAAAGTATCAAGGCTGAAGCTGTATTTACTAAGACAGAAAATGAACAATGAATGAAACATTAATTTTCTTCAAAATATGAGGTGTGTCAAAAAGCATAGAGACTGAGCTATATTTATCAAGACAGAAATGAACTATGAATTGAAACACTGTTTGCTCAACAGTCAAAACTATTCAAAATGATTTCCAAGTTGAAGCATTCTGGTGCATCAGATAGACAAGAAAAACACCTGAAGAAGGCTGAGAGAGTTACACAGACAAAACGTTTTGTTTTATATATCACAAAGATCAGAACAACAGTCCAAAAAAAAAAAAAAAAAAAAAAAAATCAACATATATAATATCAAGCTTCATCTTAAAATGTTCTTTCAAAAATACTCTTGCATTGAACACATTCAGAGAGTTTTTACATGGCCAGAGTACCTCTGAAACTCCTCTTTTTAATAAGGTTTGAAGCTGTATTGGTTGTTCCTGCTTTACTGTTCACCACATCCCCAAGTATTACCCTCAAGATGAGTTTTCAGTTTAGAAAACAAGAAAAACTAGCACAGAGCTGATGGTCTGGGGGTTGCACAATCCAGTGTTTCACCAAAAATTGGTGTTTCAAAAATTATCAAGACTGGCTTTGTTTTTTTTTTTAATTAGCATTGGCCATCTAAACAAGTTCCAATTTTGAGCTTTGAAATTCTTTTTTAAATATAAACATCACTGTTTACAGTGTCATAGTCCTTTTCACATTCAACCTATTATTCCAGCTGGTTTTCCATTGGGTCAAAGCAACTCTTAAACAGCACCATTTCTTTTTAATGACCTCTGTGTCATCAAGTTTACCCTCAAGATAAATTTTCAGTTTATGAAACAAGAAAAAGTAGCACTGAGCTGAGGGTTTGGGGAAAATGGAGGGCGTTATACTTGCACAATCCAGTGTTCACCCAAAGATTGGTGTTCAAAAATAATCAGGCATGGCTTCATAATTTTTTTCAAATTAGCATTGGCTCATCTAGACAGACTATACATAAATCAGTTTGTTATGTAAATTTCTCAATTGCGCACAAATCTTCATTTAAATCTTAAAATAGAAATAAATATTTTGAATTTAAAGACTCAGTCTTGATACTTTTTGATTATAACTCTTATTGGAATGAATTATAAATTAGTAATTGATAGTTATAATGATTTACATGTGGATTGGCATTCTAAGATCAGTGTAGTATCTGCGTGTTGTGTGTATACCTAGGTATTGCTCCTTTGCACTTCGCCTAAGATCAGATTATTTACATAGGCATTGGCACTGACCTAGGATCAGAGCTGTAGTATCTGTGCGTTGTGTATCACCAAATATTTCTCTCTTGCAATTAATAGTATAACAAATGATAACATTTCTTATTAGTAAATAGTAAGATCAGGTTGATAAACTGTAAAACGTTTTGTGAGTGTGCATTTAAAACAAATGACATGTAAATAGCTAATTGTGTTACCATTTTTCTGTATCTCTGTAATGAGATCAGGTTGATGCCCTCCAGTTACATATACATTTATATTTTTATATATATATATTATATATAGGAAATCAACTTAGCTAAAAAAAAATAAAAGAAAAGAAATGAATACAGCATAGGCCAGTATAAATGGGCTAATTAGAATGTTAATTTAAAGAAAAGAAATTTTTATTTTTTCCATTAAACCACCACCACCACAAAAAAAAAAAAAAAAAAAAAAAAATTTTCTAGGAAACTGTGTCACAAAACTTATAAGTCAATAAGATTTGAGTAAGGTGTTGATAGATGTTCAACATAATTCTAAATGTAGTTATGTACTTAAAAGAATCAAGTTTGGCATAAGGCCAGAAGTAGGGGGCACTCTAACAATGATTTACTACACTAGCCAGTTTAATATTACACCATGTGTTCTGATGTATAGGCCTAAGATGAAAATGACCACAATACAGATTCAAATGATTCAAGATATACAAAAGCTATTTGGGTATTTGGATTTACAGATGGCTCATTAAGTCTCCAGTATTATACAGCTGCATTTTTATCTGAAATTTCACTGTATAATGTTAGGTTTGTGATCTATAGAGAAGCTTTGGCAAGGAAGATGATATAGTGAAAAATAAAAACTGTAAATTTTCACTGTATAATGCTTGAGGTTTATGATCTATAAGAAGGTTTGTGATCTATAGAGAAGCTTGCAAGGAAGATGAATAGTGAAAAATAAAAACTGTAAATTTTCACTGTATAATGCTTGAGGTTATGATCTATAGAGAAGCTTTGAGAAGGAGGGTGAATATAGGGAAAAATAAAAACTGTAAATCGTTTTTTTTTTTCGTCATTAGGCCAGAGAGTTATTGATTTACTTGCATATGTAGTAATTTGAATTCTATCGCAGTTATTTTAAGCGTACAAATAACATTATATTGTCAGCCTAAAATTAATATGTAACACATATCTATGCTACAATAATTGCAACCCTTCCTCCTGTCGGGCAGGTGCTGTAGAATATGCCAACTGCACCTTTGCAGAGGGTTAAGACCCCTCCTCCAACAATGGGGGGGGGAGCACCTATTGGCAATCGGTGGTGACCCATAATGATTGATTGATTGATTGTTTGTTTTTACTGCATCTCAACCCTTTTTGGGTCATTTAATGCCGAATAAAGTCATTTTGATATATAAAGGATTTAGGTTGTTTACAAGTACCTCTTGCTTAAGTGGTCACCAATTAACAATGCTTGAGGGCAGGATTCTGGTGGCTGAGTGGTCTGTGGCCCAGGTACTAAGTGGTCCCATGAGATACAACACTCCCTTGCTTACCTGGACTAGACAGGTGGTCAGAAAAGACTATCCAATCATGATGAGCCATGTCAAGCCCTAGCACTATTATTCCGGACTGTATTCTTCAAATTGCTCTTATGGCAAACACCTTAACCATTTTATCATTTAGGTATTAAGTGGATCCTGAGGGTCAACCACCAGATCAATACACATGGAGCTAATTAAAAAAAACTATATATATATATATAAAGATAATCTAATGAGTCAGACGAACCTACTATTAGTTTCGCATAAAGCTCTTCAGGGCTAAAAATCCGACTAAAGAAGAAAAGGAGCAAGACAAATAAATAGTACTAACCACAGTAATCATTTAAATTAGCAAACCAGACTGACCAATAAAAACACAGAACACTATAAGTTTATTGTTTTAATAAAGAAATTTTATTTCTATATTAACAAATTTTTTTTTTTTTTTTTAAATTTAGAATTAAGCAGATTTGAAACAATTAAATAAGTGTAAGCACCCATCGCCATTCTCATCCCCCAACTAAATGGAACCCAGCACGCCAACGATTGTCCATCTCTTTGCCGTAGTTAAACGATCCATCGATACGACTAAAATGGTTGATGTTGTAGTATATTTTTACAATCAAACTTTCTGCTGGGTTTTTTTCTCTCCGCAAGATCTACAACACGCTTGGTATATTAAATTATATATATATATATATATAATATATATATATATACTATATACATACATACACACCACAACACACACATACACGTAAAACTGCAAAACTGTTTTCAACGTTCATAATTGCATTATTCACTTCCACAATTGCCTGAAATTAATTAATATATTGATGATTCAATGCAATTAACACTGAAGATCCTTTATGGTGAAACTTGAGTAGATTTTTCTAAATATAATATATATAAAACCCTCCCATGCATACAAAAAAATAAGATTTGGCATTGAATAACCCACAAGGATTGATATGCCATTAAACCAAACAACTGCTACAATTATATGAAGCAACTTGTGTTCATTAAATAAAAATACATGAATTTCTAAAAATCTTAACACTGTAAGAGAATATTTTAGATAAAAAATATTTCAATGATAATTTAACAAGCAAAGTGAATTTGGAATGTTACCACTGTTAAAAACTAGTTTTACCGCATAGTTTTCAATAGAGATCCAATTGTTCACTATTCACTACATTTGCCAAGAAACATTGGTACAACTAAATATTAATAAATAAAAGTGATTTAAAATGAATAAAATAAAGACTAAAATCTTTGCAGCATGATTTGATATCAAGTGACAGTTTCTGTAATCAAAAATGAAATTTTCTTTCCTTATCTTTTAAATCCTTTTTCCAATACCTATACAACAAATCTATGTTGTGTGTGTACAACGGAAGCAGAAGCAAAAAAAAAAAAAAAAAAAAAAAAAAAATCAATATTGTTGACAGCTTATCAATGCATAAATCATGTGTATGGTTGGCCCTATTATACTTGAAGAAGTGGTAGTAATCCAACGTACAGTGTTATTAGAAGAGTACTCAATATCTGTGATAGGGTGTTAATAGATAAAAAAATAAAGTTTTAGCTTATATTTATTATCATTGGAATAATTTTTGCTACCATTGGTTTCTTGCTCAATGGCAGTCAAAAAAAAAAAAAAAAAAAAAAAAAAACTTTTGTTACCTGATGATTGCCGCACAGCAAGAACCAACAGTTAGCAAAACTGTTCCAATGATAATAATATAAGCTAAATTATATATATATATATATATATATTATATATTATAGACTGGTTGTTAAATTACCTTCAGGAATGACTGAATCCGGAATAAAAAATGTTCTTTTTTTAAAATCTGTTTCCAACTGACTACTTGTGTGGAGGGTTGGTAGATTATATATATATATATATATATATATATATATATATATATATATTATAAATTCCAACATAATTCAAATGATCTTTGATTTGTTTTTAAAATTTTTATATGAAAAGGGCCGGGTTAGCTCAGTTGGTATAGAGTTCGGCTAGAAAACTACAAGGTTCCTAGTTCAATACCAGCCCTTGCAACTTGGCATATGGGTAGCACAGGATAAAGTAAGGAGCTGATGGTAGGTGTGTGCTCCACCTCAGACGCAAAACAATCTCCTTGGTCTAGGCTAGTGAAAAGGGATAGTAGGTAAATAGTAGGACTCTTTAACCTTGTATGGCAACCGTTCGAGGCAAAGAAAAAAATCCAAATTCAAACCAACTGTACATTGCTTCCAAAATAAGGGCGTCAATTGTGATGTAATGGTTAGCAATCTTGTCTCACAGATTGCTATTAATTAATAGAATTCCATTTCCTTCAATGCTAACTAAGTATGCTTCTTTTTTATTTTTTTTTTCAATTTCTCACCAATTATTTTGTAGACTTGGGAGGCTATTTGAGAGCCAAGGACACCAGACATTTCAACTGCAATGATTACAAAAAAGAATCTGTCCAAAAGAGATTGGTTTAAGCAAAAAATAAACCTCTTTTGAAAAAGTTTTTGACATTAACTTAAACATATTTAGAGTTTTGTTCTGCTATCTTCTGCCATCTTTTAGGCAATTACATAATTTTCTCTTCCTCCTAGGACAATTTATCTCTTTATCCAAAAAAAAAAAAAAAAAAAAAAAAAAAAAACCGCTCATGTATTAAAGTTTAGAAAAATAAACTCAGAAATTCAAACCAGTTGTACTCCGCTTTTAAAAAAAAGACTGTTACATCACACAAATGCTCAGCACACATGTTGGAAGGGTTGGGTAAATACACACATGTTGTAAATATCCACTTTTCATTACTGCCACAGATATCCCAAACTCTCAACCATGCAGTTGGTGGGAATTCACAGTTTTCCTTCTTCTAGGGTTGCCAGTTAGCTCAGTCAAAGCATCAGTAGGAATCACAAGGTTCTGGGTTCAATACCGGCCTCGCCAACTCAGCATATGAGTAGCACAGTGATCTGTTCAGTAAAATGAGGAACTGATGGTAGGTGTGGCGCTCCACCTCAGACACTAAAATAATCTCCTGGTCTAGTGCTAGTGAAAAGGGGATAGACTCCCGTTATCTGGCTGATACCAATATTAGGCCGCCCCGACGACGACTTTTTTTAGATTGGTTGTTTTACCAAGACTAAAGAACCCAATCTATCTTATTTACCCATGGCTGAGGGGTACAGGTGGATTCATATCTTTCCCCAAGAGCATTAGCAGGAGGTAAAACGTGAACAGGCCTATCTTTGGTTTATTTTTTATATTATTTACGGCATATCAACCTCAGTGGGTCATTTAATGCCGACAAAGTTTTAAAATAAATTCATTCTTAATGGATAATCAGTTTTGTTTATAAAATTCATGTTTTTTCTATTTAACCCATAGATGGACCCTACAAGCTACTATCACTCTTGGTCAGAGTGGACCAGGGAGAAATGGTGATGAAGGGGGGCTCCACATTACCAAAACCTCCAGAACTTGAACCTCACCAGAGTTTAACATCATTCCCAGGACAAGATGACCCATAGCCACCAATTTCTAGCACCATATGATAAAAAGGGCTGGGGCAATTATATAGGTGCTAGGGCTTGATGTGACCAGCCGATTGATCGGAAGGAGCCTCTCGACCGCCATCTAGCCTAAGTAAGGCTCTAAATGGAGTGTTGCATGTCATAGACGCTCGCCACCTGGGTTCCCTCCTCACAGGTTGCCGCCAACAGGTGGTCCCATTGGGGGAGTCTTACCCCTCTGCAGAGGTGCAGTCGGTGTGTATTTTTTTTTTTTTTTTAAATCAATCATCCAACAGATTAAGAACAAGAAAAGAGAAAAAACAAAATTTATTTAATTTAATTTAATGATTACGGAATTAATAAAATTCATTGTAATGAATTATTATCATAGCATTAAAAATTATTATAGATTTTAAATTTCTTTTTGGTGCATAATGTTGTATGTATAAATTGTACATACAAGATGAATAGTAAAAAGTGCAGCATATAATTATTAATGTTTTATTGAATTCATTTATAAAATAATTTAGACATTTTTTTTTTCTGGGAAAAAGGAAACTAAAACAGAGCTGATCAAGATTTCTGAACTAGCAAGTTTCAATTCGTATCTTAAAAATCTTTATATATTACTTCTTGTTCCTTAATCTTCTGACTTATCATCTGCAACACCCACTGGTCCGTCCAAATCTATATATTAATACTCTTGTTCCTTATCTTCTGACTTATCATCTTGCAACACCCACTGGTACGTCTCATATATATTAATACTCTTGTTCCTTATCTTCTGCAACACCCACTGGTTAAAATGAGATTGTCCAAAATCATCAAGATGAAAAATCCAAAAAATGTACATCCGGATTTTCTGGTATCACTTAATTGCCAAATTCTTATAAGTGTCGTCACCTCAGCTAAATAGCTAAATAATGGACCATTCTGTTTTTATTATAAAGAAAGGGAAGAAAAAAAGGCATGCTACACAGAAAAAAATATGATTGAAAGGAAAGAGAGTAGGAGAAAGATAGAGAGGTGGTGAGCGTGTGGAAGCGATAATGATAATCTGCTTCACTCGAATACAATGAAAGATGAAAGAAAGAAAAAAAGAGTGACAGGGTTAAATCAAGATTATTATACTTTTTACATATTGAACTATTTTACAATAGCTCTTAGAAACATATCAAATGTTGTAATGATTAAATTATCATACTTCTAATAAGTAATAATAAAGCTCCCTATGATTTTACCTTATGAATCAATTCCCTTTATTTTTCTCTTATTCACTAAAAAAAAAAAAAAAAAAAAAGGGGGGGGGGGGTAGTATTAATGAATGTATCCGGAACATAAAAATGTGCTTTTCGTTTTTAACACCATACTTCAGTCAAAAGGAAGTGATTTTAGCTGAAATAATGCAATTGCAGTTATTTTGAACAGTAAGAAGTCATTCAGTCCTTCCTTAAAATAAGAGTCCACCCATTTGGTTAACCATTTTTAGACATCTTTTGAAAAAATAGTTTATACGGTGGTACTTGACTTTCGAGTGACCTAATTGATAAGTTTTCAGAGTTACGAATTGTCACTCAGTCGATTTTTTTGCTTTTAAATTTGAGGTAGAAGCGAGCTTCAGAATACGCTTATGTTTAATAAGTTCACTAAAAGCATTCAAGTTTCCAAATTTATTAGGCCAAAGAAAATATCATTCATAAAAAAATAACATTAAAACATACGACACATGAAATTCTTACATTCTATTTTATTATGTTTTTATAGGATTGATATTAAAAAAAAAGATTAGTTCTTAAAAAAAAAAAATAAATAAATAAATAAAAAAAGTATTGGTTATAAAAATTTTTAAAAACCAAAAAAAAAAAAAACAACTTAACAAAATTAGGTGTATTTTTTTTTTTTTTTTTTTTGGGGGGGGTCTGGAACGGATTAATGGCATTTCAGTTTATTTTACGGGAAAATTGATTTGATATACGAGTAAAAATGAGTGTGAACTGTACGAATTAAACTCATAAGTCAAGATACCGCTGTACTAAAGATTTATCTATATTTTAAATATTCTTATGTTTAGAAGATTATCACAATAATCAAGTAGACCCCTATTTTTTATAAAATGTTAATTTTCTTTTAAACCATATACAAAAAGGTTAGAGGCGTGGTATAATGGTTAGAGTAGTAGGAAATGGACTCGTCGACCCAAGTTCAAATCCGGGTCGAAGCTATAGTTCACATAGCGCTAAAACCCTTGGAAAGGTATGAATCCAATTACTCTCCCTCCAGCTATGTGCAAAATAGTAGGGAGACTGGGCTCTTTAACCTTGGTTAGGCAACCAGTCTAAGAGAAGAAAACTGAATTCAAACCTGTTAAATCCGCTTGGGGTGGTCACTACTAGAATAGGCGCAGTCCTAATTAGTGATCTATTTCACTAAAAAAGCATATAATGCTTCTTTTTACTTTTACAAACTCTACATCATAGTAACCGTAACCAAAAATAATCTGGAACATCTCTGTAGTTAATTAGCTTAGATGTGACACAAGGCTAGAAGTATGAGGCGCCCAGTGTGAATCGAACTCACTAACAATGATCTGCTAATACAATTTGTTAAATCATTATATAATATGATTTATGTAATAATGACATTATTACACTGAGGAAGATGCCCTGCAAACCAAGAATAAACTATTAATTAAGGGTGTATTTTTGGTGTGGGAGCAGCACAATCAGGTTTTTAGCTAGTTTCAAGACAGTAGAGTTTGGTAATAAATAATACCTAATAATATCCGTTTTGGTTTTAAATGTTAGACTAGAAATAATAAAACCCCTGGTATGTTTGATTTAGAAGAAATTAACTTGTTTAAAAAATTAATTTAAAAAAAAAAAGCTTGGGGTGTCCAGGGTGGTCGAAAAATCTTGTCACTCCTACATATTTAAGAGGAAAATAATTACATTACTAAACCCCGAAATTCTAGAAAATAATCTAATTCTTATTGATTTTTTTAGAGGTAAAATAATTACATAACTTACATTAAAAAACAAAAAATAATGAAAGTTAAAATTATATGCAGGGGTGACAAGACTTTCAAACCACCCTGTACTTATGGGTGATACTGGAAATTGTGTGTGCACGAGGTCATTTTTTGAATGAAAATGTAGAGAGATATTTTACACGTTGTCAATTGATATTGGCCTTTTTATTCTCCCGCAAATTCAGTACTAATATGCCAGTCAATATAACACTGTATTTTCAATTTTAGTAATAAAAAAGGGTTATAACGTTAACATGGTGGTTTATAATAATCTATTTTTTTTTAAAGACGTACACACTTATATATAATAATAATAATAATAAAATAAAATAGTAGTAAAGGCTATAAGAATCACTGTTTAGTAGCACACTAAAGTCACGTGATCAAACTACCTTCACTTAATGAATAATACAAAAAAAAAGGAAAAGAAAAATGTCTTTTTTTCTAGTAAAACAATGACGCCGAGACGAAAATACTTTTCCGTCTTTTTTTTTCCCCACGATATGGGGTTGTATCAAGGATAATAACCTCTTCTTTTTTATTCCCTCCCTCCAACAATCACAAGCCTGGGATACTGATTGATGTTCATCAACATCATCAGATGATGAAGAAGGCGTTAACTTGACAAGAGAAAAATTGGCCTAGTCGGGATGGGTGATGATGATGATACAATCATAACTAGACTAGAGACCACCAGCTTTTACTACTACTAAGTAGATATACGAAAACAACTACGGAAAAACTGAGATATTGGTCTAAAATAAGGTCGATGCTCTGTGTGTAAGAAAAGGCAAGGAGAGAAGGTATTCCAGTATGTGTGGATGGACATAGGAAAGATAGAGCAGACGAAACAATACCTAGGGCTTATTTTTTTTTTTACATTTCTGTACATAAAATACGATGAAATTAAATTTTTTTTAAAAGCGAACAGATTACTACATATACACAGATATACATTTTGTTATACATTATACCTGAATGACCACTTGAAAAAAAAAAATTCGGGTGAAAAAATTGATTATTTATGACATCACTTACAGGAGTGCGGCATTTAAAAATTCAATTTCAGGTTCGACCACCTGCACCAAAATATATCTTTTTTTTTCTTTTTTTTTTTTTTAATAAAAAAATCTCAACCAGGATCAAAACTATTTTCATATCATCAAATTAATTTAAATCTTTAGGACGGGTTAAAAGGAATTTACACGAGAAAAATATTTACATTATTTATTCATTCATTTGATTTTTTTTTTTTTTTTTTTTTTTTTTTTTTTTTTAGTTTTGATTTTTTAAAAAATGTTAACACAGTTACGTACAAGAACTTACAAGTTCATTTTCCGATAACAATCATTAAAGAATATCGAAACACAGAAATATTTTGATTTTTCTTTTAATTTTTAAATATCTGCATTATATTTTTAGCTCTCTCTCTCCACTCTACTTCATTTGAGGTGAATGAATATATAGAATATTTTTTCAAACTAATGACTAAGAATCTTTATCGCTTATATTTCTTTATCAGGATTTCTTAAATTTTTTATACACTTGAAAATTCAAAGAACGCATTTTTCATTATTTTGATTCATTAAAAAAAAATAAAAATAAAAATTTAAAAAAAAATTTTTTTAGGTACTACAGAAGTTTGTTATTAACTATTTTTAGTTTCTCTTAAAAAGGCTTTAAAACCAATTTATACAAGGTGTTAAAAATGAATCCATTTTGAGATACGGGTGTTTAAGAAAAAAAAATTCATAATTTATTTCATAATCTAATAACTTGACCAATTTTCGTTGAATGTTTCTCAAAGTTAACAGCGCATATGTAAGAACCAACTCAAAATTATTTTATTTTCAAGTATAGAAGTGCCTTTCATTGGACAATAAAAGACGTTTAAAGATTGAACAGAGTTTTGAAGTTTTTCTACACATGCTGTTAAAATTTGAGATCATTTGAATGAGAATGTTTTTAGTCTAAGTTATTAATATAAAATCATATCAATTTTCTTCTGAAATACCCTGACATCTCAAATCATCTCAAATATTATTTAGAAATACCCAGCATTTTATTTAAGAATTTTGTTTCTGTGACTATGGATCTCTC
>CM042167.1:71835308-71877808 GCA_023376005.1 Doryteuthis pealeii
GAGAGATACAAAAGAAATTTAAAAATCTATAATAATTTTTAATGCTATGATAATAATTCATTACAAATGAATTTTATTAATTCCGTATCATAAATATAAATTAAATAAATTTTGTTTTTTTTTCTTTTCGTTCTTAATCTGTTGGATTGATTGATTTAAAAAAAAAAAAAAAATACCGCTGCACCTCTGGCAGAGGGGTAGACTCCCCAATGGACCACCTGTTGGCGGCGACCTGTGAGGAGGGAACCCAGGTGGCCGAGCAGTCTATGACATGCAACACTCCATTTAGAGCCTTACTTAGGCTAGATGGGCGGTCGGAGAGGCTCCTTCCGATCAATCGGCTGTCACATCAAGCCCCTAGCACCTATATAATTGCCCAGCCCTTTTTATCAATGGGTGCTAGAAATTGGTGGCTATGGTCATCTTGTCCTGGGAATGATGTTAAACTGGTGAGGTTCAAGTTCTGGAGGTTTTGGTAATGTGGAGCCCCCTTCATCACCATTTCTCCCTGGTCCACTCTGACCAGAGTGATAGTAGCTGTTAGGGTCCCATCTATGGGTTAAATAGAAAAAACATGAATTTATAAACAAAACTGATTATCCATTAAGAATGAATTTATTTTAAAACTTTGTCGGCATTAAATGACCCACTGAGGTTGATATGCCGTAAATAATAAAAAAAAAATAAACCAAAGATAGGCCTGTTCACGTTTTACCTCCTGCTAATGCTCTTGGGGAAAGATATGAATCCACCTGTACTCCCCTCAGCCATGGGTAAATAAGATAGATTGGGTTCTTTAGTCTTGGTAAAACAACCAATCTAAAAAAAAGTCGTCGTCGGGGCGGCCTAATATTGGTATCAGCCAGATAACGAGGGAGTCTATCCCCTTTTCACTAGCACTAGACCAAGGAGATTATTTTAGTGTCTGAGGTGGAGCGCCACACCTACCATCAGTTCCTCATTTTACTGAACAGATCACTGCTACTCATATGCTGAGTTGGCGAGGGCCGGTATTGAACCCAGAACCTTGTGATTCCTAGCTGAATGCTTTACCGACTGAGCTAAACTTTTTTTTAAAGCGGAGTACAACTGGTTTGAATTTCTGAGTTTTATTTCTTTTAATTTCTGGAAGATTGACAGATATACACCTAGAGCAGGTTTTTTTTTTTTTTTTTTTTTTTTTTTTTGGATAAAGAGATAAATTGTCCTAGGAGGAAGAGAAAATTATGTAATTGCCTAAAAGATGGCAGAAGATAGCAGAACAAAACTCTAAATATGTTTAAGTTAATGTCAAAAACTTTTCAAAAGAGGTTTTATTTTTGCTTAAACCAATCTCTTTTGGACAGATTCTTTTTTGTAATCATTGCAGTTGAAATGTCTGGTGTCCTTGGCTCTCAAATAGCCTCCCAAGTCTACAAAATAATGGTGAGAAATTGAAAAAAAAAAATAAAAAAGAAGCATACTTAGCATTGAAGGAAATGGAATTCTATTAATTAATAGCAATCTGTGAGACAAGATTGCTAACCATTACATCACAATTGGACGCCCTTATTTGGAAGCAATGTACAGTTGGTTTTGAATTTGGATTTTTTTCTTTGCCTCGAACGGTTGCCATAACAAGGTTAAAGAGTCCTACTATTTACCTACTATCTCCTTTTCACTAGCGCTAGATTTTTGCGTCTGAGGTGGAGCACACACCTACCATCAGCTCCTTACTTTATCCTGTGCTACCCATATGCCAAGTTGGCAAGGGCTGGTATTGAACTAGGAACCTTGTAGTTTCTAGCTGAACTCTATACCAACTGAGCTAACCCGGCCCTTTTCATATAAAAATTTTAAAAACAAATCCAAGATCATTTGAATTATGTTTGGAATATATATGTATATATATATAATATATATATAATATATATATATATATATATACCAACCCCTCCACACAAGTAGTCAGTTGGAAACAGATTTTAAAAAAGAAAAATTTTTTATTCCGGATTCAGTCATTCCTGAAGGTAATTTAACAACCAGTCTATTATATATATATATATATATATATATATATATATATATATATATATAATTTTAGCTTATATTTATTATCATTGGAACAGTTTTGCTACTGTTGGTTTCTTGCTGTGTGGCAATCATCAGGCAACAAAAGTTTTTTTTTTTTTTTTTTTTTTTTTTTTTGACTGCCATTGAGCAAGAAACCAATGGTAGCAAAATTATTCCAATGATAATAAATATAAGCTAAAACTTTTATTTATTTATCTATTAACACCCTATCACAGATATTGAGTACTCTTCTAATAACACTGTACGTTGGATTACTACCACTTCTTCAAGTATAATAGGGCCAACCATACACATGGATTTATGCATTGATAAGCTGTCAACAATATTGATTTTTTTTTTTTTTTTTTTTTTTTTTTTTTTTGCTTCTGCTTCCGTTGTACACACACAACACAGATTTGTTGTATAGGTATTGAAAAAGGATTTAAAAGATAAGGAAAGAAAATTTCATTTTTGATTACACGAAACTGTCACTTGAATATCAAATCATGCTGCAAGATTTTAGTCTTTATTTTATTTCATTTTAAATCACTTTTATTTATTAATATTTAGTTGTACCGATGTTTCTTGGCAAATGTAGTGAATAGTGAAACAATTGGATCTCTATTGAAAACTATGCGGTAAAACCAGTTTTTAACATTGGTAACATTCCAAATTCACTTTGCTTGTTAAATTATCATTGAAATATTTTTTATCTAAAATATTCTCTTACAGTGTTAAGATTTTTAGAAATTCATGTTATTTTTATTTAATGAACACAGTTGCTTCATATAATTGTAGCAGTTGTTTGGTTTAATGGCATATCAATCCTTGTGGGTTATTCAATGCCAAATCTTATTTTTTTGTATGCATGGGAGGGTTTATATATATTATATATAGAAATAATCTACTCAAGTTTCACCATAAAGGATCTTCAGTGTTAATTGCATTGAATCAATCAATATATTAATTAATTTCAGGCAATTGTGGAAGTGAATAATGCAATTATGAACGTTAAAAACAGTTTTGCAGTTTTATCGTGTGTGTGTGTATGTATGTATGTATATATATATATATATATATATAAATTTAATATACCAAGCGTGTTGGTAGATCCTTGCGGAGAGAAAAAACCCAGCAGAAAGTTTGATTGTAAAAATATACTACCAAACATCAACCATTTTAGTCGTATCGATGGATCGTTTAACTACGGGCAAAGAGATGGACAATCGTTGGCGTGCTGGGTTCCATTTAGTTGGGGGGATGAGAATGGCGATGGGGTGCTTACACTTATTTAATTGTTTCAAATCTGCTTAATTCTAAATTTAAAAAAAAAAAAAAAATTCGTTAATATAGAAATTAATATTTTTTTATTAAACAATAAACTTATAGTGTTCTGTGTTTTTATTGGTCAGTCTGGTTTTGCTAATTTAAATGATTACTGTGGTTAGTACTATTTATTTGTCTTGCTCCTTTTCTTCTTTAGTCGGATTTTAGCCCTGAAGAGCTTTATGCGAAACTAATAGTAGGTTCGTCTGACTCATTAGATTATCTTTATATATATATATATATATATATATTATATATATATATATTATTTTTTTTTTTTTATTAGCTCCATGTGTATTGATACTGGTGGTTGACCCTCAGGATCCACTTAATACCTAAATGATAAAAATGGTTAAGGTGTTTGCCATAAGAGCAATTTGAAGAATACAGTCCGGATAATAGTTGCTAGGGCTTGACATGGCTCATCAATTGATTGGATAGTCTTTCTGACCACCTGTCTAGTCCAGGTAAGCAAGGGAGTGTTGTATCTCATGGGACCACTTGGTACCTGGGTCACAGACCACTCAGCCACCAGAATCCTGCCCTCAAGCATTGTTAATTGGGTGACCACTTAAGCAAGAGCAGGTACTGTAAACAACCTAAATCCTTTATATATCAAAATGACTTTATTCGGCATTAAATGACCCAAAAAGGGTTGAGATGCAGTAAAACAAAACAATCCATCAATCAATCATTATGGGTCACCACCGATTGCCAATATGTGCTCCCCCCCCCCATTGTTGGAGGAGGGAGTCTTAACCCTCTGCAAAGGTGCAGTTGGCATATTCTACAGCACCTGCCAACAGGAGGAAGGGTTGCAATTATTGTAGCATAGATATGTGTTACATATTAATTTTAGGCTGACAATATATAATGTTATTTGTACGCTTAAAATAACTGCGATAGAATTCAAATTACTACATATGCAAGTAAATCAATAACTCTCTGGCCTAATGACGAAAAAAAAAAAACGATTTACAGTTTTTATTTTTCCCTATATTCACCCTCCTTCTCAAAGCTTCTTTATAGATCATAAACCTCAAGCATTATACAGTGAAAATTTACAGTTTTTATTTTTCACTATATTCATCTTCCTTGCCAAAGCTTCTCTATAGATCACAAACCTCAAACATTATACAGTGAAAATTTCAAATAAAAATGCAGCTGTATAATACTGGAGACTTAATGAGCCATCTGTAAATCCAAATACCCAAATAGCTTTTGTATATCTTGAATCATTTGAATCTGTATTGTGGTCATTTTCATCTTAGGCCTATACATCAGAACACATGGTGTAATATTAAACTGGCTAGTGTAGCAAATCATTGTTAGAGTGCCCCCTACTTCTGGCCTTATGCCAAACTTGATTCTTTTAAGTACATAACTACATTTAGAATTATGTTGAACATCTATCAACTACCTCACTCAAATCTTATTGACTTATAAGTTTTGTGACACAGTTTCCTAGAAATAATTCTTTTTTTTTTTTTTTTTGGTGGTGGTGGTGGGTTTAATGGAAAAAATAAAAATTTTATTTTCTTTAAATTAACATTCTAATTAGCCCATTTATACTGGCCTATGCTGTATTCATTTCTTTATTTTTTTTAGCTAAGTTGATTTCCTATATATATATATATATATATATATATATATATAACTGGAGGGCATACAACCTGATCTCATTACAGAGTAATGAAAAATGGTAACACAATTAGCTATTTACATGTCATTTGTTTTAAATGCACACTCACAAAACGTTTTACAGTTTATCAACCTGATCTTACTATTTCTTATTATAATGGAGATTGTGTGTTTTTCTGTCTGTAACCGAAACTATATTACTACTCAAGTCACAATTCCCTTAATTATTTACGTCAAATTCTCCATGATTTCATTCTTTTAAACCTTCAGTTATTAATAAAAATTGTACTACATTATTAATACTGTTGACCATATCTACGTACTAATAACATGCAATTGTATTTATATATACAACAAAATAGCGGTTTACAGTTTGAACAAGAAGGCTAATTTGCATATTGATATTTAAAATTTTATTTTAATAAATATGTGCTTGGTATTATTGATTTCTAATTGTTTGGTTTTATCTTAAGAAATATAAACAAAAATCTCGGGGATAAATCTTAAAAGAAATTTATTTACAAGAAGAAATAACTGTAATATTATCCTTTACTTCCTATTTGCACTAAATAGTTAAATTAGGAAAATTTACCAATGAAAGAGGGGAGTAATGGAAAATGATGGAATAGTTAGTTTCAAAGTTGTTCTATTTTTCGATTATACCCCCTCTGTTGCAGATCTTTTTATCTGCATTCTTAGTCAGTTTCATTAGCCTTTCTAATTTAATATGATATTTTATTATATCAAAACTTAAATACTTGCACCCGGAGGGTGCATATATTTGCTAGTACTAATAAGAAATGTTATCATTTGTTATACTATTAATTGCAAGAGAGAAATATTTTGGTGATACACAACACACAGATACTACACTCTGATCCTAGGTCAAGTGCCAATGCCTATGTAAATAATCTGATCTTAGGCAGAAGTGCAAGGGAGCAATACCTAGGTCATACACACAACACGCAGATACTACACTGATCTTAGAATACCAATCCACATGTAAATCATTATAACTATCATCTTACTAATTTATAATTCATTCCAATAAGAGTTATAATCAAAAAGATATCAAGACTGAGTCTTTAAATTCAAAATATTTTATTTCTATTTTAAGATTTAAATGAAGATTTGTGCGCAATTGAGAAATTTACATAACAAACTGATTATGTATAGTCTGTCTAGATGAGCCAATGCTAATTTGAAAAAAATTATGAAGCCATTCCTGATTATTTTTGAACACCAATCTTTGGTGAAACACTGGATTGTGCAAGTATAACGCCCTCCATTTTCCCCAAACCCTCAGCTCAGTGCTACTTTTTCTTGTTTTCATAAACTGAAAATTTATCTTGAGGGTAAACTTGATGACACAGAGGTCATTAAAAGAAATGGTGCTGTTTAAGAGTTGCTTTGACCCAATGGAAAACCAGCTGGAATAAATAGGTTGAATGTGAAAAGGACTATGACACTGTAAACAGTGATGTTTATATTTAAAAAGAATTTCAAAGCTCAAAATTGGAACTTGTTTAGATGGGCCAATGCTAATTTAAAAAAAAACAAAACAAAGCCAGTCTTGATAATTTTTGAGCACCAATTTTTGGTGAAACACTGGATTGTGCAACTCCCCAGACCATCAGCTCTGTGCTAGTTTTTCTTGTTTTCTAAACTGAAAACTCATCTTGAGGGTAATACTTGAGGATGTGGTGAACAGTAACGGGAACAAACCAATACAGCTTCAAACCTTATTAAAAAGAGGAGTTTCAGAGGTACTCTGGCCAATGTAAAACTCTCTGAAATGTGTTCAATGCCAAGAAGAGTATTTTGAAGAAAATTTTAAGATGAAGCTTGATATTTATATATGTTGATTTTTTTTTTTTTTTTTTTTTTTTTTTTTTTTTTCGGACTGTTGTTCTGATCTTTATTGTGATATATAAAAACAAAACGTTTTGTCTGTTGTACTCTCCAGCCTTCTTCAGGTGTTTCTTGTCTATCTGAGCACAGCAATGCTTCAACTTGGGAAATCATTTTGAATAGTTTGACTGTTGAGCAAACAGTGTTTCATTCATAGTTCATTTCTGTCTTGATAAATATAGCTTCAGTCTCTATGCTTTTTGAACACACCTCATATTTTGAAGAAAATTAATGTTTCATTCATTGTTCATTTCTGTCTTAGTAAATACAGCTTCAGCCTTGATACTTTTTGAAAACAGCTCGTATTTTGAAGAAAATTAATGTTTCATTTATTGTTATTTGTCTTGGTAGATACAGCTTCAATCTTGAATATTTTTTTTTTCACACCTCCTTCATCTCTCACTTATTTTTTTTATCTCTAACACATCACACTAATAGCAAATCTCTATATAAGTTATTAAAATTTTTAATCATAGGGAGTTTTGACAAAAAGAAAAGAAAAAATGTTATCTTCTTTTAAGAGAAATGTAAGATATGAGTCATTCATTATTTTAAGGAAATGGTAGAAAGATTTGATTGTATAGACAATTTCTAAAGCATTTGAAATTGCCTTCAGTACAAATGACAGGAAAAACTGAAGCAGTTTTATATAACACCAACTTCTATCGTCAATGTTTTTTGAAAACCTTTTATATTGTCATTATGTCAAAACCAACCTATTCTGACATTAAAAATAAACAAAAACACAAATAAAAAAAAAAACGTACACAAAGGACTCCAATATGTTTTCAGAGTCATGAGTGCTAAAAAAATCAAAACAAAACCCCATGACTCTGAAAAAAAAAAAGTTGTCGATTTAAAAAAATAAAGATAGAATGACTCATAATGTTTTTTTTTTTTTTAATTAATAAACAGACGGTTAATGAAATATGTTTCAATTTACTTAAGATTATGTTGGTTGGTTGGATTTTATGGCATGTCAACCACTGGGTTATTTTATGCCAAAGATGTTTTACTTTTATTACTTGTTGGGTATTCATTTTTATCTTTTTATTATTAAACTTTGTTCTTTTTAGACTCAGTTCTGATAACATTTATTATATGTTAGTACAATTATTTTAAAATATTACATTAGTATTAATTATATCTCTTGTATATCTTTGCACTTGGCATATGTCTTCATTAATATAGTATTTTGTTTCATATTGTATACTATTGAAAAACTGTAGAAAAGGATTTGTAGTGTGAAGTAGTTTTATCAAGTTTGTATAGCAAGACATTGGTTCCTGCTAGATCACTGAAGTTAAGCAGCAGTGAACTTGTTCAATACTTAATTGGGTGACCACTTAAGCAAAAACAGGTACTGTAAGCAACCAGAATCCTTTTTATTTCAAGACTTTGTTGGCATTAAATGACCCACTGAGGTTGATATGCCGTAAAACAAGCCAAGCTAAAAGCAGATACTCAATACTCGGATATTTTGTCTTTGGTTTGTTGAATTTTTTCTTTTCTTTCTTCTTTTCTTTATAGAAATTGACCTGACTCATTTTAAACTTTAAAAAAAAAAGATGTTAGATTATGATCCACTGTTTTTATAAGATATCTTTTTATTTTTTATTTTATTTATTTATTTTTTCAATTAAAAGATGCCTTACTTTGAGGAAACCCAAACTTTCTTTCTTGGAGTCTTCTTGTTCCATGGACCCCACTTTACCACAATGCTTTTAGAACATTGTTGTCTTAACTGTTAACATCCTGTTGAGAATTTTCTAAGTCCAGAGCCCCATTCCTATTTAATAAGTGTTTATCAAAAAATGGTTAAAAATGGCCTTTTCATTTAAAGTTACTTGTTATTTCCCTAAAAATAAAGACTTCTAAATATGTTTAATATTACATTTAAACAAAGGATATCATTTGGGTCGCATTAGGAAAAAGAATGTGACTTCCGGCTGGGTGGAATGAGGCGGTATAGGATGTTAAGACTTAATGTTCATTAATTCAATATCTAATTGAGGGGATCAACCAAAATGGATAACCTCGGCATATTAAGGGTCATGTGTGCCCCCACCCCCTGCGAAGTAAAAAGTTTATGAATCATTAATTAAATGAATTCTAAATATGATTATTTGGTTATCAATGTCTTTATTTAAGAGGATTCATGATATTATAGAAAGTTAAAAATATAAACAAGTCATTTCAAATAGATGATGAATTATTGAAATAATCTTTTTTTTAATTATATACAAAGGAATATCAAATTTATAATTCTTGGATCTAATTACAAGCATATTTGATACTTATTTATGAGTCACTATATCTTGTCTATTCAACAGAACAAAAAATAATTAGTGTATTACTTCATATATATATATATATACTATTCCACCCAAATATTAAAAAGTATTAGCCAGAAAACTTGAAAGAATCGCAAATAAGATTGTTAAACAGATGTGTCTGTTGTTTAATTCAACATGCATAAATGAAAAAATGCTGCCCAAATACACACACACACATATATATATATATATATATATATATATATATATATATATACACCTGTCATCCACAGATGTTTACGTCTCATCAGTGTGGCTTGACATTTTTAACAGCTATCTCTAGTCGGGAGCGAAACCCGACAGAATTTTCAGGGTGTATGTTTTTACAATCACCAGAGAACTCAAGTCTGTAAACAACAGGCGAGTAAATGCTTTTACACTAAATGGTGAAAGGTCAACTAATGTCTCCCCTACAGTGCTCTACCAGGAAATTGGGAGCATATATGTACCAGTCATCCACAATATATATATGTGTGTGTGTGTATGTATATATATATATATATATATACACGTACATACAGTATTGCTGATAGTATCACTGATAACTAGAGGGAGAATAGCTCTTAAGAAACAAAACTTTCTCTATTAAAGACTCTTTTCATATTAGGACATTTCGCTCATACAACTCTGTATAAGTTCTTCCTTGTATCCCTTGTCATGTTTGTATTCTCTTCTGTTAAGTTTTACTCAGGCAATAAAATGTCCTCGTTGTTACTTTGTTGTAAATTGTTTCTCACATTTATTCTGTATGAGAAAACGATATCCAACCAACTATCACTCTTCTATAGTTGGTAATACCCTTTGGAAAGGTATGAATCCAACTATTCTCCCTCCAGCCATGGGTAAATAGTAGGGCAGACTGGGTTGTTTAACCTTGGTTAGGCAACCAGTCTAGGAGAAGGAAAACTCTGAATTCAAACCTCTTAAAAATCTCCACTTAGGGTGGTCACTACTAGAATAGGCTCAGTCCTACTTATTGACAATAAAATATTCTTGTTATTACTTCATTGTGAATTGTTCTCACATTTATTCTGTATGAGGAAACATCAGATATCCTTCTTCTATATATGAATCATTAAGGACACTGAAAAAATTCAGATATTTTCTGGTCAGAGCCAGATTGTTCATTCATTAAAATGACCCTTATATTTTGGAGGTGCATGGTGTAATGGTTATTGTTGTTAGAAATAGACTAGTTGACCTGAGTTCAAATCCTGGACAAGACTGTTTGCATTTCCCATAGTGCTAATACCCTTGGGAAAAGTATGAATGCATATATTCTACCTCCGGCTATGGGTAAATAGTAGGACAGACTGGGCTCTTTAACCTTGGATAGGTAACCAGTCTAAGAGAAGGAAAACTCTGAATTCAAACCTGTTAAATTCTGCTTAAGAAATTGACTTTTTGTCACGTTCTGCTTGTGCAGAGGGGTTGGTAAATATATATATATATTTTTTGAATGGGTCATATGTAAACAACACATCACTAGTGGCTATCACACCCAATCGGGCATCCTGCTAGGCGTACCATATCTGGCAATTTGTAATAATTCAGTATGAAAATCATGATCCAGTGATTTTTGTGCTCCTGTTAAGCTAGTCACGTCAAGCCCTAGTACCTATGATTGCCCCAACCCTTTTTATCATATATATGCTAAAGGGCGGTGGCTGGGGGGGTCTTCATGTCCTGGGTATGACGTTAAACTCTAACAGATGGTGAGGTTCCAGTTCTGGAGGACTGGGGAAAGTGGAGCACCCCTTTATCACTATTGCTCCCAGGTCCACCCGGAGTGGTAGTACCTGTTAGGTTCCCATCTATGGGTTCGATAGAAAAATGTGTTTATAAAAAAAAAATTGAGTATCCATTAAGAATGAATTTATTTCAAATCTTTGTTGGCATTAAATGACCCACTGAGGTTGATATGCCGTAAAACAAAACAAACCAAACGAAAGCTCCTGAAAGAAATGGGTTTATAAATGCAAACTAGTAAATTCATAACTTGGGGGTCTAATATGATTTGGTTTGGTTTTACAGCATATCAACCTCAGTGGGTCATTTAATGCCGATAAAGTTTTGAAATAAATCAATTCTTAATGGATAATACAATTTTTTTATAAATACATTTTTCTATTTAACCCATAGATGGCACCCTAACAGGTACTACCACTCCAGGTCAAAGTGGGCCAGGGAGCAATGGTGATGAAGGGGTGCTCCACATTCCCCAAACCTCCAAACCTGGAACCTCACCATCAGATAGAGTTTAACGTCATCCCCAGGACATGTTGACCCGCAGCCACCACCTTCTAGCACCCATATGATAAAAAGGGGTTGGGGCTTGCCATAAAGGCAATAGGGTTGGGAAAATCATAGGTCTAATATGAACCACTTTATGAAACTCTTAGATGCTTTCTTTTAAACTCAAAAATTGAGCCGGTCATAAACAACCTTTTGGAAAATGAGTCATGTCCCCCTTTTCAGTTCCTTAATAAGTGTAACAAGTTTGCAAATAATTTGGGGTTTTTATTGACCTTTAAAGGTCAAAGGCATATTTCTTTTTGGGGTTGACCTTTGTTGTTTGCAAATGATTTTGACTTTTCCTTCATTGTTGCACTTTCTTGTACATCTAAGCGAAAGAAGAAAAATCTTATTTTTTCTTGTTTGTTGATATTTACTGCATGTTTCTTGCATCTTGGACCTGTAATGATTCAGTATGAAAATCATAGGACGGTAATGATTCGGTATGAAGATATGGTATTAGGGTTTATATTTAATCTTTACTGGCCATTGATGCTCAACTTCATTATAAGCAGCTATGATTACTCCTCAGTGGGATGTAGATTGTGTGGATTCTGGATGCTGTGTGGGAGACCTGCCAAGATTAATGGCAAGTACAAGTTATATTAAGTTATATTATTTATTTATTTGCTATTATTAGGAGAAATGCTTTATAACTAGTATTTAATATTTATGTTTATATCCTAAACTTATGAATTAAACCTACAAGTTTGAATAAACTATAGGCAACTCTATTTCATTGATGGCAATAAAACTTTGAAAATATAGTTAGGATTACAAACATTTGTAAATGCAGGGATGCTGATAACTTTTTGATTTAATGCATTCTGAATGAGTCCCCAGGAAATTTGATGGGTCCCAACTAAAGTTTCTTAATAAATTGCAGAGGTTTTATGTATGAACAAAAGTCGTCGTATCCCCTACCTTGTACACCATACAATGTAATTCGTTTCCAAGAAAATATTGAAATGTATTTACAGTTATCTGAAAATGGTGGGGAAGAAAAAAAACAGAGACACAGGGATATGGTTTTTCTGCATCAGGGATGCAGGATGCGTACCTATCTGCATCTTTGCAAATGAATCAAATTCCAGCATTAAATATTCTGTAAGTCAATTAAACAAATAAATCATACCAAAGAAAACCATGCATATAATTTGATTTTTTTTTTTTTGTAAGAAAGAGAATATCCTTTGTGCTGGGGAGGGGAGTCGCGGTGGTGTAGTAGTCTAATGTGTTGGACTGTAACATTGTAGTACGCGAGTTCGAACTCTAATCATGCTATTACATTCACTTTCAGGCTAATACACTTGGGTAAGGTATGACCTCCGTCATCATCCCAGCTATGGGTTAAATAGTACCAGTGTTGTTCTTCTACAGTGATGGCTTTGGCATTAAATAACTCACGATGGTTGATATGCCATTAAACAAAGAAACCAAACCTTTGTGCTAATAAACCCTATCTCTAAAATTTATACACTTGTGTGTGTGTATTTCTCCAAAGATTACAACCAAATTATTACTCGTAGGTTGAAACCAATTTTGAGGTCTAGTAATTTTTTGAGGTATAGTATTTTTACCCAAACAAGAACAACAACCACCACAGTATGAAACACATCAAACACCCTACATTGTTAAACACTTCTTCATAGAACTTGGAGCTTTCGCTCATATCAGAAAATGTTTTTTAATGTGAATAATATCAAAGATCTATTTGAAAATGTCAACGTAGATGACATTCTGTCCTTTTCGAGAGAAATAAAATTATACCAAAGAATATAAACATAAACCTGATAAATATCAGCACGATCTCCAAAAATGCTAACATAGTTAAAACAGTTAACTATAAAAGTGTAAATGTAGACATACAACGTATATTGTTCCTTAACCTCTAGGCATAGAATAATCCCAGATGGGTTGATATGCCATTATAATCAACCAACCAAGCATTCAGTATTTTTAGATCCACTTTTTTCCTGTGTAAAAAAAAAAAAAAAAAAAAAAAAATTTGAATTAAAACGAGTTGGTGAGATAACACCTAATTAGACAGTCACAAAGATTTTTGTTTATTTGAATTTTGTTGTTGAAATCTAATGTTGAATGATTTTAGTTTCAAATATCTCAGATGAGTCATTGTGGGATTAAAGCTTAGATTAAAGGCTTTAAACTATAGACTATATATCCCTTTGAAGATTAGAGATCAGGACCCATTGTATATTAAGGCAAGTCACACATTGTTCATTGATCTTTGTATTAGTCATGTAGACTATATCAGTCAATCAGGGATTTTTAATGAAGCTACAATAATAAAGCCTAAAATCGGGTCTACAGACTAAACATTAATATTGGTAGTTTATCTTTTTAACAATGTTTCATTTGTGGAGTCTGATTTGAAAAAGAAAAAAAAATTACACTCATCCAGTGATGCTGATAGCTTTTTAATTTAGTGCATCCTGGGATGCATGTATTTGATTTGAATGAGTCCCCGGGAAATTTGAAGGGTCCCAACTAAAGTTTTTTAATAAATTGTAGAGTTTTTATCTATGAACAATTAAAGCCGTCTAACCCCTACCTTGTACACCATTTAGTGTAATTCTTTTCCAAGAAAATATTGAAATATATTTACAGTAAGCTGGAAATGGTAGGGGAAGAAAAAAACAAAAACACTGGGACACATAGATACAATTTTACTGAGTCCTTTTAGATTTTTATGGGTCAGTGACACAGGATGCATACCTATCAGCATCTCTGCTCATCCATATATCCACCCTGGAGCCAAGTGGGGTATTCTTCCACACCCAAGACCAAGTGAGATATTTAGTTAAAATAGGAAGTAAATAATAAAATTACAGTTATTTCTTTTTGTTAATAGAATTCTTTTAAGATTTATCCCCTAGATTTTTGCTCATATTCATTAAGATAAAACCAGACAATCAGAAATCAATAATACCAAGGGAATTGTGACTTGAGTAGTAATAGTTTTGGTTACAAACACACAATCTCCATTTTAATAAGATATAGATTGTTATTGTATATTTTCACATTATTTATTAATTGCAAATCATTCTATCTTGTTTAAATAACTCCTCTTGTTTTTTTTTTTTTTTTTTTTCTGTGGAATTTCCTCAGATCCTGCTAATAAAGGCAGAGATGCTGATAGGTATGCGTCCAGTGTCCTGATGCACAAAAATCTTAAAGGCCGCAAAAAAATCATATCCATGCATCCCAGTGTTTTTCTTTTTTCTTCCCTCACTATTTCAAGTTAACTGTAAATACATTTCAATAGTTTCTATTGAAACAATTACATAGGATAGTTTACAAGGTAGGAGTAAGACGGCTTTAGTTGTTTCCCCAGATCATAAATAAAAAACCTACAATCTATTAAGAAACTTTAGTTGGGACCCATCAAATTTCCCGGGGACTCATTCAGTGCAAATATGTGCATCCAAGGATGCACTAAATTAAAAAGTTATCAGCATTACTGTGAAGGAATAAAAAAAAAAAGAAGAAAACTGGACCTATTAGCTTTCTATTTTGCATGTAAGAATAAACTTTTTGGATCTTATAGATTACTAGCAGAGAACTCCCTGGTGTAGCCTAGAATTTAAAAAGTTAAAGATAAACCTCTTATCTATATTTCTATATAGATTAATAAAAATTATTTTTCTATTTCTTGTTTTATTATCTTTTCTTTTTATATTCCTGTTTTTAAATTGTTTATCTTTATTATTATTCTTGTTTTGTATTTTTTTTTTTTTTTTTGCTTTTTATTATATTTTATCTTTTATTAATTTGTTTTATTCTTTAACCGTTTTTTAAATTATTAAAAAAATATATATCATTGATTTATACCCTTATATTTTCATTTAGATTTCCTTATGATAAATGAGGGGTAAAAAGTCTTTCTAACTCCCTCTCTGACAAAAATAGGGTGTGGATTTTTATTGAAAAGGATGTGTGCTTTGTCGTTGTACAAACAAACATGCAGATAGACATACAGAACTTTTCTTTTATAGCTATGGCCGTCCAAGAAGGAAGATGTCAGACTGCTGAAAAGTCAGTCAGGTTCACTCTCAGCTAGTAGTAGTAGTAGTAGTTAAGTCTAGCTACACTGATGAGACATAAATGTTGAAACACAGTGTCTGTGGATGACACACATATATACATATACATACATATATATAATCTGATGTTTATTTACCTGAAAGGTAATGGAATATTGGCAGTCTAACCTGCCTTCTTTAGGTGTTCGTATTTATAACTTAAGAATTTCACACTAAAGTCTTTATTCAATCTACAGAGGTAGATTGTATTTGGAGTGAATGAGCTCAGTTCATCATGTCATGCTAGTAGCACAGGTATCCATGACAATCTCTTGCCAACTATCCCTATCATTCATTGTCCTTGGGAGGTCCTCTGCGCAGCATCCAGTATCCATACAGAGTTGGTCAATATAGTTTGTTGCTGACAGCCCACACTGACATGTCCATGTATTGGTTTTCACAGGAGGATGTCGTTTATGTGTTTGTCCTTACTTCTTCAGCAGTGTCCAGCATGTCTTGTTCATCTCAATTGGATTGCTTATGCGATAGGTGTTGCATAGGGCCCAATTCGAGTTGTAATAGCAGTCGCTAGTAGTAGTAGTTAGTTCAGAAACAACATACGCAAGTCGTATAATCACAAAGGGGTTGTTTATTCCTTTCTAGGCTCGTGGGTTCTTTTTCAGAGAGAGAGAGAGAGAGGATAGGGTCAAATTATTCTATTGTAAATCATGTTTGGTACTACTATAAATCCGATTACCATTTTCTTTTCAATCCCCAAATTCCCCGTAGACCATAATAATTATGCTACAGAGGCAAGGAGCTCAGTTCAAAATCCCAAAAGGTTATCAGACATGTTAGTGTAACGGTTATCATCATAGGAAATTAAGACTGTAACCCAAATTCAAATCCCCTGATGATGCTGTTTGTTTCACTTTAGGCTAATGCCCTACTATTTAACCATAGCTTAAGGGAGAACTAACAGAGCCATGCCTTTCCCAAGGCATTGGCACTAAATGAAACATAAACTGTCTCATTCAGGATTTGAAGTCTGGTTACTGCCTCTATTTCTTATGACAATAACCAAGCACACCCCCTAAAAGGCCCCTGGTATAAACATTTGCTTCTATCTTATAATCCTGTATATATTCTCTATGTGCATATATATATATATATATATATATATATATATATATATATATATATATCAACCCTTCTACATAAGCAGGATTCAACACAAAGTTGATTTATTTATTTATCTTTTTAAGAATTTAACTGGTTTGAATTCAGAGCTTTCCTTCTATACTGATTGCCTAACCAAGGTAAAAGACCCCAGTCCTCCCTACTATTAGAGAATAACTAGATGCATACCTTTCCCAAGAGTAATTGTGCTATGGGAAATGCAAACAGCCTTGAGTAGGATTTGTGGTGGCTGAGCAGTCCGTGACTTGGGTATTAAGTGGTTGTGTGACTGGCAACACTTCGCTTCACTCGGGCTAGACGAGAGGCCTAAACCGATCAATCAGCTACGTAAACACCCCTGCTATCTTTTTGTTGTGTCTGTGAACTAACCCTCAGACTGGTACTCGATCCCTTTGCAATAAAGAACTAGTTGAATGGAATAAAGAAAATTTGGTACAACCATGGTAGAAATTTGGAAGGTAAAGAGTAAGGTCCCAACCACATTTTCCAAAATTGCTCTTAGCAAACACCCAACCCTTTTTATCATATAGGTGCTATAAGGGTATTAGTGCTATGTGCATACATATACTATAAATGAGTTTATATCATCTAGATTTTTCAAACTGTTGTCCTCATCTTTTTGTTATATACACAATATTTTGGCTGATGTGCTTTCTGGCGTTCTTCAGGTGTTTCTTATCAAATATGTCAGAATTCTGACAAGAAACACCTGAAGAAGTCTGATGGGCATATCAGCTGAAACGTTGTGTATATAACAATAAAGTAAGTAAAGTGGCCTATTGTCAGTATCAGCCGGACAGTGCAGGATTCTGTTCCCTTTATGCTAGCACTAGACCAGGGAGATTGTTCTTGCTGAGGTGGGGTGCCACCATCAAACCAGGAATCTTTGGATTCCCAGGCGGGTGCTCTACTGACTAAACCAAACCCTGTATAACAATAAAGATGAGAACAACAGTCTGAAAAATCTTGAATAATACAAATTATCAAGTCTCATCTCAAAACTGACAAGAAACCCCTGAAGAAGGCTGGAGGGCGCATCAGCCAAAATGTTGTGTATATAACAATAAATATGAGGACAAGAGTTCGAAAAATTTAGATAATACAAATTATCAAGCCTCATCTCAAAAATTCAGACAAATAGATTTGTTTGTTTATTTTTATAAGATATAAATGTTTTCTTAATTTTTTTTTTGTTTTATTTCTATTGTTTAGAACTGAAGTTTAAGGGTAAATTGTTCTCATTCCATTAACCATATCTGGATACAAGTGTTAAGCTATGTTAAATATTCTATGTTATTTCCGCCTGTAGTCAGGATTGAACCTGTAACATCCAGATGATTGTCACTCAGATCTGTATTCATTCAACCCTTATATATACAAAGTGTATCAAAAAAGAATTGAGATTTTTTTGTACTTTTTGGCACACCTTGTATTTTGAAAAAATTAAGACAAATAGATGGGTTTGTAAAAATGTTTTATAATTTGCTTGAAGCATTGTGTTTATATTGGTTTGTTTGGTTGGTTTTGAAGGCTATCACAATGCAAGTGTAAAGAAAAATAAGGTAACTATGGTGTTGTTTGTTAACCTTTAATTCATTCTTAATATTTCAAGATAAAAATCTCTTTGACAGAAGATTTTTGAAACTGAAGCTGTTGTTAGTGATCGTCCATGGATTTGTTGTTTAGGAGACATGACTGTTCTCTTGTGACCCTTGGCTTTGAGCCAAAAACTATGATAATTCAAGCCGCTAACCTATAAGTCTATTCATTTATTTATTCTCAGATTAATTCAGTGATGTTGGGATTGACATTAATTAACATTATAACCTTGTTACCCTCTTGTGGTGTTAATTGTGTGAAAACAAGAATGGTTGCACTGGAGAGTTTGCCATTGACTTTAGTACATACGCTTGTAAAATCAATATCAGTCTGTTTGCTAAATCCGACACACACGATAGATGCTGGGCATCCAGCAAGGATCAAACTTGCTATTCAGTAGTAATGGATCTGCGAGACTAGTTTGCTAACCATTACACCAAGAAGGAATGACAATTCCTGGTACAGCACTTTATCAATTCCATACAAGCTGTTGTTATTCAGGTAAAGGGAGGAGCTACATGTTATTAGTTTTATCATCATTAAATAGCTTCTTCAGATTTTTGCTAAAGTATAAATTATTGGGCAGGGTGAATGAATTGGTGTTGGCATTTGTTCTGGGCAGTGCAAAAATAAATCCACTCCGCTTCGGAGGAGGGGCTTCCTCAGAGGCAACACCTGTCCCCCTTATCTAAAAGGAGGTAAGGGCTATTTTATTTTTGAGATGAATTGTCATTATTCATTGATTTATTTAAACTATTGATTTCATTCTGGATATCATATATACACATCTTCGATGTGTATGCTCTGGCCATCTTCAAGTGTCAAATTTTGACCAATTAAGGATATCTTATATTAGACAGACGCTGATAGGTATGCGTACTGAATTCCTGACGCACAAAAATCTAAACAGATGGAGTAAAATCGTATGCATGCATCCCAGTGTTTTTCTTTTCTTCCCTCACTATTTCAAGTTAACTGTAAATACATTTCAATAGTTTCTTAGAAACGAATTACACAGGATAGGTTACAAGGTAGGAGTTGGACAGTTTTAATTGGGACCTATAATTTTCCTGGGGACTCATTCAAAGCAAGTATGTGTGTCCCAGGATGCACTAAACCAAAAATCTATCAGCATCACTGATTAGATAACCAAAAATCCCAATGAATTAGCACAATAATTAACTACTGTATATACTCGCAGTTAGGTCACACCCCTAATCTGTGGTTGTCAAGGTGGGTATTTGCGATTGACCCACAGATAGGTCGCATTATAATCTGGCTAGTTACACAACCTATTCTAACATTAAACTTATCAAATATTCACCTTTTGTTTCAAGACTTTACTTACAAATATTAAATCTAGAACATTTTGCTATAGACTGTGATACATAATGCAAACATATAGAAATAAGGGTTGTGTTTCTTAGTACTATAATTGTAAATGAGCCTGGAAAAAAAAAGTGTAACAGTCAACTCAATAAAAAAAATTAAAAAATCAATAATTATCTACACAACAGTCACAAATAGTATAGAACACTTTAGAAAAAAGTAAGAACCTTCGATATATATATATTTTATAATGCCGAGAGGATCCACGCATTTTTTGTGCCTGCCATCCCATGAGCTTTGGAAGGTCCATTTTTGTGGTGGCTACCCCCCCCCCCACACACACACACACAAAAATGGACCTTTGTGTCCAATTTGTATGGTGGGGTGCAGGAAAAAAACCTTTGAATCTGGCTTGTTACACAACCTACTCTAACTTATAAATATTCACCTTTTGTTTCAAGATTACTTACAAATATTAAATCTAGAACATTTTATAGACTGTGATACATAATGCAAACATATAGAAATAAGGATTGTGTTTCTTAGTACTATAATCGTAAATGAGCCTGGGTAAAAAATTAAAAAAAGGCATAAGAATCAACTTAATAATAAAAATATCAATAATTATCTACTCAACAGTTACAACATTATAGAAGAATTTAGAAAATTCTGTTTAATAGTTAAGGCATAATCATAGTTATTTAACTTCATCCGAACTAAATCTTAAAAATTTCTGTCATTGTCATCACTTTCAAACATTCTTTTCATTTGTTCATCAGATTATGTTGTCATCATTATCCTTGTCATTGCAATCGTCGACTTTTTTGCAATTTAATGATAAATTAAAGTAGAGCTGTTTTACATGTATGTCAAATGGATAGGTTGCACCACTGATTTTGGCGCAATTTTTGGTTAAAAGAAAAAAAGTGCAACCTATCCATGAGTAGGAATTTTTATTTTCAATTTTATATCTGTCTCTGAGTTTTAAGATGATGAATTGTCATTGTACATTGATTTATTCAAACTATTGATTTCATTCTGGATATCATATATAGATGTGTATGCTCTGGCCATCTTCAAGTGTCAAATTTTGACCAATTAAGGACATTTTGTATCAGGTAACCAAAAATCCTAATAAGTACAATAATTAACTAATATAAAATATTCACTATCAACCAAAAATAGACCAGTCCTGTTGTCAGGGGCTGTAGAATTCACCAACTGCTCATACAGAGGGCTAATACTCTTCCAATGGGGCCACCTTTGGGTAATGACCCGTGAAGCCTGAGGATGGGATCTTGGTGGCTGAGCAGTCTATCACTTGCAACACTCCACTTTGGCCCTTACTTGAGCTAGACAGGTGATTGGAGATGCTCCATCTTATCAATCTGTTGGTCATGTCAAGCCTTAGAACTTATGATTGTCCTGACTGTATTGCTCTTAAAGCAAACACCCACCCGTTTTTATAATATAAGTGCTGAGGTTCAATCACCAGTATTTATTAATACACATGAAGTTAATAAAAGATATTTCTTTTAAACAAATCATATATAAAAAAGAAAAAACAGATTTGCATTAAATAACCCACAAGGGTTGATATGTCATTAAACAAACCAACAATAAGCACTTAGGTTAAATCAAACTTATCAGACCTAAAATCCACCATCGTATGTCACCCCGCCAAAAGAAAAAAAAATACCAAAAATCAGGGAATTAACCAAATTTAATGAAATTTTCAGTGTTGATATATTAATGAATAAAAGATATAATGCACCAGTTATTTTATTTAAAAACTTTTACATTTTGTCAGGTCAGTTAACTTTGAACCACATATCTTTGAGAATTTGTGTTACGCCTCAAAGATACGTGGTTCAAAGTTAACTGACCTGAAAAAAATGTAAAAGTTTTTAAATAAAATAACTGGTGCATTATATCTTTTATTCATTAATATATCAACGCTGAAAATTTCATTAAATTCTGTTAATTCCCTGATTTTTAGTATTTTTTTTTCTTTCGGCGGGGTGACATACAATGGTAGAATTTTGGTCCGTTAAGTTTGATTTAACCGTCATTTAGAAATAGAAAACTCAATGGAATAAGTGTTGAATGTTAACCGGAGTATTTTAAAGAAAATGAACATTTGACTTGATAAATGGTTTTAGTCTTGATATTTTTAACACAACTTTTATATGAAAACTAAAATGAAATCAATAGTTCCAATAAATCAATGAATGTATAACAAAATCACATTAATGAATAATTTCTGTTTGAATATTTCATAATACACTTTGTCAAATATTGATGAGGGTTAAATGTGATTTTAAATTTTAGAGACTTTACATTTTAATGAATGTTTAAATGTGAACTCCTTGCAAAAAGGTATTTTAAATTTTGGGCAGAAGAATGAATGTTCTAGAAGATTTGAAGTACAGGGTTTGGTTTTGTATTTATTTTTTATTTTTTTTAGTCATGCTTAGAATAGTAGAAAAAGATATAAAGATCTTCCAGTTACAGAGTGCCCCCCCCACAAAAAATAAACAGGCCTGACTTTCAAAAAAAAGTCTGTGGGGCCTGTTTTTTTTTTTTTTTTTTTTTTTTTTCTCAACCTGTATTACTACTGTTCTTCAACAAGGATGGCTTTGGCATTAAATAACCCATGATGATTCATATGCCATTAAACAAACAAACCAGATATAAGATTAATCAGTGGAGCTGCCAAATAAAAATGAAAAGCAATGTCTTTTCCTCATGCTCTTGTGAAATTAAAATTTTTATTTATATTTGTATACCACACAAACTATCCAAGTAAGATGAACAAGACATGCTGGACACTGCTGAAGAAGTAAGGATGAACTCATAAGTGATGTTCTCCTGTGGGCACCTACATATGGAGACACCAGTGTAAGTTGACCAGCAAAAACTTACATCAATCGGCTCTGTGTGGATTCTGGATGCCATACAGAAGACCTGCCAGAGATGATGACAGGGATGAGTGACAAGAGTCATGGTGTCTATTCTGTCAGTGCAACCTGATGATGATGATTGCAACTTAGTCAATATTTGAATATGACTAGTTTGAAAAGAATTTTTTTAAAATTATATTTAGTGATTATTTTATTCTTTGTCTTTACAAATGTCAAATAATTGTTCGACATTAATGGCAAAATTGTATAAACATTTTCTAAAGTTGCATAGATATTTTGTTTATAGAAAACATATAGACTGCAGAAAGGTTGGATTAGGTGGATTTTTAGGACTGCTGACCTCATCTTTATTGTTATATACACAATCTTTTGGCTGATGTGTTCTTTGGCCTTCTCCTGGTATTTGTCTTCAAACTATGAAACTTTCACGTCATAATCGGGTTCTTTCATGGAACTTTGAACTGAACCCTTTATTTAATTGACCGGCATAGGTGGTTCACATTCCTGTGAAGGCTCCTGATTATGACATGAAGGTTTCCAAGTTCAATGAAAAGGTTCCTGAGTTCGGCAGGAAACACTTGAAGGCTAGAGGGCACATCAGCTGAAATGTTGTGTATATAACAATAAAGATAAGGACTACAGTCTGAAAAATGCAAATAATAGAAATTATCAAGCCTCATTAAAAAATTCAGACATGCTGAAAGTTTTTTTTTTTTTTTTTTTTTTTTTTAAGTTGTGGGTGTTTTTAATTAAAAGATTTTAAAAACTAGTTGGCACTTTTTTTCTTCTTTTTCTTTTTTTTTTTTTTTTTTTTTTTATAAGCCTTTTTTGCAACAAGAATACAGTACTCTCTAATTTTATTTCTTTACATAATTGAACTTCTTTTTTTATGTCTTTGATACTGTCAACCTATTTTGGTTGACCCATTCTAAGGCCTTCCACAGTTGTATAAAGGTAAGAGTAGTTTAGCATTAATGCAAAAAGAAAATAGAAATTTTCTATTTTCAATTATCTATATCTGTCTCTAATTTTTGAGATGGTGAAATGTCCGTATACATTGGTTTAGTCAAAGTATTAATCCCATTTTGGATATTATATACATTTTAGCTGCATATGCTCTGGCCATTTTCAGGTGTCCAATTTTGACCAATTGGGGATATTTTGTATTAGGTAATTATCAAGAATATCTCCTATCAGCCAAAAATAGACACTTAAAGATAGGTGGAAGATACATAGTTAGAACATTGTCTTTAATATATATATATATATATATATATAAGGAATAAAAGTGGATAGAACACAAACAACTTCATTCAATTAATAATACACTGAGGCAAAATATTAATTGAATGAAGTTTGTGTTCTATCCACTTTTATTAACTTTTAATCACATTTTGTTGGATTTTACCCAATCTGTTATTTCCTTATATATATATATATATATATATATATATATATATATATATATATATAGTGTTGACAATATCAAAAAGAGATTCAGCATGTTTTGACTGATTTACTCTACAGCCATCCTTGAGAAGGTCTTAAGATAATTTATGTTGAAAATATCAAACACATTAAAAATTCAATTTTTCAAAGAAAATAAAAATAAAAAGATTGAAAAGTTGATTCTCAGCCAAATTCAAAGAAAACGGTAGATCTAATGTCTTAAGGAACGGATGCTGAAGTTAATTAACTGTAAATAGGAGTTAGCGCTTACCAATTTTTAAAATTTTTATCTCTTTAATTTTTTTTAATTTAAACATTTTTTTTTTTCTGTCTCTGTTCTCCTAAAACTTGGGATCTTAGGTCTAATATGGTTCTATGGGACACTAAGGTGTGATAGCTTGATTTATCTTTCTCTTCTCTTCCCACCAATTTCAGATACTAATCCAACAGCAAGAATACTGATGGGGAGAAGACTAATCATTATGGACCAACTTTTACTCTCTGCTTTGAGTATCATTTACTCAAATCCTTACTCCCCATCTAGGTCCACCGAGCATCATAATAGGGATAGAAGTGAGACTCCTAAGCTGCATGGATTAGGGTAAGGGTTTACCCAGACTTATGGGACATTCACAGCTAAATGGCTTGCACGACCTTTTTCCATACTTTCTGCCTTTTTTATTAAATTTTATTTGATTTTTTTTTTTCTTTTTTTTTTTTTAAATTATCATACACTGCTATAAAGAGTTTGTGGTTTAAAAAAAAAAAAAAAAAAAAAAAAAAAAAAATCGGAAATTTTGTTTCTTTTAACTGGAAAATCTATTTGAGCTTAAAACACTGCTCTTTCTTGGCCTCTCTATTCTCTTTGTTATTTATTATTATATATATATATATCTTTCATTTGGGGGTGGGGTGTAAAATAGCCTGATCTTAAAGTATCTTTAGAGTTATAGACATGCAATGTAAAAATGTAAATAAAAACCAGAAATATCAGTTAGCAAAGGAGCTGATGTTAGGTGTGGCAATCCACCTCAGACATAAAAAAAACAACCTCTTTGGTCTAGCACAAGTGAAAAAAGGGATAGACTCTCTTGGTCTGGCTGATACCGACTTTAGGCCACCCCAATGACTTTAAGTAACTAATAGCTGTATATAATAGTCAAGTTTTGCTATATTTTGGTATGTGCTAGTTTGTGGCACATATATTACATGACCAACTCTGAGTTGGAGGCACATGGTGTAATGATTAGAGTCGTAGGAAATGGACTCGTCAACCAGAGTTCAAATCCTGGACAAAGCTGTTTGCATTTCATGTAGCGCTATTATACCCTTAGAAAAAGTTTGCATTCCACTATTCTCCCTCAAGCTATGGGTAAATAGTAGGGCAGATTGGGCTCTTTAAGTTTAGCCAGGTAATCAGTTTAGGAGAAGTAAAATTCTGAATTTAAACTTATTATACTCCCCTTAAGAAATTAACCTTGTGTCACATCTTGCTGGTGAGGAGAGGTTGGTAAATATATATTTCATGACTGAAGCAGTTCAAGCTGTGGTAGGTAGTATTGTGGTAGTTGGTGTACAGACATGTTGTGCATTGCTTCGTGCTGTGTGTGTGTGATTTAAAAGCCACACAGATGAATGTGCAACATAGTCTAATTCACAAACTTATACTCTATGAATTCAAATTGGAGCATGATGCCATAGAATCAACCAAAAACATTTGTTGTGCAAAAGGTGAAAGGACAATTGATCACAGTACAGTAACCAGATGGTTTAAGTCTAACATGGTCTGATTTGGGAACTTATGCTTTATGAGATCAAATTGAACCATATTGCCGTGGAATCGACCAAAATCATTTATTGTACAAAAGGTGAAGGTGCAGTTGATCACTGTACAATAACCAGATGGTTCAAGAAATTTTGCTTAGTCGCAGCAAAAGCCTCTGGAGCTGTCGAATTATGCCCACGTAATCAAAATATTGCAAAATTTTTGTCTCCCCCTAGTAGTATTAAATGAGTCTCTATAATGGCTAATTTGACCAATGGAAAACCAACTGTAAAAAGTGTGTTGAATGAGAAGATAACTATTTTGTAAATGAAATAAGTATTTCCTTCATCGTTCATTTCTGTTTTGATAAATAAAGCTTCAGTTTTGGTACTTTTTGATCACACCTCAGATACTTTCTAATAATTTTCGCTATTACTTATTACCTGATGATTGCTTGCTTAAAACCTATAACCATAAACTAGCAAATATATGCACCCTACAGGTGCAAGTATTTATATTTTAATGTAATAAAATATTATATTAAATTAGAAAGGCTGATGAAAATAAATAAGAATACAAAGGTTTGAAACAGAGGGGGGTGTAATAAAAAAAGAGAATACACCTGAAACGTACTCTATCACTCCTGTCTTTCATTGCTAAATTTTCCTAATTTGACTATTTGATTAAATTAGAAAGTAAAGAATAAAATTAGTTATTTCTTCTTGTTAATGGATTTCTTTTAATATTTATCCCCAAGATTTTTGCTCATATTCATTAAGATAAAACCAAACAATTAGAAATCAATAATACCAAGCACATATTTATTAAAATCCAATTTTTAATAGCACTATGCAAATTAGCCTTCCCGTTCACACTGTAAACCGCTATTTTGTTGTATATATAAATACAATTGCATGTTATCTGTATGTAGATAAGGCCAACAGTTTAACAATGTAAAACAATTTTATTAATAATTAAGGTTTAAATAAAAATAGAATCATATAGAATGTGATGTATGTGACTAAGGGAATTGTGACTTTAGTATTAATGTAGTTTCGGTTACAGACAATCTCCATTATGAGAAGATGTTATTTTTTTAAGAGTACTAGCAAATATATGCACCCTCCGGGTGCAAGTATTTAAGTTTAAATGTAATAAAATATTAGATTAAATCAGAAAGGCTAATGAAACTAATTAAGAATTCAGATAAAAAGATTTGAAACGGAGGGGGTATAATCGTAAAATAGAACAACTGAAACTTACTCTTTCATCACTTCCGTTTTTCAATGCTAAATTTTCCTAATTTAACTATTTAGTTAAAATAGGAAGTAAAGAATAAAATACAGTTATTTCTTCTTGTTAATGAATTTCTTTTAGGATTTATTGAAAAGATTTTTACTCATGTTCATTAAGATAAAACCAAACAATTAGAAACCAATAATACCAAGCACATTTTTATTAAAATCAGTTTTTTTAATATCAATATGCAAATTAGCTATACGTTTACACTGAAAACTGGTATTTTGTTGTATATATAAATACAATTGCATGTTGTTAGTATTTAGGTAAGGCCAACAGTATTAATAATGTCAAACAGTTTTATTATTAATTGAGGTTTAAATAGAAATAGAATCATGGAGAATGTGACGTAAATAACTAAGGGAATTGTGACTTGAGTAGTAATATAGTTTCGGTTACAGACAGAAAAACACGCAATCTCCATTATAATAAGATAAGATCAGTAGGCAATTATACAACACTAATTATTACTGTATTGGACAAAAGTGAAAAATGAATAATTGTTTATTATTGATAAACATTTTAATGTTAAAGTTCCTTAAGTTTTTGTAAAAAGTTATAATTATCAAAAGAAAATTCTCAGAAATACTTAAAAAAAAAAGAAATAGTCCAGTTCTTAACATTTTCTTTTCTTTGATTTGATATCCCAATTTATGACTAGTCCTTTGTTAATGACTTTCACTACATCTAAGGGAACTTTAACAAAAATAATCAAGAAAAATAATCACTTCCTATGTGTGCCTAAGCCATTGAAGTTGGTGGAAATAATAAAAGATAGTTCAGTTTTTTTTCAGTGTGTGTTTTTATCTAATACTGTATATCATAGAGGCGTTGCATCATGGTATAATAATTAGCAAGCTAGTCTTGCATATCCATTGATACTGAATAGCAAGTTTGATCCTTGCTGGATGCCCCAGACTTGTCCTCTTGTGTCACATCCTACCCGTGGTGAATGGGTTGGTTAGTAACTACTGTATATTGTAGAGATAGTTTCTTAATTAAAATGCAGGTATGATATCATATTGACTACATTATCATAAATTGTTATCATGGGAAGCAGGCTTTAAGGTTTTATGTTAGCATTTTAAACACTGACACATATTTTGCTTAATATTTACATAGGAAGTATGTGTTTCTTAAATAGGTGAATAAATACTAAGAAGTAACTTTGTTTTACTTTTATTCAACTATTCTGTATGGTAGTGTCTGATATTACTTTCTGAACATGACCACACTTACGCTAGAAAAATAGATTTATAAAATTATGAAGTGATACCCCAAAATTTGAGGAATTTAACCATAAAATATGACTTACCCTTATTCCTAGTTACCACTGTATTCTTTGAAGTTGTTCCTTTGTAGTATCAGAATATTGACTCATAAAGGGGTAGGGACAAAACTCTCTACTATATTTGGTTTCAATACAATCTTCAAATTCCCAAGGACGTCCCATCATAGTGTAATGTTTAGCAAGCTAGTCTCACAGATCCATTACTACTGAATAGCGAGTTTGATCCACGCCGGATGCTACATAGTTGCGACCTTGTCCCCATGCTGAAGGGGTTGAGTTGGATATCTAAAATGTTCAAATTCTTCTTTAGTAGTATCTTGTATATATTTTGAATTACAAAGATCCTATCTATAGAATTTACATTATTAATTGTAAATAAATGAAATAGATGTTCTGTAATTGTCATTTAATAGTTAGCTCCCTTGAGAAAATATAATGATTGGGGTAAGTGAAAATGCAGTCCTCATTCTCAACTGCTAATTTGGTTGGAAATTACTTTATTCTCTTGAGAGAGCGGGGGGGGGGGTCCCTGTGGCGTAGTGGCTAATGTGTTGAATTGCAATAGTGTAGTAAATGAGTTTGAGCTCCAGTCTCGCTATTATGCTCACTTTCGTACTAATACCTTTGGGAAAGGTATGAACTTCCTCATGCCCCCAGTTGTGGGTTAAATAGTACCACTACTGTTCTTCAACAAGGATGGCTTTGGCATTGAATAACCCATGAAGGTCAATATGCCATTAAACCAAATTTTGTTTTCTTAGAACATTCTAATGAGTTTATATAGGTCATCTGAACATAAAACATGATTGAAAAATATCTGCCAAAAATGTCTTATGGCTTTATAAAAGCTCAAGACTTTGGTCTCAGTTTTCACTAATTTGAGAGTGAAAATAATTATTTAGGATAAATAAAACTAAAGCAATATTTGCTATAGTAATTCATACATATACTTGAAAAATATGCATGTAGACTAGATATCTACTTATGTAGTAGAAAATTGGAGATGCATATATATCTATCGGGATGCATCCTGCATCCTTGATGCACAAAAATCTAAAAAGATTGTAAATACATTTCAATAGTTTCTTAGAAATGAATTTCACAGAATAGGTTACAAGGTAGGAGTTAGATGGCTTTAGTTATTTCCCCAGATTATAAATAAAAACCCTACAATCTATAAAGAAACTTTTAGTTGGGACCCATACATTTTCCCAGGGACTCATTCAAAGCAAATATGTGTATCCCAGGACGCAGTAAATCAAAAGGCTATCAGCATCACTGATCTATTTCAAATATATATTCGATACTAATTAGTAATTAGTACATATATAAAATATTCATTATCCATGTAGAATAGATATCTACTTATATAGTAGAAGATTGGAAATGAATATCTAATATATATCTATTTTAAATATACTAGCAAATATATGCACCCTTCGGGTGCAAGTATTTAGGTTTTGATGTTATAAAATATTGTATCGAATTATAAACTATTTAGAAAATGATAAACTGAGGGGTATAATCGAAAAATAGAACAGCTTTAGATTTAACTCTTCTATCGTTTTTTTCACTCCCGTCTTTCATTTTTCCTAATTTATCTATTTAGTTAGATTATGAAGTATTTAATAAAATTACAGTTCTTTCGTCTTGTTTATGGATTTCTTTTAAGATTTATCCCAGAGATTTTTGCTCAGATTCGTTAAGAGAAAACCAAACAATTAGAAATCAATAATACTAAGCATATATTTAATAAAATCAAATTCTTAATATCAATATGCAAATTAGCCTTCTCGTTCACACTGTAAACCGCTATTTTGTTGTATATATAAATACAATTACATGCTATTAGTAGGTAGATATGGTCAACAGTATTAATAAGGTATAACAATTTTATCAATAATTGAGGTTTAAATAAAAATAAATTCATGGTAAATGTGACGTCAATAACTAAGGGAATTATGACTTGAATAGTAATATAGTTTCGGTTACAGACAGACAAACACACAATCTCCATTATTTTAAATATATGTTCGATACCATGCATATCAATCAAAACACTGAGTGTCTACAAATATATTTTTTTGAATATCAATAAATCATCTTTACATTCCCTATTTTCACTTCCACTTATTATTCTTCTTCCATATATACTTATATAAAAAAATTTTAAAAAGCTAAGAAATTATGAAATTTCATTGGGAAATATTCATTACTTTCCTTTTTGCAACTTATTTTTCCACCTACCCCCCCCCCTCAACCCTGTGTACATATTCATGCATGCACTTTGCACACATGTATGTATACGTGCTTATGCTTACTTCTTTTTAAATACGCACATGTGCACCAACAACAAGATCTTTTTTCTCTTTTCTTTCTTTCCTTCTTCTAGTGAGGAATTGGGCAGGGTTTTTATTTTATTTTAAATAATCCATATTCTAATAGTAAATAAGTTGCTTAAAGAAAATTTCCTATTTCTCTGAATTTTTTATGAGGCTTGATAATTAGTATTATTTGGACTATTGTCCTCATTTTCATTGTTATTTGTACAACGTTTTGGCCAATATGCCCTCCAACCTTCTTCAGGTATTTCTTGTCGGACTCTGGGAAACTCGTAATTAGTAGCCATCATTGAACTTTGAACCTAACCCCCATGGACTGAATAAAGGGTTAGGTTCAAAGTTCCATGATGGCTACCAATTACGACAAGAAGTTTCCCGAGTCAGAGTAGGTTCCTGAGTTTGAGAAGGTACCCGAATCTGACAAGAAATACCTGAAGAAAGCCAGAGGGCACATTGGCCGAAACGTTGTACAAATAACAATGAAGATGAGGACAATAGTCCGAATAATACTAGAAAATTTCCTATTATTGTCTAAGGACCAGTTTAGCTCAGTCAGTAGTGCATCCGCCTAAGAACCACATATAAATGGGGGTCAGCTTCTGTTACATAATTCATGGGTAGCCTATGAATTGTGTAAGTAGTGTAGTTAGAATTTGAATTGAAATTCGAAAGATTCAAATAACTGGGGTTAAGTGGAAAATTACTGTCTGCCGTTATAGTTATGATTGGCATGTGGTAACCTCTACTTGATCCCCCCTCCCCCAACGTGCAAATAGAAGGTGTAAGACAGAAATCAGTTATTAGTTAGTTGTTACTGGCTAATAGCCACCGGGAGTAAACACGGGCCCATTGCTCTCAAAATGCCGACTCTCATCCATGCAGTTTGAGAAACCTTTGGGCTGGGGTTGTTTTTAATAAAGACTAAAAGAAAAACAACAGTCTTATTTGCTTGAGAAAGCCCAAAATAAGATGGTTGCTGACGAAGTAGACAAGCAGAGGAAAGTAAGAACCCATCTATCATCCACTTATCCTGTCTCTCTCTCTCTCTCTCTTGCCATTATATACCCGATATGTTGAATGGGTATATTGATGCAGGCTGTCTTGGAGCCTGGCGTTAAGTCAATATCCATGCTAAAAACTCCAAATCCCTGGATCTTTCTTTATCAGGTTACATGCAGGGTTTTCTAGTTTCCAGAGCTACCTAATAGTTTATTCAACTTTAAAAGGTTTAATTCACAAGTCTGGCTTCATTTTTGGATATAAACCTGTTTCTCACCTAATTTGGGGGTGGGGAGAGAGGGGCTACTGGTTATCGTCATAGAAAATGGACTTGTCAACCCTAGTTCAAATCCTGATTTAGATACATATGATCGATCACTGATATTGAGCACTTTATTTATATCAATTTTTTTTAAACACACTGTCATAGGTCAGTTTAAAGATTTTGTTTTTTGACATGCACACTCACACACATACACATATATATATATATATATATATATATATATAGCTTAGTTATTTACTAAGCTTAGCTTAGGAGTATGGGGTGCCCAATGAGAATTGAACTCACTAACAATGGTTTGCGAATCTAGCTTGCTAACTGTTACGCCACATGAGCACCTCGCATGGTGTACTGGTTAGCAACCTAGACTCGCAGACCATTGTTAGTGTGTTCATTTCTCATTGGGTACCCCATACTTCTGGCCTTGTGCCTCATCTAAGCTACGCTTAGGAAATAACTAATATATATATATATATATATATATATATCTCAAATAATACAAAAATAATAATTTTGTAAGGTAGGAATTCAATCAGGAAGGACTAGGAGCAACCCTTGACTTCAAAAATTAATTCCATAAATTAGTGATTTTGTGACTATAAATCAAGAGTTGACTAATAAATTTATATATATATATATATATATATATATATATATATATATATATATATATATATATATATATATATAACAGTAATTAAATAATTATTAGATTATATTAAGATTGATATTTATGATTTCTTAAAATACATTAATTTTTTTGTTGTATTGAATTTGCACTGTAAATGTAAATATTCACACACTAAAAAAAAAAAAAATATTTAACACTTTGTTGTATAAAGTAGATGTCAAATTTTAAATGTTATTTTACTGAAGAATTTTTTTAAAATTTTCACAAGTTTTACTTTTTTTAAAAATTTAATTTTGTGAGAACATTAATAGATAGAATTATACAATTTAAAAAATAGATTTAATATATTCTTTTTTAAAAATTGTGCTTTAAATCAGTTATTAGTTTGTTTTTTGAAATATTTTACCTTTTTTTTTTTTTTTTTCAAAAAAATATTTTACCTTTTGACCTATTGCATAACTGTATGCTGTGAATACGAATATATATATATATATATATATATATATATATATATATATATATATGATAATATTTTAACATATGAAAACTTGTATTTCAATCCTTGGAATACCCTAATTATGACCCAATATAAACCAGTGTATATTAACAGGTTAAGTTTGGAGATGCATAGTGTAATGGTTAGTTGTAGGAAATGGAATTGTTGACTCGACTTCAAATCCTGGAGAGACCGCTTGCATTTCACATAGTGCTAATACCGTTGGGAAAGGTATGCATCCAACTACTCTTCCTCCAGCTATGGGTAAAATAGTAGGGTAAATTGGGTGCTTTAACCATGGCTAGGTAATCAGTCTAGGAGAAGGAAAACTAAATTCAAACCTGTTAAACTTTACTTAAGAAATTGACTTTGTGCCATATCCTGCTCGTGCGGAGAGGTTGGTAAATATATATATATATATATATGTATGTATGTATGTATTAACAGTTTTATTGAAATAAAGAACTGGTGTATTGCTTAAATCAAATATATATCTTACTAGTTTAAAAGCTAAGTTATTACTAAATTTATTTCCAAGTTATAAAAATTGTTATCATACAAAAGTTGTTCATAAAAATCCCGTAAAATATTGCCCAAAACAATCACAGTAATAAAAACTTGGTATTCTAAAATTTCAGGATTTTGGGTCTGGATTTTTCCTGGAATGTTTTTAATTTGCTCATGGAGTCAGCCTGATTCCAAAATGGTATGATATGTTGGGTTACTGCCTGTAGGAATAAAGTTGAAAAAATGTGACACACTGACATTCATTTATTATTAAAGGTATTATGAGGTTGTTGGAAAATAATTTTTTTTTTTTTTTTTCAAATAACCCATTATTACTAATAATATATATATATATGAAATAAAAATGGAACTTAATCCGACAGTGTGAAATTGATATGTTGAAAAAACAAAAGATGTTTACAAAAGCATGGGATCATCAGGAGAGAATGTGCAACCGTTTCGGGGCCTTCCTCTCAACAATGTTGCTTTTTAAAACCGTTGAGAGGAAGGCCCCGAAACAGTTGCACATTCTCTCCTGATGATCCCATGCTTTTGTAAACATCTTTTGTTTTTTCAACATATCAATTTCACACACACACACATATAATATATATATATATATATATATATATATATATATATATATTTCTGTGCTGTTTTATAACAGAACTGATGCCCTAGACCATTGGTATTTTTTAATTTTATTTAAAAAATTTTTTTTTTTTTTTTTGTGGAACCCTGGTGTTCCACAAAAGGTCATTACGTTTTTCTAATGCATAAATAGACTAATAATGATATAACTTTTATGCAGGGTTTAACAAGGGTAAAAAGGTTGAGAAATGTTCCCTTAGACTTTATTTGAATATGTCATTTGTTAGTTGAGAGCGATGCAGGAAGTGCTGACAAACAACTACATTGGATGCAGGCTAAGATATGATCAATCTCAGCCAAGTCCCCTTAGCGAGAGGGTACAATGTTGAAAAGACCTGAAACACCCAATGAACTAAAGAACATCACCAGATTATGTTAATAGGTACATGTCCTGCATCTCTGATGCGCAAAAATCTAAAAGGACACGGTTAAATCATATCCATGCATCCCAGTGTTTTTCTTTTTTCTTCCTTCACCATTTCAAGCTAACTGTAAATATATTTCAATGGTTTCTTAGAAATGAATTACACAGGATGGGTTACAAGGTAGAAGTTAGATGGCTTTAGTTGTTTCCACAGATCATAAATAAAAACCCTACAATTTATTAAGAAACTTTAAAAAAAGCCAATCCAAACAGAGATTCTGATAGGTACGCGTCCTGCGCCCCTGACACATAAAAATCTAAAAGGATGCAGTAAAATCATCCCAGTGTTTTTCTTTTTTCTTCCCTCACCATTTCAAACTAACTGTAAATACATTTCAATAGTTTCTTAGAAATGAATTACACAGGATAGGTTACAAGGTAGAAGTTAGATGTTTTTAGTTGTTTCCACCAGATCATAAATAAAAACCCTACAGTTTATTAAGAAATTTTAGTTGGGACCCATAAATTTTCACGGGGACTCATTGAAAGCAAATATGAGCATCCCAGGATGTACTAAATCAAAAAGCTATCAGCATCACTGCAGATACATCTAACCGCATCTTAGAGATGTATTTGGTAAAATAGAAAGAAAAAAATGAATGAATAAATAAATGGATAGCAATTGATACCAAAAAGTACAAGTTTATAATGGTCTTTTCTGCATCATGTCATTTTACTTATGTTCTTATTTTGATTAAATTTTCTTGCATTTCTTTTTTTCTGCTGGAATGGAATATCATTCACTCACTCCATTTGCATGTCTCTGGTTTATTTGAATAATGGAAATTAATCTTTTCGTATACAATGGTTGGTGGCTTCATGCTATTTTTACTCTACTCTTATATATAAGCAGCTAATATTAGCTTTTTTTTCTGAACTGCTTATTTGATGATCTATTTTTCTTTTTGTCCATATATTTTCTAAACCTGTGCTCAGTCATGCTCTGCTTTTTGGCTTGCATTATTGGCAGAAATTTGTTCTTTTGAAAAACCTGGTCATTTTTCTATTTGTTTATTACCAAAAAGTATTGTTGGTTTTTATAACATTCTTAGTCTTTTACAGAAAAATGAATGTAAAAGGACCTTATTGGTATTCTATAAGGCATGTGCAAAAGTTCTCAGCATTTATATATATATATTTTTGATGATATCTTATTTATGCAACTCATGATGATGATGATGATGATATCTTATTTATGCAACTCATGATGATGATGATGATGATATCTTATTTATGCAACTCATGATGATATCTTATTTATGCAACTTATGATGATGATGATGATGATATCTTATTTATGCAACTCATGATGATGATGATGATATCTTATTTATGCAACTCATGATGATATCTTATTTATGCAACTCATGATGATGATGATATCTTATTTATGCAACTGATGATATAGAAAATTGATAATGATGTTCCATCAATAAAACTAATGATTAAAAAAGACAAAACAAACAAACTATAACCCTAAATCTGCTAACCAAAATCATTTGAGGAGGAGGATTTGATTAGTGAGAAACTGACTTTGTAATTTTAATAAAAATCAGCTCAGTTGATTATGAAGACTTAATTATAATAATCTTAATCAGGTAGACAATCCCTCCCTGTTAATTTTGTGTGATTTGTACCCACAATTGCAGTTGCTAAGCAACAATACATGGTGAGGCTGGATAGGTAAGTTGTAACTCAGCCACGGGGGTAGACTGTGATTGCAGCTTTTTTATGAGCGTTTGAGTTTTGTTTAACGGCATATCAACCTTTGTGGGTCATTTAATGCCAAGTGAGCATTTAAAAGATAGCCATATTTATACTTGATCCTAATCACTTATCAAAACCCCTGTCGGCTGGGGCTGTAGAATATGCTGACAGCACCTCTGCAGAGGAGTAAGACCCCCCCCCCCTCCAATGACTCACCCATAAGGCTTAAAGATGGAATTCTGGTGGCTGAGTAGTCCATTTATTTATTGACGTTACTACCAGGTCCACTCTTACCCAGATTGGTAGTACCTGTTAGGGTGCCATCTGTGGGTTAAATAGATCAAAAATGAGTTTTAAAAAATTGAATACCCAACAAGAATGAATAAAATAAAAATGTCTTTGGCATAAAAGAGCTGAAGGGTTGACATGCCGTAAAATCCAAACAACCAAGACTTATCAAATTTTGAAAAGAAAAAAGTATATAGTTATTTACTAAGCTTAGTTTAGATGTGGCACAAGGCCAGAAGTATGGGACACTCAGTGAGAATCAAACTCACTAACAATGATCTGCAAATCTAGCTTGCTAACCATTACAGCATGTGAGGTGCCCAAGAAAAATTTATATACTATATTTTTGTATATGAGTAAAGTTTTGAAGATTTATGCAAAAAATTGGTGTCTGCCTTCATATGAGCAATACTGAGTATTCTAGCTGATCTTAACAATGTTGTAGTTTGGATGGTCTTGATTTCTCGTCTGATTTCCAGTTCATCCAGACTATTGCAGACCGTTCCATGAGCACCAATTACAATGGGGACGACCTTTACCTTCATGTTCCACAGTTTTTGCAGTTCTCTGGCAAAGTCCAAGTATTTGTCTCTCTTTTTGATTTCTTTCACGTTTTTAACTAAATCAAAATTTTTATTGTAACTCTCTGATGAAGGAGACTTAATTATTACAAGCCTAATTATTAGGCTGTTCCTCCTTTCTCTAACAATTATACATCCCAATTACAAATACTAATCCTAATCCCCCCCCCCACCTCAGCCAAAAGCTTTCTTTATTGGCTTTTAATTCTGTATTGTTTTTCTTCTTCAGATTTTCTCTCGCCATACAATTATTTTTCATTCATGACAAGCTTAACAGTTTAGATCTTGTCTATTTATCTTACTTTTACACACATCCATGTAATCTTTTTTTTTTTTTTTTTTTTTTTTTTAATGTTATATATAAATCTACCTCATTATCAAGGTGTGCTGACAGCATGGATTCCCTTGACTTTCTCTCTCTCTCTTGACACCTGTCTCTATCAGCCATTGCTCTTGGTAAGTCCTCTAGAGCAGTGCTTCTCACAGCCAATTGCCAGTCCGCAGGTGTCACACATGATTTTAAAAAAATTGTATTGAAGTATGGCAACCATACATATAAACTAAAATTGGAAATATATTTCTAAAAAATATCAACTTTGTTCATTTTCTTCTCTTTACCACGATGGCTATTTTACCGTCTTTTTGCTTATGTTGTTTTATAGAAATCTAATTTCATTTTTGTAAATTTCAGCACTGCCACCTTGGTCTCTAAAGAGAAGGGCGACTATTAGGTAGAAGTCCTCACCACTTACTGAAACAAACCTCATATATGTGGCACTCTCTTTTATTGAGCAAAGATTTGACAAATAAGAAGCAGTTTCACAGTTAACATTGACTCTACACTGGGGAGTTAGTGTTGCATAGCGGCATCAAATTCTATATATTATATAGCGTCTTCTTCGCTACTCTGAATCGTATACGTTGCTGGTACACTGCGGGTATCCAACCCTTAGATGATATATGTAGTGGTCGCTTAATGAAATCACAAGGCATGCTGTATGTAGTAGGAGATTAAACTTTTTATTTCTTTTCATTCCCTCGTGGTGCGTGTGGGTAGTGAGCTTGACAATGGGAACTACTAATGTTGCAGGCTGGCGATCGGTAGGTGAAAGGGCGGGCGCGCCTCACTGCCCGCTGGCAGCGTCGGTCACTCCGTTCGCCGTCTCCTCCTCACTGGGCTCTGTTCACTACTGACTGTTCTTTTATATATCTCAAACACCTACGCATTTTCTTTGTTCGCTCCCACCAGGAAAAAGTCCTTTGTCACCTTTGTCGTCCCCCCTCTGTTTAATTCAACCAGAAATTTCTATTTCCGTTTGTACAATATACAACATTAGTTTATATTGATAATATTTTTATTTAATACAGAAATCTAATCTTAACCTGCCTGCATAAATACTTTTTATTTGAAGTTTAACAAATTCTTTTATTTTATACACCGGTCAGTGATCTAGACGGCATCCATTGTCTGCACAGAGCTAATGAATGTAAGTTTTTGACTAATCCAGCTTGAATCCCAATAGTTGGTTGGTTTTGTTTTATGGCGCATCAAACATTTTTGGGTCATTTAATACTGAATCAAGTCATTTTGATATCAAGTTGCTTACTGTACCTGCAGTTGCTTAAATGGTTACTAAGTATTGAACATGCTTATCGCTGCTTAACTTTGGTAATCTAGTGGGAAATGGTGCTTTCAGTGTGACTTGACCATAAGCAAAAATCCCAATAGTGTTGGATTAGTGAAGATATATATATAATTGTATGCCTCTTATCACACAAGACATACTGGACATGAAAGTGCTGACTCATCAGTGACATTCTCCTGTGGAGACCTACACAAGGATACGCCAGGGTAGGCTGACTAGCAAAAACTTACATCAATTAGCTCTATGCTGATTCTGGATGCTGTGTGGAGGACTGTCCAAGTGCGATGACCAATATGGATGGTTGGTGAGAGAGAAAGTCATGGATATCTGTTGTCAGCGTGACCTCATAATGATGAAAGCTCGTTTGAATTCAATTTTCCATCTCTTTAGACTGGTTGCCGTATCAAGGCTAAAGGGCCCAGCCTGCCTTACTATTTACCCCTAGCTGGGTGGGTGGGGACTGGACAGATGGATTCATGCCTTTTTCTTGTGCATAAGTGTGAAGTGAGATGCAAGCACACATACATTGGTATTTGGTTAAAGATGCTATTTTTTTTCTTTTCCCCCACCCTGCAACATAAAAACATTTGATCTGTCCTATGCCTGCACTAACATGGTGTCTGACTCACTCTATCTATATATTGATACCCATGTTTTTTTAATTGTATGACTGATATCATCTTGCAACACCCTCTGGTTAAAAATGAGACCATCCAAATAATCCCAGATGAATCTATATATTGATACCCATGTTTTTTAATTGTATGACTGATATCATCTTGCAACACCCTCTGGTTAAAAATGAGACCGTCCAAATCGTTCAAGATGAAATGCAAAAATGTAAATCCTGATTATCTGGTGTTGCTTATCTGCCGAATTCTTATTTCTGATGGGTGTCGTCATCTAGGCTAAATAATGGATCCTTCCGTTTTTATTATAAAGGAAAGGAAGAAAAAGGACATGCTACAGAGAAAAAATAATTTTAAAAACAAGTATAATAAGAAAGAAAGAGTAGGTGAAAGATACAGAGGGGGTGAGTGCGTAGAAGCGATAACGCTAATCTGTTTCAATCGAACATAATGAAAAGATGAAAAAAATAGAGTTAAATCAAGATTATTATAGTTTTTACATATTGAACTATTTAGTAATAGCTCTTAAGTAAACATATCAAACATTGTAATCATTAAATTATCAAACTATGGTATATCCACAGGTCCTGCTAGTACATTGATATTTGGTTAAACATTATTTTTTCTTTCCCCCACCCTGCAAGAGAACAACATTTGATCTGTCCTATGCCTGCACGGGCATCGTTTCTGACTCACTCTATATCTAATTAATATAATTTATTAGTGTCACCTGGTCAAAAAAAGGAATAGAATAATAAGGAAAATTCAGAATGAAAAATAGATTAATTTTCCTATAAATTTTAATTAGATGTATTTAATCACTTATTTTATTTTGTCTGAATAGAGGAAACATTGATCAGCAGTCTGAATCTTATCAATTAAAAATCAATGTTCTATGATTATTATAGAGCAGACATTTTCCTAAGCTGCCTAACCCACCTACTTAGGCAGGCTCCAACATTTCATGGTATTACGGAGGGGATTTTTTTCCTTCTTTTTTTTTTTTTTCTCTTTTTTTTTTCTTTTTTTTTTTTTTTTCTTTTTTTTTTTTCTTTTTTTTCTTTTTTTTTTTTTTTTCTTTTTTTTTTTTTTCCTCTTTTTTTTTTTCTCTATTTATTTTATTTATTTAATTTTTTTTTTAATCAGTTGTTTTAATTTATTTTTTGCCTGCATTTCTTGTGCTGCTCCCTGCTCTTGCATTATTGATATTATGTCAAAATCATTTGCTTACAATTTTTATATATATATATATATATATATATATATATATATATATAGGCATTGCAGTCTCAGAAGACTATATAGTTCTTGTACCTCTGAAGTTACAGTGCCTCCTGTGACTGTGAAGTCCAATGTTCGAAAAACAGCCTAGACTATATATATATATATATATATATATATATATATATACACTCAATAGGGTGGGTTTAGCTCAGTTGGTTGAGTGTCTACTAACTCAGCGTATGAGTAGCACAGGGATCTGTGCAGTAAAGTGAGGAGCTGATGGTAGGTGTGGTGCTCACACCTCAGATGCTAAAAAACATTCTCCTTGGTCTAGCACTTGTGAAAAGGGGGATAGACTCCCTCCCTGTCTGGCTGATACAAACTTTAGGCCACCCCCAAAAACTTCACGTTTTACTTTTATATCTTCTATAGAAAAGACAAAACATTTTCTTTTTCTTTTCTTTTCTTTTTTTTACATGCACACACACACACACACATATATACAGAGTGTGCAACAGATTTAAATTGTAACAAACAAGATGGGAGTCTTGTTGAAATGCAATAGTCAAAATGTACATAACAAATAAATCTACAAGAGTTGAACATTCATATGGTTTTTACTAAATGATTTTATCATTTGTTCAATGTGCATTATTAAGTTTATAATCTTAAAACTGCTGCAAGACTTTATGAACACTCTGTATAATGCCCACAATAAGGAAGATTGAAACCCCTTGTTTTTTTGGGGGGGATTTGGGGTTACATACATAATGCCCTTAAAAGAGATTAAAGCCCTTTTATTTTTTTTATGTACATCAACTCCTCCACATGAGCAGGATGTGGCACAAGGTCAATTTTTTAAGCGGAGTTTAACTAGTTTGAATTCAGAGTTTTCCATCTAGACTAATTACTTAGGCAAGGTTAAAGAGCCCAGTCTGCTCTAGTATTTACCCATAGCTGGGGGGAGAGTAGTTGGATGCATACCTTTCCCATGGGTATTAACACTATGTGAAATGCAAACAGCCTCGTTCAGGATTTGAACTCAGGTTAAAGAGTCCATTTCCTGGAAAAGAATTCTGAAAAAAAAAAAAAAAACATTTTGCATTTTTACAAAAAAGTTCTTATATGGGGGGGGGGGGGCATGGTGTAAGTGTTGGACTGCGACATTATGTAAATGAGTTAGAATTACAGTCACACTATTATGTTCACTTTTAGACTAATACCCGTGGGAAAGGTATGAACATCCTCATCCCTTCCATCTATGGGTTAAATAGTACCACTACTGGAGGTGTTCATGTGTAATGGTTATCATCATAGGAAATGGACATGCCAATCTGAGTTCAAATCCTGAACAGGGCTTTTTGTATTTACTATAGTGCTAATACCCATGGGAATGGTATGACTCCAACTATTCTCCCCTCAGCTATGGATAATAGTAGGGTTGACTGCCATATTTAGCCTTGATATGGCAACCAGTCTAGGAGAAGGAAAACTCTGAATTCAAACCTGCTAAACTTCATTTAAAAAATTCACCTTGTGTCACATCCTGCTTGTGGCAGAGGTGTTAGTAAATACATACATACAAGGATAGCTTTGACATTAAATAACCCAAGAAGATTGATATGCCATTAA
>CM042167.1:71882808-71920308 GCA_023376005.1 Doryteuthis pealeii
CTCATAGCTTGAAGGAGAATAGTTGGATGCATACTTTTCCAAGAGTATTCGCGCTATGTGAAATGCAAACAACTTTTTCCAGGATTTGAACTCGTGTTGCCATGTCCGTTTCCTATGATGATAAACATTACACCACTAGCACCTCCATAAGCATTTTTAAGCCGGTTTGAATTCAGAATTTTCCCAAACTGCTCTACTATTATTTACCCATTTAGAATTTGTGTATCTATGGAATGCCATTACAAGAATTTATTGTATGTACCCTAACATGTACTACCACTCCAGTTCAGAGTGGAACTGGGAGAAATGGTGATGAAGGGGTACTTTACACTCCCCAGAGCTCCAGAATTGAAACTTCACCACTAGATACAGTTTAGTGCCATGCCTAAGACACCCTACTTCTGAGCATATATATATATATATATATATATATATATATATATATATATATATATATATATATATATATGACTCACCCTAGAATATATTAAAACAAATTTTGTCTGTAGATTTTAACAAAACCTTTTTTTGTTTAAGTATAAAATTAGTCTTAATGTTTTCTATACATTCATTAGATTTTATTTCATTCATTTCTATTGTAAATCTGGTCTAAATCCTAAAATGTATTTGATCCTCAGTTGGAAATGTATTATTATATGATTAGTGAACGGATAAAGATGAATATTATAAGAGATCATATATAAGCTGACTTAAAAAGCAAAATTTAAGGCAAGGACATTAACTTTTTTAAAACCTTGAGATTAAAATTACATTTTTAGAAATTAAAAAAAGAGTGTTTTTTTTAATTTTTTTTTTTTTTTTTGTTGCTAAAAAAACTTCAGTTTTACTGTAATTTTTTTTTTTAATCATTCAAATCTATTTATCCTGATTTAAACAAATTTTTTTTTTTTTAATCATTCAATTTTTCAAAATAATGGTCAACAAACTTATAGCACGAAACCAGTTCAGACATTTCAAGGAAGGTGACATGAGTCTTCAAAAACAAATCACAAACTTAATTGTGTGTGTGTGTGTGTGTGGTGGACTTTCTATCGTGAACAATAGATGAGGGTCAGCAGTGAGTGATTTGTTTCCTCCCATGTTGTGCATGCTATCAAGAAGACATTTTGTGTTTCCTCGAGTGTGATAGCAGCCCAGCCTTGCTGCGAGCTATGAAGCCACACCGACAGATGGAATTTCGTAAAGTGGGAGTCAGATGTTTTTGTTTTAAAATTAGACGGAGCTGATCTTGATGTTTCAGTCTATTTTTTTCAAAGCTCTTTAATCTAGCGAAACATGTCTTATGCCATTCTTTCCGATTTGATGCTAGATTTTCCTAAGCACTCAGGTTAATATTGAGGCATTTCAAATTGTCCTTCATTTGTCTTTATAGCGTAAGAGTGGGCATTCAACAGAACGCTTAGCATTTGGTAATTGTCCGTATAATATCTTCTTTGGAAGCCTGTTCTCATTCATTCTGACAATGTGACAATGTAATACATGTATCTATTATTATATTAAAGCTGAGTAAATCAATGATTGCTTGCTAAAGGCTTTTTCCTATTTAGTTTAATGACATAAAATACATCCCAAAATATTCCTTAGTTTTGGGATTAAGTTTAATGTTTGAAAAAAATTCCATTTTATTTGGTTCTAATTAGTTGTAATTTGCAATTAAGTCAAAATCTCACCTGTCTCTTACTTCACATTCTATATATCCAGATTAACTACTCTTTAAATATGTTAGTCTTCTCTGTGAGTGTAAAGAGAGATTGGAGTGTAAGTGGTAGATGAATTTATTTGTATGTTAATTTTCAGCAGCTAATGGCTGACTTATATATAAGACTGGTCAGTTTTTGACTTAATTTAATTCATTTTGTAAACTAACTTGCTTCCTGATTACGATTATCTACCCAGAGCTCAATAGGTTACCCAACAAGTCTTGTTTTTTTCTGATATATATGTACATCTCCAACTCCTCTGCATGATCAGGATGTGACACAAAATCAATTATTTTAAGTGGCATTCAACAGGTTTTAATACAGAGTTTCTCCTAGACCGGTTGCCATACCAAGTTTAAAGACCCAGTCTGTCCAACTATTTACCCATAACTGGAGAGATACTAATTGAATCCATACCTTTCCCAAGGGTGTTAGCACTATATGAAATGCAACCAGCCTCATCCAGTATTTGAACTTGGGTTGCAAAGTCCATTTCCCACGATGATAGCCATTACACAAAGTGCCTAAAAGTAAATATAAAACTTAAATGATTTATCATTTAAAAAAAAATTTTTTCATATTTGAAATAACATTTCTGTTGAATAATTATATAATATATTCATCAAGTTTAAATTCTATTTTTATTGAATAAGTATGAAATATATTTATAAAGTTTAAATCCTATCTCATCATTATAAAAGTACATTACATAAAGATGGACAATTCAAGAAAAAGATGTAGAAAATTGTCTCTCTCACACACACACACACACATTATTTCTAGAATATAGTAATCATTTTCTCATGTGTTCAGCATTTATGTTAATAAATACTTTGTACATTTAGAAGATAATTTTTGTGTACAAATACAAATTCTTAGAATTCAAAATATTTCTTAATCTGTAAAATGTTTCAGGTTTCTCAAATTTGTATATAATTTGCTGAATTGAATCTGAATATATATATATATATATATATATATATATATATATATATATATATATATATATATATATATATATATATATATATATATATATATAGTTAAGAGTAAGGAAATGAATCCGACGGTATTAGTATAGATAAAAGGATATGAAAACACACAATGCTGTTAAAATGAAAATATTTTATATCATATTCATAGCTAATATTGAACAATATTTCGATTTATAAAAATCATCATGTTTTTAAAAACAAGCTCTGATGATGATTTTTATAAATTGAAATATTGTTCAATATTAGCTATGAATATGATATAAAATATTTTCATTTTAACAGCATTGTGTTTTTTCATATCCTTTTATCTATACTTATATATATATATATATCAGTATTTTTTTTTTTTTTTTCATATTTATTTCCATATCTGTATTGAATATTATTCAGATGTTATAACATTAACAATTCTCTGATGATAGTTTAGTATAGAAAAAAACATTGAATTAAAGGAGGGCTGGTTGAGCTTAGTTGGTAGAGCACCTGTCTAGGAATCACAAGGTTCTTGGTTTGATACCGGTCCCCGCCAACTCAGTGAATGAGTAGCACAGATTGAGTAATCTAATCTGTGCTATAAAGTGGGGAGTTGACGGTAGGTGTGGCGCTCCACCTCAGCAAAAAACAATCTCCCTTGTCTAGCTCTAACGAAAAGGGGATACTCTCCCCCACTGTCTGGCTTATACTGACAATAGGCCACTCTACCAACTTGGCTTTTTATTTCTTTTATTTATTTAATGACGTAACGAAAATTGATACAATTTAGCTTTAATGTTAACGTACTTCTGGTATTTAACTCTTAATGTCCTATACCACCTCATTCCACCCGGCCACAAGTCATATTCGTTTTGCTAATCCACCCCAAAAGATAACCTTTGTTTAAATGTAATATTAAACATATTTAGCAGTCTTTGATTTACGGGAAATAACAGGTAACTTTAAATGAAAAGGCCATTTTTAGCAATTTATATATATCCTTATAGGAATGAGGCTCTGGACTTAGAAAATTCTCAACAGGATGTTAAGAGTTAACAATAGAAATTGGATAAATCTGAGCACAAATCTCTGAAATGAATGAATCTGTTACTTGTTAACATACCTATGCTCGACCATAAACATTTTTGTAATGTCAGTAGCAACAGGTGGTTTACCTGACAATCAGGAGATGCACCCTGTATGAGCAAATAAGCTTTAAAATTACACAAAAAATCTTGATTTCACCTGTCACTTTTTATGTAAACAAATGTGTAATAATAGTAACATGTGTCAACTGGAAACATTTCTAAATAAATTAAGATGCTTTTTAAATGGTTCCATTGCAATTGAAACTCTATGAATTTTATTTTGCCAGCTGTTCAATGGATATCTATCTATATCTATACATATATAAAGGGCAGTTGTGTGTATGTATGTCCGGAGGAAACTACAAAAATACAATAATTAATGACAAAGTAAATATGCATACACACAGATGCTAATAGGTACGCGTATATGTGTCCCTAAAAATCTAAAAAGACGCAGAAAAATCATATCCATGTGTTCCAGTGTTTTTTTTTTTTTTCTTCTCCGCCATTTCCAGCTAACTGTAAATACATTTCAATATTTTCTTGGAAACGAATTACACTGTATGGGATACAAGGTAGGGGATAGATGGCTTTAGTTGTTCATAGATAAAAACTCTGCAATTTATTAAGAAACTTTTGTTGGTACCCATCAAATTTCCTGGTGACTCGATCGAATCAAATCCATGCATCCCAAGATGCACTAAATTGAAAAGCTATTATGTATATAAAGGGCAGTTGTGTGTATGTATGTCTGGAGGAAACTACAAAAATACAATAATTAATGACCAAGTATATATATATATATATATATATACACACACACACACACACATTAAATATCACCAGAGCTTGGTTTTTGTGCAAAAATAATGAAGATTCTATTCATATATGGGAAGATATTTGAAAATTAAAATTTGTAGAGGGGAAAATCAGTAGCACGTTATTTTTTATTCATTTATATATTTTTTGGGCAGTTTTTTTTTTTTTTTTTCTTTGAAATATAATATTGATTGAATTAATCGCCTCATTTATTTCTCATTTTAAAAAAATTGAAAATTATTGAATCATAATTTCTTATTATATTTTTATATGTGATGTCATTCCCTTTACCCAGAAAAGAAGAAAAAAAATTCTTGATGTCTCACCGGGTCTTTTTTACTTGGGGATTTTTATGGGGCATCCAGCGAGGATCCAACTCGCGATTCAGTAATAATGGATCTGCGAGATTAACTTTTTAAAACTCCCTTCTACCCAGGCAAACACTGGGTAGCCGTTTCTAGTACAATATAAATCTGTGTATATCCAACTATATCCCTTTGGGTGTAATGTGGTATATAATCAGTTATATGAGGAGGGTCATATGTGTTTGCATGGCCCAGGCCCAAAATAGACCCTTTCTTTGAAACCAGTATCACTGTAGCGTCAGGGTTAATATCTGTGTTATATATTGTATAAACGGAAATATGAATTTCCGGTTTTATTAAACAAAGAAATATAACAACTGCCCGTTATCAGATCAAGAGATAAAAATGTGTAGGAGTAGCTATGAATATAAAAGAACCAAGGGCTCGAGACAGGTCAGTCGTCAGTCAGCCCAGAAGGCAGTCAGCCGGAGAGTGAGTGAGGTGATCGGGGTCAGTAATCGGGAGAGTCGGTGCGAGTTAGTTGGCCGAGCGGGATCTCGTGGTTGGTGTTGGTAAAGCTAGCTTTAATATTTACCAACTGAAAGAGCTTGTCACCCAGAAATTTAATCAAAGGACTGAAAGTCTAAAGACTGAATATATTAATTAAACTGACCCTCTCTCTCGAAGTTAAGAAGCTTGAATTTATTTCAATAAACTTCTGGAGGATAACTTTGGTGTTATTGTTATCCCTTACAACGAAGATAAAACTATTGCAATTTAGTACTGTGACGCCGCCGCTACGTTACATCTGGACAAGGCTTTATTTATCTATTAATCTCCTTACGTCCAGATATAAGTATATAGCTAAGACATGTTTTTGTATAATGGCTTGCACCACCAACCTACTAGATGTGGTGAATATTCATGTGGGAGTGATTGGTGGATTGTGGGTCAGTATTCAAATCCCTAGCCATGAGAAAATACGAGTGAGTCCTTATTGGTTGGCCATGGATAGTCACAGGTTAATTAAGAGTTACATTTAAAAAAATGAGGAGTTGAGTTTTAGATACCAAAGGAAAATTGTGTTTTATCCATTTTGTTTTAAAATCATGTTTTATCCTGTTCTTAATAGAATAATATCACAAAATCATTCCAGTAACTTGTGCATAAATAAATGTATAAGTCGCTGGGAAGTTTTTCTTCTTTTTACAAACCAGATAAAAAGATCACTTTAAACAGAAACAGGCAATCAACCACAATGTTGATAATCTAACTTTGTATATATATATATTTTTCTTTTTACTTTTAAATCAAATTGTTCATGCCATAATTCCATGCTTTTTTTTATTTTCATTTTTTTTTTCATTTTTAATTTGGATATTTGGCATGATTTAAACAGATCTTTCAATTTCTTTTGAAGCTGCTGATAGAGCAATTCAACTACAGATGGTTTTTTTTTTTTTTTTTTTTTTTTTTTTTTTTTTCTTCTTATCCTCGCACCCCGTTTTCCCTACCTTTTTATTATTTCTTTTGGCAAATCATGTCTGGGTAGGTGAGTGGGGGGGTAGTTGATCTAATCAATAACAATCTCTCTTCATCTGTGGAATGTGTTAAAGGTCAAAAAACAAATCACATCACTGCTTCTTTTCTTGTAGAATATTGCTGGGCAGTATAATATTCAGCCGATAGGAAATAGGTTTATCCAAAATATTTTTAGGATTTTACTACAGTTTTTTTCATTTAAACATTTTAATAAACTTTATTAAAATGCCAAAGAAAAAGAAATATTTACACATGCATTTTGAATTTTGTATATCCACTTTGAAGGCTTTTTTTATTATATTACTTATTCATTATTTTTATAGTCATATATTGATATATATATATATATATGTGTGTGTAAAGAAACAAGACTGGAAAAATCCAACAAAACATGAAAAATATAAATGGAAAGGTGGATCAAATCAAACACAAGCAATTGATTCAATTAACGTTTTATCTTTATTAAGACTGCCTCAATTTTTGTTTGTTTGGTTTATCCACCTTTCCTTTTATATTTTTAACACACATACATGCACACACACAGTGTATGTTTAATTTTTTTTTCCTTTTTTAAATTTTTTTTTAATTATAAAATATGCTTCTCTATGCACGTCACACATTCATCTGTAAATTACTCCTGCCACCAAACATTTGATAACAGACCTCTTTTCAAACACTGATTTACTGCCATTTTGAATAGCCTCAAAACAAATATTTCTGTGAGAATAAAAATATTTTTGCTAAAAAACAATTCAGACTTTACATCTATAGAAAAGAATTCTGAAAAAAAATTTTTTTTTTCATACATATATATATATATATATATATATATATATAAAAATTGTTAGTTGTTAGTCAGCACTTGGCAAAAGTTAGAGTATTTATAGTTGTTACTGTACATATTAGTACTATTAACATTTATTGTACTTTTTAGGTAGTGGGTGGAAAGAAGTCATTTTAAACATTCGCTTACCAAATATCTACTTGCATCACTTCCTGTTTGTGTTGGCTACCATCTGAAGTTTTAAATGACCTTATTCAATATATAATGGTTGACACTTGAAGAAAAAAGAAAAAAAAAGAAGAAAGCCAGTCGCTCTTTCTTATATATTAGTGTTGTCTGTACTTACCAAACTTTCTAAGTACAATATATAATGTTCAATTAAAAAGTCCATTTAAGTGACTCTTCTTACTAAAAAGGCCACTTTTTTCTTTTTTTTTTTTTTTTTTTGGCGAGACAATATATTCAATAGCAACAAAAACTATGACCTTGGAGTAGGAACAGAAAAATATTTCAGTTAACAATGATGTTGAATTTAAAGATTCTAGCAAATATTTATCTGTTTGTATAATTTTGATTTTTTTTTTTTTTTTTTTTTTTTTTTTTTTTTTTACTTTTGTCCTCATCTTTATTATGGTATGTATAAACACAACGTTTTGGTTGCTGTATCCCTCGGCCTTCCTCGGGTGGTCTCTAGGAAATCATTTTGAATGGTTTGACTGTTGATCAAACAAAGCATCAAAGAACTTTTGAAGATCTCAGTCAAATAATGACGTCATTGTTTTTGCATGCCTATCATTCAGACATGTCACAAGAAGAATCTCGATCATTGGGAGGGGGGCGGGTTATTGGCATTTTCTGTACAAATCAAGGCATAAAATGCGCACAACAGTCCGAGAAATCAAAATTATTCACATCAAGCCGCTAAGAAATACAGACAAATAATTTATGTATTTGTCTAAATTTTTTTAGATGGGGCGTGATAATTCTTTTATTTGGATTTTTTTTACTATTATCCTCATTTTTGTTATATACACAACATCCAGTTGGACACATGGCATAATGGCTATAAGAGTTGCATTAATAAGTTCTAAGTGACAGACATCTAGTTTGCAGGTTCAATCCTGACTACAGGCAATAACAGCATAGAATACTTAACATAGCTTAACATTTGAACACGGTCATGGTTAGCAGAATGAGAACAGTCTACACTAGTGGATTGAATAAAGGGTTCACTTCAAAGTTCCATGAAGGCTCTGATTATGACATGAATATGAGTGATCAATAGAGTATGTTATATATAAGTTTTTGAAAAAACAAGAAAATATGTCAAAAATTGACATTTAGAAAGCCAACGCTAAAGTGTTTCGGTTTTAATTAAACCATCAACAGGGCTCATAATCATAAATCATAAGAAAATAAAATTGTGGAAACAAGCAAAAGAGTATGTTATTTAAGTTAGTGTAGCAGAGACAAGAAGTCAATGGCACGTGGTAACTGACGGTTTCTCACCAATACGATTTTCAAACTGAGTTTGTTTTTGGTTTGAAAATCACATAGGTGAGAAACCATCTGTTACCAAGTGCCCCTGACTTCAAAGTCTCCACTACACCTGGCTTATATATTGATTCCATCAGTTTATATAAATAAATGGTTCTGTTAGTTTCTCACCTACATGAAAATTGCTCCGATGAGTACATATTTGCTTTGAAAGAGTCCTTGGGAAAATTTATGGGTCCCAACTAAAGCCGTCTAACTTCTACTATGTAACCTATCCTGTGTAATTCATTTCTAAGAAACTATTGAAATGTATTTACAGTTAGCTTGAAATGGTGAGGGAAGAAAAAAGAAAAACACTGGGATGCATGGTTTAATGCGTCCTTTTAGATTTTTGTGTGTCAGGTTGCCTCTTTGCATCCCTATCAGCATCTACATGTGTGTGTGTGTGTGTGTGTGTGTGTGTGTGTATAATATATATAAAGTACAAGTAATTTATATAAATCATTTATTCTCTTATGTGACTTGAAGACAATATGAAATACTTGTGCAAATAAAGCTACATGAATAAAATGTTGAAAAACATTTTGTAGCCAAATTAAAAACAGAAAGCACTTATGGTTTTTACTAGAGAGGAACTTGGCACATATGACTATAAAAAGGATTTTCCGGTTTAGAAGTGCTTATACTTGAATTGTGTATACACATACACAATTTAGAATTACTCAGGTTGAAATAGCTTTAACATTTATTATTCATCATTTGATTTATTTTTATTTTTTTATCTCCCCCCCCCCCCACAATAAGTATAGATTGAAAGACAAATACAGAATATTTTATATGTATTGTATGTATTTCAGGGGAGTAGGCCCCAAAAAACAAATCGGGTGCTGAAGTCCCTAAAGTGGTGTAATGCTGAAATCCAGTGCTACCAAGCAACATATGCGACACTACCACTTCCAAACTACTGCATTGGCTTCTTACCTTTCCTTTGGATCACAGTGGCAGTGTAGAGAGGAGGAATTTGCTGCTTGGGCAGTAGCTCATTCTCCATATGAACCCGCCCAGGCTACGTAATTCCATTTTAAAAAAAAAAAAAAAAAAAAAAAAATTTAATGGGGCTACTCCATCGTCTCTTGTGGACAAAAGGATGCCAACAACAACAGCATTGTATGTATTTAAATCTTCCAAGTTGTAGCCATGTCAGTGCTACTGTATGGCTGCACCATTTGAACTATAACAAAATGCTTGGAGAAAAAGCTTTATGGGAATTACTCAAGAATGCTGTGTTCTTGAAAAAATCATCAAAGCAGCATCTCACAAAAATGAAACTGTACAGCCACTTACCTCCCATCACACAAACTATATAAGTAAGATGAACAAGAGATGCAAGGATGAAATCATAAGTGATATTCTCCTGTGGACACTCACACATGGACACACCAGTGAAGGCTGATTAGCAAAATCCTATATGTATCGGTTCTGTATGGATTCTGGATGCCGTGTGGTAAGACCTGCAAGGGGCAAAGACCAATAGGGACAGTTGGTGAGAGATTCATGGGAATCTATGCTGTCAACACGACCTGATGATGATGAATGCATTTAATTCCCCCTCCCCCCTCTGCCATGAGCAGGATGTTGTGCAAGGTCAATTTTTAAAGTGAATTACATCTGGTTTGATTTCATAGTTTTCTTTCTCCTAGATTGGTTGGCCCTTGTTAGTAAAAGCTTATTTGTCATCTAACTTAATCTAGCTTTAACTGTAGTGTTTAGTTATTTACTAAGATTAGTTTAGATGTAGCACAAGACCAGAAGTATGGGGGTGCCCAATGAGAATCAAACTCACTATCAATGGTCTGCTTATCTAGCTTGCTATCCATTACACCCGGGTGTACATGTATATGTGTATGTATAAAAATTTGATTATTGCATATGTAGGTGTATTTTGTCTATCTGATTCATACATAAAATACCCCATCAGCCTAACACGATTTTATGTTTCCAAATGTAAATAATTTAACATGGCGCTATTTGACACCTTCTTTGAATGATCTAACCATATCTGTTTATTTATTTATTTATTTATTCATTTTGCAGTCAAATCTGAAAAGGCCAACAGGCTAAAATAAATTTATCATTTGATGAATACCCTAATTATTTTTCATGTGTATGTGTGTGTATATTGCATGTTGTTTAGACTTGAGTTCTCTGGTGATTGTAAACATACATCTATGGAAGTATGTATCAGTTAATTGTTCGCCTCTTACTGACAGGTACCGATGGCCGAGACGGTAAGAAGCTGGACTGACAAAAATTCAGTCGGGTTTCGCTCCCGGATAGAAGTAGGTGTTATGTCTAGCTACACTGATGAGACGTAAACATCAAAACACTGTGTCTGTGTGACTAATATATATATATATATATATATATATATATATATATATAATGTGTGTGAAGAGGGGTGACTTAACAGAGAAGGTAAAATATTGAGCGAGTTGCAACTTTGACTGACAATGAAATAATTAACTGGATAAGTCGGGATTATAAATTAATATAAAAGTGCTCAATACATAAGTAGAGCAGATTTAGTAAAATTCATTCATTTTAATTCATAGCCCTGACAATCCAAACGTGGTGAAACCTGGGTAGGGTTTCTGACTATACTATTTTACTATATATAGCTATAAACTCATGATAATTTTTATGATAAAATCTCACTGCTCCCACATTGTCATTGATTTTTTTTTTCTTTTGCTCCCATCACCATGGCCAAGTAAAAGTACTGGTGGCTGTTTGTTCTCCTAAATGTGTATTTTATGTAGTGGCAGTAGTCGGTGGGAGAGTAAAGTCTTACTGAGTATGGGGTATCCTTGGGGAAGGTTGAAAAGTATATGTGCTGTCAGTCCTTCTCTCTCTTTCTTTCCTTCTCTCTCTTTCTTTCCTTCTCTCTCTTTCTTTCCTTCTCTCTCTTTCTTTCCTTCTCTCTCTTTCTTTCCTTCTCTCTCTTTCTTTCCTTCTCTCTCTTTCTTTCCTTCTCTCTCTTTCTTTCCTTCCTCTCTCTTTCCTTCTCTCTCTTTCTTTCCTTCTCTCTCTCTCTATCCTTCTCTCTCTCTCTCTTCTCTCTTTCTCTCTCTCTCTCTCTCTCTCTCTCTATCCTCTCTCTCTCTCTCTCTCTCTATCCTTCTCTCTCTCTCTCTCTCTCTCTATCCTTCTCTCTCTCTCTCTCTCTCTCTATCCTTCTCTCTCTCTCTCTCTTCTCTCTATCCTTTCTCTCTCTCTCTCTCTCTCTCTCTCTCTTCTCTCTCTCTCTCTCTCTTCTCTCTATCCTTCTCTCTCTCTCTCTCTCTATCCTTCTCTCTCTCTCTCTATCCTTCTCTCTCTCTCTCTATCCTTCTCTCTGTGACACATGAATAATAGGTAATGTATTAGTAGTAGTAAAGTCAAGTGACCTATTGTTGGTATCACCCAGACAGTGCAGGGGTCTATTCTCTTTTCATTAGTGGAAGATTGTTTTTATTATCTCAAGTGGAGCACCACACCACTTTACAGCTCAGATCCAAGCTTTGCTGCTCATGCCCTGAATAGGAAAGACATGGTATCAAGCCCAGAACCTTTTGATTCCTAGGCTGATGCTCTACCGACTGAACTAAAGCAATTTGATACATTTTAGCCATATGCTTATTGAATCTGATTGTTATACAACAATTCTATTTACAGATCCCCCCTCCCCATCACATTAATACAGTTAATTGTTTCCCTGAAAACCTCCATGCTAATCGGCTATCATCATCAGCTATTTTGAATCCACTATTGGATAAAAAAAAAATCCTTTCCCAATTCTGACCTTGATTTAACTAACCTCTGTCATTTCTTACTAGCAGACTTTACTATCTCATCTCATCTCTCCAACTTCTCTCTCATCTTTTCCCATTATGCTTGCAGAGATACTGATAGGTATGAGTCCTGCATCCCTGACACACAAAAATCTAAAAGGGTGCAGTAAAATCATATCTATGCATCCCAGTGTTTTTTTTTTTCTCCCTCACCATTTCAAGCTAACTGTAAATACATTTCAATATTTTCTTAGAAACCAATTACACAGGATATGTTACAAGGTAGGGGTTAGACAACTTTGTTTCCTCAGATCATAAATGAAAACCTTACAGTTTATTAAGAAACTTTAGTTAGGACCCATAAATTTCCATGGGACTCCTTCAAAGCAAATATGTGAGTCCCAGGATGCACTAAATCAAAAAGCTATCAGCATCACTGTGTCATACCAAGTTCTATTTTTGCTTAATGATTTCTAGATCTCTTATTCTGGCCTTCTTTCTGATCCATGTTGATCTTTTTTTTATCTATTAGTTATTCCTAGCATTACCCTTTTAATTGATCTCTGGGATTCTGAGTGAGCATATAGATTGAATCTTAGTTTACTACAAGGCCAGAAGTATTGAGCACCTAGTAAGAATTGAATATATATATATATATATATATATATATATATAATATATATATATATATATAAAGCCTAATGAGTCAGAATATCTACTTAGATTTCTCCTAATGGATCATCAGGATAATTCTGATAACTCTTACAGTATTTTTTCTTGGCCATTTTAATAGTGCCGACTAATTATTTTCAGGAGGTGCATATAATTTGGTCTTTTTTTTTTTTTTTAATTATTTTTATTTATGTTTTTTTTTTTTTTTTTTTTTTAATGAATTTTTTTTCTCCAGACGAAAGTTTGTATTGTAATTACAAACGATAAAGCCGGGAGTTTTTTTATACTGTTGAAGTTTAGAAAATAATATATAAATATATATATATATATATATATATATATATGAGAGAGAGAGTATATACAAGGCCAGAAGTATGGTGCACCTAGAAAGAATTGAACATAGAAATATCTTCTTTTCCAATGAGACCAAGTTGCCATTTTAATCCTGATTAGTTGACCTGATTTTATTCCACTCAAGATTATAAATAATTCATTGTCAGTACAATCTGATGAAGTACTTTTGAAGTGTAGGTGTTTCATCAAAACTCTTTGCTTTAATTATTTCCCCCCATCTGCAGATCTTTCAATCAACTGTAACATCTCCATTGATCAAAACATTTTAATTTGTTGATTTCTTTTTGTACCTAAACTCATCCCTCATTCTGTAACAAGAAAATCTTGATTAGCAAAATCTTCAGTTTGCACAGTGAAAATTCTTGTTTGGAAAAAATATGAACCCTCTAATGAGGACACCTGTTGGCTGTGAGTGGCAACGGATGATGCTTAAGGATGGAACCCTGGTGGCTGAGCAGTCCATTTTGGCCCTTATTTAGGTTAGACGGGCAGCCAGGGAGCACCCCCCCCCAATCAGTTAGCTGGCCACCTATATGATTGTCTCAACCCTATTGCCATTATGGCAACTGCCCAACTCTTTTTATCATATATATGCTAGAAGGCAGTGGCTGAGGATCTTAATGTCCTGGAGCTCAGGGGAGTGTGGAGTACCACTATTACCATTAGTCCCAGATCCATTCTGACCTGGAATGGCAGTACTTGTTAAGGTCCCATCTATGGGTTAAATAGGAAAAATGAGTTTTAAAAATGTGTTTTAAAAAAATTGAGTACCCATCAAGAATGAATAAAGCAAAAACAACTTTGGATAGCATAAAATAACCCTAGACGGGTTGACATGCTGTAAATCCAACCAACCAACATATCAAGCCTCATCTCCAAAATTCAGACATACAAAAGTTATATATTTAACCATATTTTTGTTATTCAAGATTCAATGGCCTGGAGGGTGGAAATGTGCATTAATCTTGGATTTATTAATTGAATAGTATATTATAAATAACACATGTACATAATGATTAAGTACAGAGTATTATTAGGGTTGCAATTATATCATACAGACTGCTGCAGTTTATTTATGTATATTTTATTATATTTTTTTTTTTTTTTTTTTTACTTTTGTAGATTTGGAAGTTGTGATTTGAGATTTAATGGGATTAAATAAATCCTCTTTTATGATCACTCAAAAATCAGATTTTAGTATTAAAAAATTAATTAAAATGAATTGATCCTCAGAAGCATGGCTAAAAAAAAATAAAGGAAAAAAAGTCATAAATTTGGACGTCAGTTGATAAATTAATTCCTAAAAAAATAAATATATTGTATAATGAATTTTTTTTTTTAAAAATATATATATATTTGCAAAGCAGAAAGCTTTTCGTGCTCATTTTATGTTATGTTGGAATGATGGTGTTCCAGATAGAAAATCAATACTGCTATGAAATGGTTGAAAATTCTATCTGGAACAGTATCATGCTGACTTAATATGAAATGAGCTTGAAAAGATTTCTGTACTCATAAAAAAATTTCCAACAAATTCATGGTGTGTACTGGTCTGAGCCATTCAATATCAGGATGGGTGACCATTTAAGCCACTGGCAGGTACTGTGAGAAACCGAATATCAAAATGACTTGATTCGGCATTAAATGATCTAAAAAAGGTTGATATGCAGTAAAATAAAGCAACCCGCCCGAATTTGATTTTCGTTAATTAGATTAAATACGCCATTGTTTATCTCTGCACGTTCCCATTGTATTCTCTAATTCATAGTCAAGTAGTTGGAGACTTAATGTAAAAATTCAATGTGCTAAATGTGTCTTGTGAAAAGAATCTCATCAAGCATCTTTTCAATTTTAACTATTCCTACTCCCCCCTCTCTCTCTCTCTTTCGCCCCCCCCCTCAAAACACTCGTTATTTTCTTGCCATTCTTTTTACTCCCTCCATGAAAACTAGTGATTCTTCTTCATCCTGTGATGTCTCAACAAAAGAGATGTTCACTACCCACCTATTTACTCACTTGAAATGTATGTGCAGCACCAACAGTCTGCTCACACTCCCACACACTTCAGCATCAGGATGTGTCGCTCCTTTCTTTTTATATATTTCTATTGTTTTGCTTGTCTACCCCATTTCTGTTTTTATTTTTTTTTTTTTTATGTTCATCTTTTATGTGCTGTTTTGTTTACAATGTTTGTTTTTTTTGTTGTTTTTTTTCCCCTGCTTTGAGAAACAAGTTCCCATCAAGATCATGGGATTATTTATGTATGGATCAATGCTTTTACTTAGGCTCAGAGTGTAGTGTCTGCGCTCTCCCTAGAATTAGAGCAATTTAGCTTTTAGGCTGGGATCTAAATATAAAATGTAGCATCTGCGCCTCCTTCAGAGATATACACACACACACATATGTAAAAATGGAAAAGGAATTGAATCCAACAATATGAGGAAAAATGAGTAAAGAAAAGAAAAGTAAATGGATAAAATGAATTTAATCGATATCACATTAATCGATATCACTTATACATGTTTCGGTCAGTTTATGTGTGTGAAAATATTTTGAACACATACAAGAATCGACCTTCATCAAAGTGAACACATATACACACATATATATGAAATGGTCAAACGATGTGTTTGAAATGGCGAAGGCTGACAATTTTTACGGAGATTATGTGCTTAATTAAAGTCATACCTAATTTGTTAATTAATTATAATTAAATGAATTAGGCGTGCATATTGTTTTAAATGTAAAGCGTAAACAAATCGAGAAAAAGTTGATCTCTGTATGTACATTTCAGCCCATTAGGCCTCATCAGCAGAGCTATAGACAGGGCAGTGCTTAGTGCGCGATTCGAACCCTACCTGTCAGGCGGACATTCTAATCACTACACCAGCTGGCTTTCCCAGAATCTCTCGTTTATTTTAAACTGATATGTATATTGCACTTTTTGGGTGACTTATGGCACGACAGTATGAAGTGGTCAAACGATGTGTTTGAAATGGCGAAGGCCGACAATTTTTAGGGAGATTATGTGCTTAATTAAAGTCATACCTAATTTTAAAACAAGGTATTCAGAGGATGATTATACTTGGGAGTATTAGCCAACACTGAACATCTAATTTTTTTATATTAAACCACAATCAAGACATTGTTAATGTGATTTCACTTCTCATATTAACAAGGCCCTGATGATTTGATATATTAAAAAAAACAAAAAATGAAACATTTAATATTGGCTAATACTTCAAACTATAACAAAATCATCCTCTGTTTTTTGATATTCTATATATTCACATACCATCAGATTTATTTTCAATTTCCCTTATATATAATTAAAGAAATAATCAATTATTTGGCCCTGGACTGTTGTTGATGTAATTAACAGCAATCCCAGGCAATACCTGCCCACTTTATTTAAAGGGGCAGGGTTGGGCTTATTACCCAGTGCCTGAGGCGCCCCCCACCTTGAGGGGGAATGCCGACGGGATCAATGCATTTTTTGCACCTGCCACCCACGGCTTGTGGGTGGTCCCATATTAATAGGACCTTGTGCCTGACCAGGGCTCAACATTAACGCTGTCCAGTCGTCCTGTGGACGATAAAAATTACATCCAGGACAATTTGCCGGAGACGGTAAAAAATTCTAAAGGTTCAGCATGTCCTTCCCAAAAAAGGAAACCATTGATTACATGAAAATTGGGTAACTTAAAGGTAAAAAGTATTTTTCTTAGCTCAAAACACACTAGGAAATGGATTTTTTGTCCAAATATCCAGAATTATCACTGTTTCAGCTTTTCTTAATGTTTTATTACATGTTATTATGCTAATGAATTAAACAAAAATATTTTGATTTCGGGACGGTTGATTATTTTTATTTGGGACGATCATGAAAAAAGTTAGTGTTGGGGCCTGTGCCTGACCCATACATGTGGGATACGTGGTAAATATCATATTGACAAATAGATTTAGAAATAAAAGGATTTTATAATTTGCTTGAAGCATTGTGTTTATATTGGTTTGGTGGTTGGTTTTAAAGGCTATCACAATGAAAGTGTAAAGAAAAATAAGGTAACTTTAAAAAGGTTAACAAACAACACCATAGTTACCTTATTTTTCTTTACACTTGCATTGTGATAGCCTTCAAAACCAACCACCAAACCAAGAATTAGAAATATTTTGTTGATGTTTTCTAAATTTCTTTTGAGTGCAAATCAGTAGAATTTAATTAAAAATGAAATTCATTTTTATATTTTCCTCTCTTTCAGAATGTGGTGGACAATTACGGGAAATTTTGGTAACCTGCTTCCTATTGACTGGTCAAAATCTTATGCAAGACAACTGCATACAAGAGCCTTAAATCTTTCAGAAAAAAAAGTAAGTACATTTCTCCTTCTTCTAATCCTTTTTTCTTCATTCTTTATTTAAAAAATTTTTTTTTTTTAAACTTCTTTATTATATAATGATTAGGCATAGCCAATTATTTGTGTAGTGTAGGATTTAATTTGAATTTGATGATAAGTAAACTCCTGTAAAATCACTAGATTTTATTGTCAGACTTTCATCACCGGGTCATCTGAGCAGGATGCCTATTGGTTGATCGAATCATGTGACCAGGCGACTCCCTAGAAAAGATAGTTAGAATTACTAAGAATTGAGCCAACCGCCATGTTGTGTCCGTATTGCTTTCCTCTCCTGTCCACTTGTGGTAAAGTGTGATATTGAAAATAAAGTTCTGTGTACACCAAAAAGAATATGTCTCTGTGTTTCTAATTTGTAAGAACTATTAAGATGGAAGCAGACAATGTCTGATACAAACCCAATAAGATGTCCTCAATAAACAAAGAGAACACAGAAAGATATTTTATTTTCCCAATAAAAATATGTACACACTGTGTTCCTAAATTATAAAAACTATTAAGATGGAAGCAGAGATACAATACCTCATAAGCTGATGTCTCCAACACAAAGAGAGGCAGTGACTTTTAGAAGACATTAGAAGCAGATAGCAGAGGAAATGAGAATGAGTCTGTAACACTTATGCTAAAAAGATATTTAGCTAGATCAGGATTAATCTCTCTCTCTCACACTCTCTATTAGAAAGGCTAATTTGCATATTAAATTAAAATTTTGATTTTAATAAAAATGTGCTTAGTATTATTGATTTCTATTTGTTTGGTTTTATCTTAATGAATATGAGCAAAAATCTCAGGGATAAATCTTAAAAGAAATCCATTAACAAGAAGAAATAACTGTAATTTTATTCTTTACTTCCTATTTTAACTAAATAGTTAAATTAGGAAAATATAGCAATGAAAGACGGGAGTGATGGAAAAGGATGGAAGAGTTAGTTTCAAAGTTGTTCTATTTTTCGATTATAAAATGATTTGAAACAGAAGGGGCTTCTGTTTCAAATCATTTTATCTACATTCTTATTTAGTTTCATTAGTGTTTTTAATTTAAGGTCGGTGATGCTGATGGTTTTTTAATTTAATGCATCCTGGGACACACAGATTTCATTTGAATGGGTCCTAATTAGAGTTTATTAATAAATTGTAGTGTTTTTATCTATGAACAACTAAAGCCGTCTAATCTCTACCTTGTACCCCATATAGTGTAATTTGTTTCCAAGAAAATATTGAAATGATTTACAGTTAGCTGGAAATGGTAGGGGGGAGGGAATACTGGGACGCATGGATATGATTTTTCTGCGTCCTTTTAGATTTTTTTTTCGTCAGGGACGCATCTCTGTAAGGTAATATTTTATTACACTCAGAGTGCAAGTATTTACTAGTTTTAAGTAATATAATTGTCCCGATTGTATTGCTCTTACTTTCTTTATAATCGAATTTAGAGTCGGCAAACTGGTCTACTGGTCAAAATTTGACCTGGTAAGTTTTGGGTAGAGTGGATAGCAAAAATCAATTCATGAGAAGATATTTTTAGATTATATCATTCTATGCATCTGTTTACAAAGATGGCTTTATTTTTATTATTTTTATTTATTCATTTATTTTTTTATTCATTTTTTTTCTTTTTGGCTTTTATTTTGGCTTTTTTTTCTTTTTCTTGCTTCTTTTCTTTTCTTTTTTTTTTATATTTTTTTTCTTTTTATTTCCTTTTTTTTTAAAATTTATTTATTTATTTTTTGGGGGCTTTTAGAAATTTAGTTTTCAAGATTGGCAGGGGGGGGGAGGGTTTAATTTATTTTTATCTTTTTATAACACTTATAAATACATATTACTGTCTTTTTTATTTATTATTTAACAAGTTCACTCATATAATATCAGGGAATTAAATACAATCAGACATTTTACATCTGAAGAGAAGAGTAAAGAGAATTTCCCTAAAACAGAATATTTAGTTCACTTGATAAACTCTTTTATGTAAATGTACTTTAAACTATTTCTGGTTCTTATGATTATAGTCAATAAGAGAAAGAATATATATATATATATATATATATATATATATATAATATAAGTCGTTGCGGTGACCTAAAGTCACAGTGAGTAAGTCTATCCCCTTTTCCCTAGCACTACACGAAGGAGTTTGTTTTTGCATCTTAGGTGGAGTGCCACACTTACCATCAGCTCCTCACTTTAATGTACAGATCCCTGTGCTACCCATACACTGAGTTGGCATAGACAACTAATATATATTGTTGTAAAAAATGTTTTTTCTCACTACCACAGTTTCACTCTTCAATGTACACCTTCTTCAGGAGCTTTTAGCTTTTAACTCTTAAAGAAAGTATACCTTGAACACCAAAACCATAGTTGAGAGAAAACATTTTTTTACAACTATGAATGGTCTATACTTTACGAAATATATTGAGCATTTTTTGGATTAACTACTAATGCTACTACAGTAAAAACAGTGTAGCAGCATTTGATGATATAATATATATATATATATATATATATATATATATATATATATATATATATATATATATATATATATATATAATGTATATTTTTGGGATATGGTGCAAAGCATGAGTAAAGTGCGAAATAAATGCACTAAATCCCTAAAATATACATTATAGACATTTATATATACTAGCAAATATATGCACCCTCCGGGTGCAAGTATTTAAGTTTTAATGTAATAAAATATTATATTAAATTAGAAAGACTAATGAAACAAAAATAATAATGCAGATAAAAAGATTTGAAACAGAGGGGGATATAATTGAAAAATAGAACAACTGAAACTTACTCTTCCATCACTCTCGTCTTTCATTGTTATTTTTCTAATTCAAGTATTTAGTTAAAATAGGAAGTAAAGAATAAAATTACTGTTATTTTTTCTTGTTAATGGATTTCTTTTAAGATTCATTGAAGAGATTTTTGCTTATATTCATTAAAATAAAACCAAACAATTAGAAATCAATAATACTAAGCACATATTTATTAAAATCAAATTTTTAATACCAATATGCAAATTAGCCTTCCCGTTCACACTGTAAACTGCTATTTTGTTGTATATATAAATATAGTTGCATGTTGTTAGTATGTAGATATGGACAACAGTATTAATGATGTAAAACAATTTTATTAATAACTGTGGTAAAAATAAAAATAAAATCATTGTGAATGTGACGTAAATAACTAAGGGAATTGTGACTTGAGTAGTGATAGTTTCAGTTACAGACAGAAAAACACACAATCTCCATTATAATAAGATATATATATATATATATATATATAAAAGACGCATATATTTATATACTGAAAATTAAACTCATCAGATATACCATCAAAGAAGCATATGTGGACTCCACAATATATATATATATATATATATATATATATATATATAGACTTTGAGTGAATGTTTAAGCATTTATATCTATCTATTTTACAAGTGTGGAAGTTGCTGACCAACCAAAATAAATGCTTATTCTAACTAATTCCATTTTCACTGTTTTCTACTTTAAATATTTTGCAATAGAAAACAGAACTTTGTGGCAAAACATGATTGGCACTAAGCCAGGAATTTTAAAGATTTTCATTCTTTTCTTTTTTTTTTTTTTTTTTTTGTTTACTTTGAAGAGAATGGTAGTAGCATCTATTTGGATTATGTTTATGTGTATCAAATGTTTGTTTTTAAAATTTTCTTTGAATAAAAAAAAAAAAAACAGGACCTGTACTTAGAAAATACCATTTGAAAAAATGTCTATTTCTAAAATGTATGTGTGTGTAATATATATAATCCTAATGAGTCAGGTCTACCAACAAACAGTTTCACTTACTAGCTCATCAGGGCAAGAATCTGACTAAAAAGAGTTGGTGCAACAGTACTTTTATCACTAAAACCAGTCCTACTGTGGTCCAAACAATTAGCATAAAAAAGACAACAACAAAAAACAAATTAATTTTTTACTCTTTATATTTTATTTTCCTATTCTTATCCTTTTTCCATCTTCCATCCCAACTCCCTTACCTATTTTAATTTCTTGCAATCATATATTCTATCGCCATTGCTACCCCACCCCAAAACCCAGCATGGCAATGACAGCTCATATCGCTGTTCCTTATTGTAGAGACTTGTCCCTCTGCCTTTATTCAGGAGATGGAGTTTTCCCTTGTTGTTGCAATCTGTGACATCCCATATATATATATATATATATATATATATATATATATATATATATATATATATATAGTAAAATAGAGAGTTAAATCCTACAGTATGTAGAAAATAGTAAAACACAAAGTATTCTAAAAAGATGAGTTTATTCTTAATGGTGAAGTCGACGTTATAACATTTTGGTTATATATATATATTTGATTTATTTTATATATATATATATATATATATAACAAAAAACCAGCCTTCTCATTATGCACCACAAATGAACAGTTGGATATAAGGGTGTCCTGTCATGTTATAGTTAGCAAGCTGCTCTCGCAGATCTATTACTATTGAAAAGTGAGTTTGATCCTTGCTGGATGCTCTATACTTGTGACATTGTGTCAAATCCTTCCTGTGGTGAACGGGTTGGGTAAATATTTTTTATAATTAGTTGGATTCATACCTTTCCCAAGGGTATTAATGCTATGTGAAATTTAAACAGCCTCATCCAGGATTTGAACTCTGTTCGTGTCCATTTCCTACAATGATAACCATTACACTACTAGTGATGCTGATAGCTTTCTGATTTAGTGCATCCTGGGATCCATATATGCACTTTGAATGAGTCTCCAGGAAAATGTATGGGTCCCAACTAAAGCTGTCTAACTCCTACCTTGTAACCTATCCTGTGTAATTCATTTCTAAGAAACTATTGAAATGTATTTACAATTAGCTTGAAATGGTGAGGGAAGAAAATAGAAAAACACTGGGATGCACAGATATGATTTTACTGCGTCCTTTTAGATGTTTGTGCATCAGGAACACAGGACTCCTACCTATCAACATCTCTGTGCTACACGCTCCATAACCTTACATTTAAGTCAGTTTTAGGTTTCTCAGCAAAGATATACATAAAACACCTATACTTACATAGTAAGATATTTATATTATTAGCTTTGACACTACCGAGAAAGTAGTATTTCAACCTGTAATAATAATAATAGCAATAAACCAGTGTGTTTTGATACTGCCTATTAATGTTGTTTGGTGGCTTTACATAATTGCTGACCACAAAACTAACAGTTTGTCCCGAAAGAGAACACCTGTCTTTTTTGTCTTTTTTTGTGATAGCTAATCTTGTATTATTAAGTGTCCACTTTTGTATAAAATTAAGGTAAGCTTTAATATTGGTACCTAGTGTCTAATTATATGATAAATAAATCTTATAAGTTGGCAGTTTGATTTGACTAAACAGTTTGTGTTAGCAAGATTTGTTACGTGTTCAAGGCAACACTCAAAACATTGATATAGATATTTGTTGCACAAAAAAAATCATAATTGTTGGGTGTATATTTCGGACAACTAAAAACAAGTATTTATTTGCATCATAACAAAAACAAAATTACTGAATTTGGTTGACATAGACATGAGTAATAATTTTGTAAGGTTGAAATTCAAACATCATGAGAAGGACTATGCGCAACACTTGGCTTCAAAAGTTAAATCCATAAATTTGATGATTTCACCACTTAATCACCATTGCTCCCAGGTACCCACTCTGACTCGGAGTGGTATTACCTGTTAGGGTCCTATCTATGGATTAAATGGAAAAAATGTGTTTATAAAAAAAAAATAAAAAAATAAAAAAAATGAGTATCCATTAAGAATTAATTAATGTCAGCATTAAATGACCCACCGAGGTTGATATTTCGTAAAACAAACTGAGCCATAGTCACGCAACTTCAATTTACAATTGGCCAAAACGAGTTTCTGGAGTTTTTTGGTATTTTCCGGGACACCTGCCAAATTTGGGCAACCTGAGCATTCAGCATCATTTGTGTCTGTACAACCGCATTTAAAGTCAGCATATCACCTCTTAACCGTTGTTTTTAATGGAGCAGAGTCTGATTAACACTTATCAAGCCATTTCTTTGCTTGAACTGTATTTTTACCCATGAGAAAGTTATGCTTTTTCAACACATGAAATTCTGATTTTTCCATTGTTTTGAAAATTAGCACTTAAATAACTGTAATTTGTAAACTAATAATCCGATTGGGCTCAAATTTTGACATGTGTCATTTGAAGGTTAGTACTCTATAAAAATTATATGGATTTTTTATTAGTGACGCCATCTACATGTCAGGCCTGGGACTTATTCAGTTATATGTTAAATCAAGGGCTGACTTATATATACAAGTAATAATTTTGTAAAGTTGAAATATATAATGGCAAAAGATTATCAGCAGCTTTGGCTCCAAAAATGAATTCCATAAATTAATGATTTCATTACTATAAATCAAGGGTCTACTTATACATGAGTAATGATTTTTGTAAGGTTGAAAAATCTATTTCGTTTACCTGATGAATGCGTTAGCAGGAAACCATTGGTTGTAAATATTGTTCCCATGTAAATAAATAAAAGCTAAACCTTTTATTTGTACATTCATTCATCTATCAACGCTCTATCACAGATATTGAGCACTCTTCTAATCACACTGTACGTTGGATTACTACTGCTTTTTCAAGTATAATAGTGCCAACCATACACACACTATATATATATATATATATATATATATATATATATATATATATATAATATATATATATAAAGTGAAAAGGTGTCCTGAGCATAACACTAAACTGCATTTTGTAGTGTGGCTCTAGTTTTGAAAACAGGTTGCCTAACCACCCAGCCTGCCCTACTATTTATCCATAGCTAGAGGAAGAATAGTTGGGACTCTCTCTCTCTCTCTCTCACCTTCTCCTCTATTATAATAAATCATTTACAAATGAATCAAATTTCAGCATTAAATAACCCATAAAGAGTTGATATGTTGTTAAACCAAACCAAACCAAACCAATTCATTCAACATACCTTCAATTATACTAATTAGCTCTTATCCAATTTAAAAGACCTTGAAGCACTTGATACCTACTTCATACAACTCAGAAAAACTGTAACATCTTTTGATCCTTCATCCTGCTATGATTGTTGGCTCAAATATTGATCCATGATAAAAAGAGAGAAAAAAATACTGGAAGAGGATTTGGTTGCAAAATATCTATTCTTGGAAATCAATGAACACGTACAAAATATATTTCTTGAACACATACCGTATATAAATCTGTAGAGATCTAATTTTTAGGAAGAAAATCAGGGGTTGACATAGACATGAGGGATAATTTTTGTAAGGTTGAAATTCAAACATAATGGGAGAAAACTTGGTTTCAAAAATTGATACCATAAATTTACAAATTCATATCCCTAAATAAGGCAAGTAGATATTCCTGCCCCCTCCCCCCAAAAAAAAAATTTATTAGACATAGATATGCTTTCCAAGGGTTGTTCTGATCATTTACCTAATTTTTGTTGTTACAAATAGATTATTACCATAAATTTCCAAATTCATGAGCCTAAATAAGGTAAGAATGTAAACCTGAAATTACTATAAAAATATCTCAAAAAATATTTTTTTAAATTAAAATAGTGATCTTATTTAATTATTCTTAATGATATTCGACTTAAATTCAAATCCTGGACAAAGCTACAGTTCACATAGCATTAATACCATTGGGAAAGGTATGAATCCAACCACACTTCCTCCAGCTATGGGTAAATAGTAGGGCAGACTAGGCTCTTTAACCTTGGTTAGGCAACCATTTTAGGAGAAGGAAAATTCTCCTTGGCGTAGTAACTACTAGAATAGGCTCAATCCTAATTAGTGATCTATTTCACTAATTTAATTAAATTTAATTTGTATATACTTGTGTATAGATCAAATTTTGTAGATCCTAATTTTTAGATGAAATTAAAAAAAAAGTTGAAATTCAAACATAATTAGGACTACAAGCAACACTTGGCTTAAAAAATTAATGATTTTGTGACTATGAACCAAGGGTTGACTTATACACAAGTAATAATTTTGTCAGGTTGTAATACATTGTAATACATACATAATGAGAAGGACTACAAGCAAAGCTTGGCTTCAAAAATTAATGATTTTGTGACTATGAACCAAGGGTTGACTTATACACAAGTAATAATTTTGTAAGGTTGTAATACATACATAATGGGAAGGAATAGGAGCAACCCTTGACCTCAAAAATTAATTCCATAAATTAATAATATTATGACCATAAATTGAGGGTCGACCTATAGATGAGTTATAATTTTGTACAGTTGAAATACAAACATAATGAGATGGACTAGGAACAACCCTTGGCTTCAAAAATTAAATCCATAAATTATTTTATGGCCATAATTCAAGAGTCAGCCTATATACATTATTAACTTATATACAAGTCTTCATTTAATATATATTCTTTAGAAGTAGATATAAGATTTATTTATAAATCTATTTTTGATCTGTAATCTATTATACAATATCTATAATTTTCTGTATCTTTTTGGTTAAAACGTTAAAATTGGGAGCAATCTATCAAATATTCTGTGCTTTGGTTTTTGCGTGTTATACCTCTATTTCTTATTTATATAAGCATCTATGATGAGTCATTGCTTCTTTGGCAGTACCTTGCACAAACTGAAAGAAAAAATTACAACAAAAATACTAATATATATATATATATATATATAATCATTTCTTATCAATGTTTTTGTTGTTGTTTTTTTTTGTTTTTTTTTAAATTTCAAATACTTTAGATTTTAATCTTTTTTGTGTTCTTTAGGAATTAAGGCTACTGTTAAAATAAACAGAACTGATGCTCACTATAGAGATGTATAAATGAGGAAACTGTTTCGTTCGTACATTTATAAAAAAAACAGAAAAAGAGCTGCCTTGTTCACAATATATTTATTATTCACTAATTTTAATATAACACTATCATGATAAAGATGCTCCTGTACTTGATAAATACTAATACAAAAATACTGATAAATCCTCATATAATTTACTAATTTTAATATATCATATATCATTATTCTTATCAATGATTTTTTTTTTTTTTTTTAATTTAAATGTATTTGATTTTAATCTTTTATTTTCTATTCTTTCAATTGTATAAATAATCATTGAATCTTTAAATTCCTGCAAATTGCCTCTGCCACTTTTTAATCTGTGGAAATGGCTCACTTGTTTCTCACTTGCTGCTGCTGCTAATGGAGATGGTAGCATTGATTCTATTGGCAGCCTACACTCGTGTATGGCCTGGTATCTTTCTAGTCCTGTCTGTATTTACTACTCGATGCCAGCCACTTGCCAACCTATAGTCACTACCTGTACAGTGATGTTTGTCTCTGGGATAATTCCAATGATGCCGTTATTAAGGCTACTGTTAAAATAAACAGAAATGATGCTCACTTTAGAGATGTATAATCAAGGAAACTGATTCGTTCATACATTTATGAAAAACAGAAAAAGCTGCCTTACTCACAATATATTCGTTACTCACTAATTTTGATATGATTATAAAGATACTCCTGTACTTGATAAATACTTATACAAATGTACCAATGAATACTAATGTAAATCACTAATTTTAATATAACACTATCATTATAAAAATACTCCTGTAACTTGATAAATACTAATACAATTCACTAATTTTAATATAACCGTATAATTATGAAAATACTCCTGTACTTGATAAATACTAATGTAAAGGTACTGACAAATACTAATATATTTCACTAATTTAAATATAACTATCATTATATAGATACTCCTTTATTTGATATAGGAGCTTTGGCTTCTGGACTGCTAAGAAAAATTAAATTGCATGATCCCAAGGGGCTGTCCGTACAGGCAGCACCTGCACCCTCTTCTAAAAGGGCTGGGCCGGGTTTATTGTCCAGTGCTTGAGGTGCCCCAAAAGGGAATGCTGAAGGGATCATGCACTTTTTGTACTGGCCACCTCATGAGTTTTAGTTTGTGCATGGCTCCCCACGTTAAAAAAAAAGTCTATGCCAATCCAGCCTGGTGGGAAGTCAGAAAAATACTTACTCCTTTATTTGATAAATACTAATATGAAAATACTGGTGAATATTTAGATAATTCACTAATTTTAATATAACATTATCATTATAAAGATATATATATATATATAGTTAAAAATTAATGGTAAAATGGATGGATGAAATAAAAATGAATGAAATGAGGGGGATAAATGAAAAATCCTTTCCAAGGGACCCCTCTCAAAAGTATTAAAACACTTTTTGAGAGTGGGGTCCCTGATACAAAGTTTTTCTCATCTATTATTAGACTCCTTTGAAGCATCAAGTTAATATAATTATTCTCTAAGTTACTAGAGAAGATATATATGATATATATAAATATATATATACACTTGATGAATACTAATAAAACAATAATACCATTTAACCTCCAGCTATGGGTTAGCTCAGTTGGTAGAGCACTCGTCTTAAAATCGCAAAGTTCTGAGTTCAATACTGGTCCCCGCCAACTCGGTGTATGAGTAGCACAGATTGGGTAATCTGATCTGTGCGGTAAAGGGGGGAGCTGATGGTAGGCATGGCGCTCCAACTCGGCAAAAAATCTCCCTAGTCCAGCGCTAGCAAAAAGGGAATAGACTCCCTTGCTGTCCGGCTGATACCGACAATAGGCCACTCTACCAACTTACTGCATGGGTTAGATATTACCACTACTGTTCTTCTACAATCTAATAAATTGCAATCATTTGTTTATTAAAATAAGTTGATTCAGTATTAAATAACTCAAAAGGGGTTGAAATGCCATAAAACAAAACAACAACCAACCAACTTTGCTTTTGTCATCCAGCTTGTAAGGAATTACAAAAAATAATATTAACAATCAGTATTATTTGTATTATTCGGACTATTGTCCTCATCTTCATTGTTATCTGTCCAACATTTTGGGTGATGTGCCCTCCGGCCTTCTTCAGGTATTTATTGTCGGACTCGGGAACCTTTTTGAACTCAGAGCCTTCTTGTCATAATCAGGAGCCATCAATAACAATGAAGATGAGGACAATAGTCTGAATAATACAAATTATCAAGCCTCATCTCAAAAATTAAGAGAAATAATATTAAGAATGTCTGAACTTTTATCGTTCTGACTTTTAACTTTTTTCATGGTTTGGTTTTGATGCCAAAACCAACCTTGTTATAAAAGAAGCTGGGGGGAGGGATAAGGGATTTTATACTTTCCCAAGAGGGTATTAATCCGAAAGTGAACGTAATAACGCGGCTGGAGTTTAAACTCACAGTCCAGCATATTAAGCTCTACGCCACAGACTCCCCCTTTTATTTTCAAGACAAAAGATAAAATTGGTGTTTTATAACCTCTTAAATATCAATGCTCTTATAAGAATATTTATTTTTACACTAGAAGCGGCTACCCGACGTTGCCTGGGTAGAGGGGGTTAAAAAAAAAAAGTTAGTGTCACAGATCCGTGGATTGGTTTGGTCTTACATAATTGATTTGTTTTAATCACAAACGCCACTAATATCTTTCCCTTCTCTTACTATTCAAATCCTAATTTTTAAATATCCTTCCAGATATAAATAAAATCTTCATTAATTTTGCACAAAAAGCAAGCTCTGGTAATATTTAATGTGTATATGTATTTACTTTGTTGTTCATTGTTTTATTTTCATAGTTTCCTCTGGTCATACATGCATACACATCAACTGCCCTTCTGCCCTTTATATATGCACTAGAAGAGGCTACCCAGCATCACTCTAGGTAGAGGGGGGACAAAAAAAAATATGTAGTGTAATGGTTAGCAAGTTAGTCTCGCAGATCAATTATTATTTGATATATTTTAATTTTTAGATATCTTTGTAAAATTAAATCACATTTTCGTAATTTTTTTTCACAAAAAGCCAGAACAGGTGATATTTATTGTGTATATATATTTACTTTGTTGTTCATTGTTTTTTCGTAGTTTCCTCCAGACATACATACACACAACTGGCCTTTATATATGTATAGATAAGATGGTAGAACATATCCGGTTTTGATTCACCTCTGTTAGAATCTATGAAGACGATCGTGGCAGTTCATTCCTTTTCAGCTAATAATAATTGTTATACAACAGATGGGCGTGGTACATTTGATTGAAGACCGGAGCAGAATAGTACGCTGCCTCTATTTTAAAAATCTTTAAAAATAAAATAAGAAATGCTTTTTTTTTTTTTTTTTTTTTTTGTAATCTATTTTTTTTAACAACCATGCTAAGTTATATAGCTATTCTCTCTCTCTCTCTCATGACTCTATTTTAAAAATCTTTAAAAATAAAAATAAGAAATGCTTTTTTTTTTTTTTTTTTTTTTTTTTTTTGTAATCTATTTTTTTTAACAACCATGCTAAGTTATATAGCTACTCTCTCTCTCTCTCTCTCTTATGATTATTTCTATAACTTCTTCTACCAATAATAATATGAAACATCTGATTACATTCACTCACACCACTACCATTATTATTATTACTAGCAAAATAAAAAAAACGCACTCTGGGTGATGTAAAATAAATATTGCCTGAGGGGATGGGAGTTGAAAATTTAATATCAGAGAGTTTGTATCATAAGCAAAGTAAAATCATCAAATTTATTAAAGGAGTAAAAAATAAAATACATTTATTAAAGAAGTAAAAAATTAAAAAATTGAAATGGAAACTTAGTTCTGATAATTTAAATATATATTTTTAAAAAAACTATATATATATAGATAGATAATACCAGGTATGTATTTATTAAAACTTGTTTAAAAAACCAATGAGGATGGTCTAACATTGCATGCTCAAATTTTGAGTATATTCTATTTATGACGATTTTAGGCAGTGTGACATAAGCAGTGACGTAGTTTTTGTTACAGACAAAAACCGGAAGCGAATCTCCATTATTAATAGATTATGCTATTTTTGCATTGGTTTCTTTGGATCACAGCGGCAGTGTAGAGAGGTGAGATTTCCTGCATGGGCAACAGCTAATCCTCCATATAAACCTGCCCAGGCTATGTAGTTAAAAAACAAAAAAAAAACCCAACTTTGGCACTACTCCATCGTCTCTCGTAGACGGAAGGATGCCAGCAACACTTTTTTGGACACCTACTAGAGAATGATTGTTAGACTATAGCTTGTGAGTTTGAATCTCACTGGATGCACCATTATCATGACCTTGTACCAGATTAGATTGACCATTATAAATATATATATTTATATGTGTGCGTATGCATTTATATATATATTTATATGTGTGCGTATGCATTTATATATATATATATATATGTGTGTGTGTGTGTGTGTGTGTGTGTGTGTGTGCACGGTTAATTATGTGTGTGTACATGTGCATTTATATTTTTACAAACTGATAATTGAGGAAAAATTAAAAAAAGAAAAAGAAAAGAAAGAAAAGACAAACATGCCCATAATTTCTGAAAATAATCATCAGTACTGTATGTCGTGGCCAAAAGAAAGAAAAAACACTGAATGAGTTTTCTAAGTTATATATGTAAAAAGTGGAAGCCCGTGGTGTAATGGTTAAAGTCATGGGAAATGGACTCATCGCCCCGAGTTCAAATCCTGGACGTGGTAACTGCATTTCACTTAGCGCTAATACCCTTGGGAAAGGTATGAATCCTACTCTCCTTCCAGCTATGGGTAAATAGCAGGGCAGACTGGGTTCTTTAACCATGGCTAGGTAACCAGTCTAGGAGAAGGAAAACTCTGAATTCAAACCTGTTAAACTCCGCTTAAGAAATTGACCTTGTGTCGTATCCTGCTCGTGTGGAGGAGTTGGTAAATATATATATATATATATATATATATATATATATATGTAAAAAGTGCTCAATATGTTAAGTAGAGCATAATTATAAATATAATCATAAATGAGCCAGACACTATCAATCTAGGTTTCACCCGAATGGTTCTTCAGGATAGAGAGAGAGAGAGAGAGAGAGAGCATGTGTAACTACTGCTATTTGCTACTACTCGCTATAGTTAATGTCTTCATAACCAATGTCATATTAAAAGGCAATCAGCCAGGTGTGACAGGTAAACAGGCTACCTGTTTGATTTTTGCTTATCAATGTTCATTATAAAGGTATGAACCGAACAACCTGTATTATTAATCATCTTGATAATGCTTAGTTTTTATCCTATCCTTTATTGTAAAGACGTGCATATCTCCATTGTTATAATCTATGAGCAATCCCCTTAAAAAAAATTGAGGTTGCAGAAAATAATCACTGAATACTGCATCTTTCAAAACCTCCATGCTTCCTGTAATTCGACAACACTATACCTGATATCCCCCCCTCCATATACATACGCACATGCATGCATACATATATATCATGACTACTCTATTCATTTTCCTGACATTGCTACATTATTCGGTTATTTCCTATAAGTCTAACATAAACAAAGGGGAACCACTCTTGACTGATAAATTATTTATTTATTTATTGATCTACTAGGAAAAAAGAAGACTGGGTTAGGGTAGGTTTAGTTTAATGGGAAAATAAATAATTTATCAGTCAAGAGTGGTTCCTCTTTGTTTATGTTGGATTTATAGGAAATAACCCATTATTCTATGTACTATACATGAGCCTTTGATGAGTTATGGTACTCCTGAGCACTGTACGCAATGATTTCATTATTATTCAATACAATAGTTAGCAGTATTGTTGCTTGTATCACAGGTGGCAATATTGCTATGATATGAAGTGCTTGCTATTAAAATGGCCAACGCTGCTGCTGTTTCAAATGAAAAAAAAAAAAATTAGTACTAATCTTTTGTAATAATTGAATTTTGCTATTTTAGTATAAAATTAAGATATCAAAAATGGCATATTATAGTGAGATTTGTGCTTGAACAATTAGCTCAGTCAGTAGAGCGTCTGATTAAGAACTACAAGGTTCGGGGGTTCGATACTGGCCCTCGCCAACTTAGCATATGAGTAGCACAGGGATCTGTGCGGTAAAGTGAGGAGCTGATGGTAGGTGTGGCGCTCTACCTCAGGCACCAAAACAATCTCCTTGGTCTAGCGCTAGTGAAAAGGAGATAGATTCCCTCGCTGTCTGGCTGATACCGACTTTAGGCCACCCGATGACTTACTAACTAACCATTATACTATTATAATCAACATCTAATGACAACTACTAGGATAATAATAATAATCTAATATTATTTTGGGCACCTACTGTAGTGATTGTTGTTATTCATTAAGCTTAGCTTAGGTTGGCACAAGGCTAGAAATATGGGGCACCAATTAATAATCAAACTCTTTATCAATGATCTGCTAGCCTATTTAACTCTTTGCCTACTTTAAGTCACTCACAGCAGCTCTACCACTGTGAAAACAAAGTACAAAAACTGATGCTTAGTTCATTACAATTGAGTAGTAGGACTCTGATTACAATAATAATAGGACTTTATTTAAATAGAATGATGATGATGATGGGATGAGCAGATAGTAAAGTTGGAAATATCCCATCATAAAGGTAAAAAAATACCGAGAAAATTTGGTACAGCCGTGGGGGATATTTGGTAGGTAAAGAGTTAACTAACCATTACACATAAGCAGAGATGCTGATAGGTATGCGTCCTGCGTCTCTGGCACATAAAAATCTAAAAGGACGCAGTAAAATCATATCCATGCTTCCCAGTGTTTTTCTTTTTTCTTCCTTCGCTATTTCAAGCTAACTGTAAATACATTTCAATAGTTTCTTAGAAATTAATTACACAGGATAGGTTACAAGGTAGGAGTTAGGCATGTTTCTCCAGATCATAAATAAAAACCCTACAATTTATTAAGAAACTTATATTTCCCGTGGACTCATTCAAAGCAAATATGTGCAACCAGGGATGCACTAAATCAAAAAAGCTATCAGCATCACTGACGTAATATCTATCTACTGTTACTATAACGATAATAGTCTAACAATATTATTTTGGGCACTTAAAGGAGGGTCCGAAAGTCTTGTCAGCCTTGCATTTTTTTTAAGAGTTAAAATAATTACATAACTTATATATTATATCAAAATAAAAAATAATGAAATTTAAAACAAAATGTAGGGGTGGCAAGATTTTTACCCCCCCCCCCCATACTATAGTGATTGTTGTCATTTACTTAATTTGGCATAAAGCCAAAAATATAGGGCACACAGTAAGAATCAAACTCACTAGCTATGATCTATTAGCTAACCATTATAGTCAGCATTGCATTACTACTACTACTATAATAATTATAGTAGACTAACAATACTATTTAGTTATTTACAGGATGGTCCGAAAGTCTTGTCACCACTACTAAAATATAACGCCTAATTAAAAAATGTAATTAAAAAAATGTTTAAATTGATAAAGAAATTGATAAAAACTATAGTGATTATAGCCATTTACTAACCTTAGTTCAGTTTGGCACAAGGTCTGAAATACAGGGCACCCAGTAAGAATTAAACTCACTAACAATGATCTGCTAGCCTAGCTAGCTAGCTAACCATTATACCATGCAAGGTGCCCTCTAGCATGGTGATTGTTAACAGATTATTACTAGTGAGCTTGAACCTCACTGGGGGACACTATTATCATGGTCTTGTGCCAGATTACACTAAGCCTAATAAATATTGTCTAACATTATTAATAATGAAATTATAACTACCAAGAATATTAAGTGCCTTTCCTCATCAGTATTACAATGAACTAAATGCTACTATCTGGAATATTACTACTACTTGTATGTGTGTGTGTGTGTGTATGCAACAATTATGAATAGCAGCAGCAGCTGCTGCTCCACCTGGTTTAGTGAACCTGACAAGACTTTGCTTTGTAGAAACGGCAACAGCAGAAATACAACATTTCTTTTTAAACCTATGATATGCATGTGACTAGTATTATTTTCTGTGTACCACAAAAATCCTCTGGGCATTTTTTTCTCATTATTTATATATATATATATATATAAAAGAATTAAACCCACTAACAATGATCTGCTAGCATATATATATATATATATATATATATATAACCCACTAACAATGATTTGTTAGCATATATATATATATATATATATATATATATATATATATATATATATATAGAATTAAACCCACTAACAATGATTTGTTAGCATATATATATATATATATATATATATATATATAGAATTATATATATATATATATATATATATATATATATATATATATAGAATTAAACCACTAACAATGATTTGTTAGCATATATATATATATATATATATATATATATATAGAATTAAACCCACTAAAATGATTTGCTAGCATATATATATATATATATATATATATATATTAAACCCACTAACAATGATTTGCTAGCATATATATATATATATATAGAATTAAACCCACTAAAAATGATTTGCTAGTATATATATATATATATATATATATATAATTAAACCACTAACAATGATTTGCTAGCATATATATATATATATATATATATATATATATATATATATATATATAAAGAATTAAACCCACTAACAATGATTTGCTAGCATATATATATAGTATGTGATGTGTGTATGATGTGTATGCAATGTGTGTGGGTATATATATATATATATATATATGGTGATGAAAGTAGTCTCATACTTTGATAAAAGCCTACTTGATTAAAGATAAAGGAATAACCTTTAAGCCAAAGTATTTCAAGGTAGGTTAGTTCCACTTGTTGTGGGGGGGGTACATAAAATAAAAAACCCAGAAAACAGGTGCATGAAAAAAGCAGGAAGAGCGTTTCATTAACCAAATGGTTGAGGTAATGGAAGATCTAGCTAATGGAAGACATAGACGAGAGAACAGTTTTTTAAAAAGTTTTTTTTATTTTTTTATTTAAATACAGAAAAAAAAATTTACATTTGTAAGGGTAGACATAACAGAAAATACATTGTTTCATGAATCTGTAAAATATATCTTACTAAAATGGAGATTCAGTTTCTGTCTGTTTGTAACAGAAACTGTCACTACTTATGTCACAATACATTCAGGAATTGTGTAGATTTATCAATGAGTATTCACTTCATAGTCAAGATCACTAATATATATATATATATTTATTACTGATGTCTCTGAAAATCTGGGTTAGATTTGCCTCAAAACAGCCCATGTTATTAGTGCGTTTGAAATCCAGCAATGTGTCTTATATATAACTAAGAAATAAAGGTTTACATAATATAATATATGGTATGGTTAATTTGGATACTGGTTTCAACAAAACCAGGTTTAATAAATAATTACTTGGTGTTATGGATCTCAAATATTATTGTTTTATTCTCTAATGTATATTAAAATCAATCCTGTGAATGATTTTCTATAGAAACTAATTGAAATGTAATTAAAATATGTGTAATCTTTTTATATGCATTCTTATTTTTCGTCTTTCTAATTTAATATATTTCATTCCATTAAAACTTAAATACTTATGCCCAGAGTGTGTATATTCTTGCTAGTCTATATTATATAGACTAGCAACACTAAGGGCACAGATACTATACTCATCTTAGCAAAAATTACACAGATAGCCCCCCCCCCCCGCAAAAAAAAAACATTGTTTATTACATATATAATAAACAATGTGTTCTTTTTTTTTTGCGGGGGGGGGGCTATCTGTGTAATTTTTGCTAAGATGAGTATAGTATCTGTGCCCTTAGTGTTGCTCTTTGGCGCTTAGGATGAGAGCGTAGTTTCAGTATAATGAAAATCTACTTAAATATATTGGAAATAAAAATTGATGTTTATTTAATGCTGTATGTTTCCATTTGATAAATATTCCGAGACCAGTCTTTCAAATGTACAGGATGGTCTGAAAGTCTTATCAACCCTACATACTGTTTTTAACTTTCATCATTTTTATGTTTTAATATGAGTTATGCAATCATTTTACCTCTAAAGAAAAAAAAATCTTTAAAGATCAAATCAATTTATAGAATTTTAGGTTTATATATATATATATATTATATATATATATATATATATATATATATATATGAGAGTGATTGATTGATATAATTGTGTATAGTCACTCTTATTTTAAATTTCAAGAGGTGGTGGTGCTGGTATTTTTCTATGATATCGCAGTGCAGCACATTAGCCATGAGACCAACCCTCCAGACATACATTCAGAGAGAGAGACAGACAGACAGTGAGTGAAAAAGAAGAGGAGAGAGAGAGAGAGAACATTTTGCTGTGACCATATATTGTGTTATTCAATGTCAGCTATCCTTGTAGAAGAACAATAGTGGTACAATTTAACCAGTAACTTGGATAGATGTGCAGGTTCATACCTTTCCCAAGGGTATTAATTTTACCTCTAAAAAATAACTATGTAGAGATACAAGACTTTCTGACC
>CM042167.1:71922808-71962512 GCA_023376005.1 Doryteuthis pealeii
GAAAGCTCTATTAGCATATTTCTTTTCTTTCCACTCAATTTTTTTTTTTTTTTTTTTTTTTTTTTTTTTGTCCACATTGTTCAATATCCTTTTTAGTCCTTTTTTTTCTCTTTTATTGTCTGCTTACTTTGATTGGGCCAATTCTATTGTATAGCCTTTTATATTTACTATTTTCCAGGAGTAAATAAAAGTGCACTGCCAATAGCTATTCACTAAGCCTAAGAGTAAACATGTAAAGTCCTACATAGAAATTATGGTGACTCATTGAAATTGGTACGATATAGACCAGGAGTTGGCAACCTTGTACTACATAGGGGCCAAGGGTCATGTCTGTGAGAGAATGGTGGGCCACATCTGTCACCATAATGATGATTTAAGTCAATTAAGTTAAGGTCAAGCTTCATGATTGTAACATTGTATAGTTATTTACTAAGCTTAGCTTAGATGTGGCACAAGACCAGAAGTATGGGGCGCCCAATGAGAATCGAACTCACTATCAATGGTCTGCTAATCTAGTTTGCTAACCATTACACCACGTGAGGCGCCATTGTAACATTGTATAAATCTTATACACTAGATGTAAAGTAAAAGTAAGTCGTAAAGTCGAAGGGGCGGCCTAAAGTCAGTATCAGCCAGTCAGCGAGGGAATCTAGCCCCTTTTCAATAGCGCTAGACCAAGGAGATTGTTTTAGCATCTGAGGTGGAGGACCACACCTACGATCAGCTCCTTACTTTACCGCACAGATTCCTATGCTACTCATACGCTGAGTTGGCGAGGACCAGTATCGAACTAGGAACCTTGTGGTTTCTAGCCGAACGCTCTACCGACTGAGCTAACCTGGCCCCTTCGTGGGTTTATTACTAGATTTCACTTTACTCATTACCAGATTTTAATAATCATGATTATATGATCTTGCAATACCTATGAGAGGAATAACAATTCTTACCTGAGAAATAGTACATGGTGTTTAGGACTTCTGTGTACGGTTATAATAATTTAAAAAAAAACAAGCATCTAAGCCACTGTCTGTTTCTTTTGTGGGTCAGTTTAATATAATATTTGGTAATTTATGACTAAGTGTGTCCCGGTCTCCTGCCTCAAGAGTTGCTGCCCGGTGACTATTAAAATAACGACCCAGCTCAGTCTATTCAAAACTATCCATCTATCTATCTATCTCAATTTGTTCATATTTATCTATATTACTTTAAATACTAAGACTTTTTTTTATTCATGTTTGTTTAATGTCTTGTTTTTAGTTTAAATAAACAAGAATTACGACAAAAAAAGAAGCGACCCCCCCCAATACATTTACTTGTCGAAAATATCTATCTATCTCCATTTGTTCGTATCCATCTATATTATTTTGTTTGTTTATCTATCTATCTATCTATCTATCTATCTCTCAGTCTATTCAAAACTATATATCCATCTTCATATCTAAACAAGAATTACGACAAATTACAATAAATAAACAAGAATTACGATGAGCTGGGGTTGTCATTTTGATGGTCACCGGGTAGCGGTTTTTTAGGCAGGAGACCGGGATGCACTTCCTCATAAATTACCTAATATTTCTCTTAGGGACTGCAGGCCAGATGATTATGGATTGCGGGCCGGATCTGGCCGACCCTTGATATAGACTGATTAGATTAGTGTTGGGTTCATTAACAAAACTAGCAAGAATATGCACCCCCCGGGCATAAGTATTCAAGTTTCAATGTAATGAAATATATTAGATTAGGAAGACTAACGAAATTAAATAAGAGCACATATAAAAAGATAAGTTATCTTAATTATGTTTTAATTGGTTTCTATATAATCATTCATAGGATTGATTTCAATATGTTGGAGAATAAAGCAATAATATTTGAGATCCATAACACCAAGTAATTATTTATTAAACCTGGTTTTGTTGAAACCAGTATGCAAATTAACCACACCTTATTTTATGTAAAGCTTTATTTCTTTGTGATATATAAGACACATTGCAGGATTTTAAACGCATTAATAACATGGGCTGTTTTGAGGAAAATCTAACTCAGATTTTCATAGACATTGTTAATAAATAAGATTTATTCTATGTATCTAGGATTTTGACTATTAATTAAATACCAATTGATAAACTGATATAAAGTGTAAATTCAACTGGAGTCTGAGTCTATATAGTTTTTCCAACTCCAACTCCAGTGACCCCTTAATTGCTTCTTACTCTACTCTACAGCCCTAGTTATGGGAACATGTTTGTTGCAAAAACTCTTATGCTGGGGCACTCGTAAGTGATAGTAATTTTGTGCTCTAATGTTTTAATGTTTGTTTGTTTTTATAAATAGTATTTTTTTTTTTTTTTTTTTTTTGCATAATAAATTTGGAAGCTTAAATGTTTTTAGTGAACTTGTTGACATAAGTTCACTCGTTCCTCAAATTTTAGCTCTTTATGCAAAACAAAAAATCAACTAAGTGACAGCTTGTTACTCGGAAAACTCTTAAGCTAGGGCACTTGTAAGTCAAGGCACCACTGTATTAGGGAGTGAGAATTTCAAAGAAAACTTTCATCCTTTGGAAGAGTGTACTCAGATCCTAGACAGAAGTTCCAATCTCGGTAATCCTTAACTTGTTCCTCATAAATTCCTACCATAAAATAAATTGAACCCTCATTTTATATCCGTGTTTTTGCAATAAATGTTTTATTTTTCTTGCACCCGTTATTTTACAATACTAAATATATTTTATTATTTATTTTAATATTCACTTCAATGTGTATATTCTAAAAGTTTAAAATAACGGGTGCAAGAAAAATAAAACATTTATTGCAAAAACACGGACATAAAATGAGGGTTCAATTTATTTTATAGTAGGAATTTACGAGGAACAAGTTAAGGATTACCCCAATCTCTACATAAAGATGATTTTATCAGAAATAACCGGAACTAAGACACTAAATAAAAGTTAAAAAAAAAAATAAAAAAATAATTCTCATAACCAATATTTTCCTGGAAAAAGGAAAACAAAACCGTTTTTAATGGTATGGAGTATTGATCAAATGGTGAGTCAGATCTGACCATTAATTGTTGGTTAGCAACCAATTCTCATATAAAACTTCTTTTTTTTTTTTTTTTTTTTTTTTTTTCTTATTCTTCATTTATTCTGTGCATATTTTTCATAATGCAAATCTATTCTCACCGAGTGGCAAGTAGATTATTGAGAATACTGATTAATTATTTTTTATCATATCCAATCTTCACAAGTCAAAAATTAGTCATTGTCTATTTGGTCTAATTTAGGAAGCGCGTGGTGTAATGGTTAAAGTCATGGGAAATGGACTCGTTGCTCAGAGTTCAAATCCTGGACGTGGTAATTGCATTTCACTTAGCGCTAATACACTTGGGAAAGGTATGAATCCTATTCTCCCTCCAGCTATGGGCAAATAGTAGGGTAGACTGGGCTCTTTAACCTTGGTTAGGCAACTGGTCTAGAAGGAAAACTATGAATTCAAACCTGTTAAACTCCGCTTAAGAAATTGACCTTGTGTGGCATCCTGCTCGTGCGGAGGGGTTGGTAAATATATATTTGGTCTAATAAAATGTAGTGATTTTGATAGCTGAGAACACTTCTATAACACAGATAGCATTTATATATATATATATATATATATATATATATATATGGAGGATATGTGCTTAATTGAAGTCGTACCTAATTTTGAAAATTAATTAGTTAATAAATTTTGGCGGGCATATATGTTCAAACGTATGGCTAAACAAATCGAGAAAATGTCAATCCCTGAATGTACATTTCGACCTATTAGGTCTCATCAGCAAGGTTATAGACATGGGAGACTGCTCTGTGTGTGACTCAAAACCTCGACTGCCAAGCTGACAGGTGGAGATTCTAACCACTATATGCCTGCTAAATTCATTAATTATTAACTAATTAATTTTCAAAATTAGGTATGACTTCAATTAAGCACATATCCTCCAAAAATTGTCTGCTAAAAGCTATATCAAATAAACACATTGTTTATTTACTTACTCTCATATATATATATATATATATATATATATATATATAGTTGTTGGGGAGGCCTATAGTCGGTATCAACAGGATAGCAAGGGAGTCTATCCCCCTTTCACTAGCACTAGACAAGGAGATTGTTTTTTAGCATCTGAGGTGGGCATCACACTTACCATCAGCTCCTATATAAATATAAATATATATATATATATATAAGTATCTAATCGACTGGTAAGTTGGAGGATTCTATTTTGGATCATCTATATATTCCCTGTATATCTACAATGCTTGCCCATGCAGATACACACCTACAGATTTATACAAGGAATATTTAAAATCCTCTAATTGAAAGTGTGTATGTGTAATATATATATATGTGTGTGTGTGTATAGTGTGTGTATATATATATATATATATATATTCCAATCCCTCCACATGAGTAGGATGACAGGTTTGAATTCAGTCTTCCTTCTCCTAGACTGGTTGCTTAACCAAGGTTAAAGAGCCCAATCTGCTCTACTATTTATCCATCGCTGGAGGGAGAATAGTTGGATTCATAACTTTCCCCAGGGTATAAGTGCTATGTGATATGTAAAGAGCCTCATCTAGGATTTGAACTCTGTTCGGCAAATCCATTTCCTATGTGAGAGAGATATTTGAAAATGTCTGTATGGATGATGTCCTTTCTGAGAGAAGTAAAGTTATACCAAAAAATATAATAATAAACTTGAATTTCACCCTGCAAACCTTACACCCCTTAAAAAGTGACCCTAAATCCATTTAGCAACAGACTCACTGTAAAAATCAAGAAAGACCCTTGTAAAAGAAAAAAACAAAACATCTAAATAAATCTGACCACCAGCCCACAATTCACCTCTTGGTAAAAAGTAACCCCAGATGGTTTGACATGCCATTAAACCAAATCAATATGTCAATCATCTCCCAGAGATGCTGATAGGTATGTGTCATGTGTCACTGACATAAGAATCTAAAAGGAAGCAGTAAAATTGTATCCATTCATCCCAGTGTTTTTCTTTTTTCTTCTCCCACCATTTCCAGCTAACTGTAAATACATTTCAATATTTTCTTGGAAATGAATTACATGCTATAGGGTACAAGGTAGGGGTTAGACGGCTTTAGTCATTCATAGATAAAAACTCTAGAATTCATTGATGCCAAAGAAAGCGCTCAATTCGAAGAATTGGCAGAGATATGAGCCCTTATAGTCCCTCAAATTTTTCGTGAAAATTTTAGGTGTTAAAGAACTTTAGTTGGGACCCATCAAATTTCCTGGGGACTTAATCAAATCAAATACATGCATCCCAGGATGCACTAAATTAAAAAGCTATCAGCATCACTGATCTCCAATGACTTTGGCTTTTAGAAATGATTTCCCCATTTCTGAATAACCTACATTGAATTCTAAAATTTTATCTCAAATTATTTTTAAAATATCTCTACTCGTGCCGAGGGCTGGTATCAAACCCATAACCTTGTGGCTCCTAGGCAAATGCTCTGCTGACTGAGCTAAACCAGCCTATTAAAAATGTATTCATCAATGTTTATGTATAAAGAAATAATCAATTATTTACTGATTAGGAAGTGCACTTATCACAACTGCTATCGTCAGAGGAAATGGGATTGGTGACCCGGCTTCAAATCCTGGAGGCGGCTGATTGCATTTCGCCTCACACTAATGCCCTTAAGAAGGACATAAATCCATCTGTTCTTGACTAGCTATTAGTAAATAGTAGGGCAGACTGGGCTCTTTAAGATTTGGAGAAGGTAAACTCTGAATTCAAACCAATTGTACTCCACTTAAAGATTGACCTTGTGTCACATCCTGCTCGTACTTGGGTAAATTTATACAACCTACTAAATTTGGTGTTTTGGTCTAGACCATTGTTAAAAGAGCTCTTATCTATATTTTAATAATTGTTTTGTTTAATCATACAACCGTTATCATCTTGCAACACCCTCTGGTTAAAAATGAGATCGTCCAAGATGAAATGCAAAAATATAAATCCTGATTATCTGGTATTGCTTATCCGCCAAATTTTTATTTTTTGTTACCTCAGCTAAATAATGGACCATTCCATTTTTATTATAAAGGAAGGGAAGAAAAAGGACATGTTACATAGAAAAATATAAGAAAGAAGGTAGGGAAAAGATAGAGGGTATGAGCGCATGGAAGTGATAAAGCTAATCTGTTTCAATTGAACATAATGAAAAGAGGAAAAAAAGAGCAAGAGAGAGTTAAATCAAGATTATTATACTTTTTAGATATTGAACTATTTTGCAATAGCTCTTAAGTAAACATATAAAACATTGTAATAATTAAATTATCATACTGTGTTATATCCACAGGTCCTGCTTATGTTTTATTATTTACATATTTCTTTTACTTATATATCGTTATTTACTAAGGCTACTGTATAAAGTAGTTGATTTTTTTATTTTTTTAAATTTTTTTTTATTTGATTTTTTTTTTTTTTTATTTTAACATGGTGTATTTAATTGGCTCCAAAGTTGTTTCATTGTATTGCCCTAAAATAGATCTATTTCATACATCTGCTTTTATATCTGAATGGTTTCCAATATCAACGTGGTTGTTTCTATCATAACAACATAGACTGGATTTGGCTCTCTGGTGGTATCCAAATTTTGGACAAGGGCAGATAATCAAAACCACTTAAGTGATCACTGCAGTATCACAGCTCTAATATCTATTTCTTTAAGTATGGATAATAAGCTATGCCTACCTAGCACTTTACTGAATTGTAGACATCATAATTAAGTAATAATTCATTGTTGCCTTTTCTGTTTAAGGAAAATAATACACACACACACACACACACATATATATGAGTAGTGTGGACACAACATCAATAGCACTTAGTTACTGACAGTTTCTTGCCTATGCGATTTTAAAAACAAACTACAAACTATATTGAGCACTATTTACTTATAGATATAGTACTCTATATTATCAAAATTAATAATAAATATATGATAAAGAATATGACTTACCGGGGAATAAAATATTCAGTTAACCGCAATATTGACAGTCGATACACTTATTAACTGAATAAGTTACTTCTATACACCTTAATACTTAATTATATATATGTGTGTGTGTGTGTGTGTGTGTGTATTATCTTAATGAGTTAAGATAAGGCCTGTTTAGTATCTTTAGTGTGTTCTAAAGGTCAGAGGGAGTAATATTTGAACACTGTGGGATTGATCATGGCAGTGACAACAACGGTAAGGTTTGAAAAATATTTGAGAATATTTAAACCACTTTTAGTAGTAATTAGTTAGGTAGGTATGGCTAAAATTTTATTATGATGGCAACCCCTCCCCCCCTGTTTAAAACTTTTTAAAAAAATTAAAAATTGTGGATTATCTTAATTATTTTCCTTTAGGATAGAGCCTAAACTTACGTATCTAAAAAAAAAAAAAAAAAATATTTGTGAATTTCTTAATTATAACAATGAAATAAATTACATTAAAAAGAGAACATCTTCAAGAGATAGATTAAAAAAATGACAAAAATGTGCCATTTTGATATTGATATATATATATATATATATATATATATATATATGCTAATTTATAAAATTTACTTGTTTTAAAGACTATATAAAAAAAATTTTGACATGATTTTTTTTTTTAATTACATTAATTTTTATTCCCCCCCCCAAGTTTTGAATTTTAAAAAATTGTGAAATTTTGGCCATACCTATAATAATGCATACAAATAAGGCATAGTGTTATGACACAGGCTACCTACCTTGATTCTCAATCCTTATATCTATTTCTCTACTTGCCTATACAATACTGATTTACTATTTTTTTTTTATAGTATACATTAAAAGATTTTCTAAATGTGATATTGTTTTAAACTTTTTTTTGTCCAATCTCGACACTTCAAAATTTTCTCCTTTATTATTTCATCATGGTGTAAAACTTAGCAAACTAGTCTCACAGATCTATTACTACTGAATAGCGAGTTTGATCCTCACTGGATGCCCCATACTTGTGATCTTGTGTCACATCCTACCTGTGGTGAACGGGTTGGGTAAATAAATCTTTTTATTTTACTCTCCTATCCACCGAATTCTTATTTCTTATGAGTGTTATCACATCAGCTAAAAATGAACCATTCTGTCTTTATAATAATAATAATAATAATGTAATTTATTGTGTACAGTGCTCAGGTGCACCACAACTCATCAAAGTCTCATGTCAGGTACACAGAATAATGTTGTGTCAGGAACATGAACAGTTCACAGTAGTAATATGCATGTATGTGTGTGGAGAGTGGCATCAGGTATAGTGTTGGCAGACTACAGGAAGCATGGAGGCTTTGAAAGATTCAGTGCTCCGGCAGCCTACAACAGATGCAGGCAGTTATTCCATGTCTCCGCAATTCTGAGCGTGAAAAAATGTTTTATGAAGAAAGGACAGAAAAAATATAGTAAGAAACAAAAAGAGAGAGGAGAAAGATAGAGGGGATGAGAATGTGAAAAAAATAATGCTAATCTAATGCAACAGGGATTAAATCAATATTATTATTATACTTTTTACATATTGACCAATTTGCAATAGCTCTTAAGTAAACATATCAAACATAATTCAATTATCATATTGTGGAATATCCATAGGTCCTGCTAGTATTTTATAATATTCTTTATTTTATATAATTTGTAGATGTATAATTTGTAGATATATAAATATATAATTTATTAATTTCATAATTTAATTAATTCTATAATTTATAATTTAGTTTTATATAATTTTTCAAATTCTACATTATGACAAAAAAAAAAAAAAAAAATTCAATTATCATACTGTGGTATATCCACAGGTCCTGCTAGTACTGTATGACATTCTTGAAATTGTATTTAATGTTTATATTATGTGTTACTTTTTCAGGAAACAGACACACCTGAGCTGGATTTACCTGATGATGAGGAACTGGCAGAAGCTTTTGATATGCACTCTTTGATTATCTCTAGTCTAAACACTGATGAAGGTCATGTTGTCACTGCTGATGAAGTCATCAATGAAATAGAGAGCATGATGCAGGTAAATACTAAAGAAAGAAATCTTTTTTTATCTTTATGTTGTTTCTGTCATTGTCTTGGTGAGCAACCAGTTTAGGAGAAAGATAACTCTTAATTCAAAGGCAGGAGCTGAAGGCTGGTCTTTGTATATTGGTTGTTCAATAATGGAGGTGCACGGTCTAATGGTTAGTCATAGGAAATGGACTCGTCGCCCCGAGTTCAATTCCTGGATGAAGCTCTTTGAATTTCACATAGTGCTAATACTGTTGGGAAAGGTACTAGCAGGTACTACCACTCCGAGTATCAGTAGTAATATTATCATGAATTTTTTAGTAGATGAAGCATTGTCAATCATTATATATACTAGCAGTAAAGTCAGCAGAGTTATTATCTTTTTTATGTTGTTTCTGTCATTGTCTTGGTGGGCAACCAGTCTAGGAGAAAGATAACTCTGAATTCAAAGGCAGGAGCTGAAGGCTGGTCTTTGTATGTTTGTCGTTCAAAGAACCAAAACTTGCCACTAAACATTATTATTTGGGATGGAACTGACCTAGACACTTTGTAGCGTAAGCCTGTGTACATTATGATATGTCCTCATGTGGAGATATATATGTTGAAAAATGGAAGTGAATCCGACAATATGTTGAAAAAGTAAATAAAGGAAAGAAAATGTTGAATGGATAAAAATACAAAAAATTTAAATTCATTTTACAAATGTTACATGTCACTGAATATTCCTTATAAACCTTCAAACCTTAAGCGTCTCTCAAATTTAAAAAAAAAATTATTTTTTTGAACACATCAAATTCCCTGTATTCTTACCGTTTTAATATCAAATATCTTATATCTTGCCCTGGTGACAGTCGGTGTTCTGTATACTTAAAAAAAACTTTTTATTTTTTCTGTTATTATTATTTTATTTTATTTTGTATTTAAAATAATAAATATAATACAATGTGTACAGTGACATTCTCTCAGTCAAAACAATTTTTATCCACACAATTCTCTAACCTTTAGGCATAAACTAACCCTAGACAGATATAGATGCCATTCGAATAGATAAATTGCATAAATAACTTAAGTAAGGGTGAAATAATATAAATCAGCTTAATTTCAGGAGGTCTTATTCCCAGGCAGCACCTCCCCCTTTGTTTATTGCCCACCACCTGAGGCAACCCTAAATGGAAAGGTAGATGGATCTGAGCATTAAACTGACCTTGTCACATTTGGGCATGATGAGGTGGAGTGGATAAATACCCATGTAATATTGATGTGCCAGAAATACTATTTTAAAAAGAACAAAAAACTTGCTTATACAGCATTTTCTGTCTTCATTATGTATGTGTGCATATATATATATATATATATATACACACACACACACACATGCAAAGGTGGGCTGAAAAGTTCATATGATGATGTCATATTTGATATTGGTGATTTTTTAATTTAAAAAATTTTTTTTTAACCATGCAGTTGTATTGATTCGAACAAATTGGTATTTTCAGTGTAGATTTACGGTCAATTGAAAATGGCCAACCAAAACATATGGCATTCTCAAAGTGAAACAAACAAGGAGGTTACTCTCATTTATGTAACTAATGTTCAGATTACCCTTATACATACATGAGTTGACAGCCAACATATATATATTTGTTATCGCCATCTAAGCTATAAATAACCAATAAATGTAATATTTTTAATAGTGTAATCAAAATGTTCGCAATCATTTTCATTTTACAAGAGAATTAAATACATTACATATGATTAATAGTTACATATAGAGTACTTGCACACACGCAAATTCGTAAATGGTGGGAGTTATCTCCCTTTGAATATTTCCACTTATTTTTCTGCACCTGTCAATTGCAGATACATTTTTTTAATGATTTATTTTTAATTTCATTTTAATCAACTTATTTTTTCTGTCTGTTATGAAATATAATTATTTTTTTTTGGAAGTAAATAAATAGAGGTACTGTGTTAATTGGATGAAAGATATTAGTTTCTTTTTTTATGTTTTAAACAGTCTGTTTGTCCGTCCTATATATAAGTGTAAATATTTAACCTAATATTACAAAATTTTGTATAATGAGATTAACAAATATATAGTAGATATGACCAACATTTTTGTACTACATCACCTCTTCCTTTCTTTAAACTTTTTAAAAAAAAACTAAATTGTCACTTATTTTAATTTTTTTTCCTGTAAGAACAAGGCTTAAAATTTCATATAGATAAATTTTCTGATTTTTAGTATTATCTAAAAAATCCTAGTAGTTTGGAATTTCAAACATCTTATTACATAAATCAATTAAACAACATGGCTACTGTATAAGTTTGAAATTTTAATCTAGAAAATTCTCCTGTTTTATAGACAAATAACAAATAATTTTGATATGGGATTCTTTAAAAAATTCTTCCTCTTCATGATACAGCAAAAATTATATTGAGTTTCATTCATTTTTATCTGAATTTTGTTGAATTTTCAATTCATGAGGGGTTTAAAAAACATAAAATTTTGGCCATACCTAATATATAGGCTAACAGTGATGCTGATAGCTTTTTTGATTTATTGTGTCCTGGGACGCACATATTTGCTTTGAATGAGTCCCCAGAAAAATTTATGGGTCCAAACTAAAGCCATCTAACTCCTACCTTGTAACCTATCCTGTGAAATTCATTTCTAAGAAACTATTGAAATGTATTTACAGTTAGCTTGAAATGGTGGGGGAAGAAAAAAGAAAAACACTGGGATGCATGGATATGATTTTACTGCGTTGTTTTAGATTTTTGTGCATCAGGGACGCAGGACGCGTACCTATTAGTATCTCTGAGCTAATATACTTTAATAAGTACTTCATCTAATATTTCTTTTCTTTTTTTTTTTTTCATACCAATAAATAATAATTCAGCTTTAGTCTCAGACTTTATCATATTATCAATTATTTTAGTCTATTCTATCAATGCCAGGTATTGCATTAAATGTTATAAAAACTATGATTAAAATAACAATATTTTTTTCTCTGAATTTTTAAGATGAGGCTTGATAATTTGTATTATTGGGACTATTATCCTCATCTTCATTGTTATATACACTATGTTTCAGCTGATGTGCCCTCCGGCTTTCTTTAGGTATTTCTTGTTGGACTCGGGAACCTTCTTGTTGAAATTGGGAGCCTTCACAGAACATCAAACCGAACCTTTTATTCAATCCATCGGGGTATACTGTTCTCATTCCATTAACAATGACCAGGTACAAGTGTTAAGCTGTATTAATTATTAGGACCAAGTTACCTTTAAGCACGCCAGGGGCGACCTGGATTCAGAAGGACATGTTTCGCTTTGCACTGTCAACATCCGGTTGTAACAAACAACCGGATGTTGACGGTGCAAAGCAAAACAAGTCCCTCTGAATATAGGTTGCCCCTGGGATGCTTAAAAGTAACTTGGTCCAATTATTCTATGTTACTGTCACCCTTGGCTAGGATTGAACCTGCAGCCTAGAGATGACTGTCACTTAGAATTGTATTAACTCAATGCACCATGTGTCTAAGCTTAACACTTGTACTCAGTCATGGTTAATGGAATGAGAACCGTCTACCCCTGTGGATTGAATAAAGGGTTTGATTCAAAGTTTCATGAAGTCTCCTGAGTTTGACAAGAAGGTTCCAGTATAATTGTTGCATACCCCACTTGTATGGACTGGGCACAAGGCCTCGTTTTAACGTGGGCCCACCCACAAGCCAAAGCTGATGGGTGGGAAAGAACAAAATTGCGTTGATCCCTTCGGCATTCCCCCACAAGATGGGCGCCTCAGGCGCTGGGCAATAAACCCAGCCCTGCCCCTTTATGTCAAGGGGGGCAGGTGTTGCCTGGGGGGATAGCCCCCTGGGATCGACGCTATTATTTGACTCTCGACAAATCCAGCAGCCGAAGCTCGCTGGACCCCCGGCGTTAACCGGAAAACAGAGTGTGCAATGAGTCTATTAAAAAAAAAAAAAAAAAAAAAAAAAAAAATACAAGACAAGAGGTTCAACAAGAAACACCTTAAGAAGGCCGGAGTGCACATCAGCTAAAACGTTGTGTATATAACAATAAAGATGAGGACAATAGTCCGAATAATACAATATTTTTGTTTTTAATCATCAATCATCACCATACTATAATCCCCAATTGTCTTTTTTTGTGTTTATCATATCTCAAAGATAGTTAGAATTATGGCCACCAAATTTCCTATAATTACCCATCCGCCCTGTCGGTGGGGCATTAGAATGCACCGACTGCACAGGGGTAAGACTTCCCCAATGGGGCCACCTGTTGGCCGTGGGTTGCGACCCGTGATGCTTAAGGATAGAGCCTAGGTGGATGAGCAGTTCATGACATGCAATACTCCACTTTGGCCCTATCTTGGGCTAGACGGGCGGTCGGAGAGGCCCCCTCCGATCAATCGGCTGGTCATGTCAAGCCCTTGCACCTATATGATTTTAACCCTATTGCCCTTATGGCAAGCCCCAACCCCTTTTTATCATATGGGTGCTAGAAGGCGGTGACTGCGGGTCTACATGTCCTGGGAATGACGTTAAACTCTATCTGATGGTGAGTTTCCAGTTATGGAGTTTGAGGAATGTGGAGCACCCCTTCATCACCATTGCTCCCTGGTCCACTCTGACCCGGAGTGGTAGTACCTGTTAGGGTCCCATCTATGGGTTAAATAGAAAAATGTATTTATAAAAAAATTGTATTATCCATTAAGAATTGATTTATTTCAAAACTTTATCGGCATTAAATGACCCACTGAGGTTGATATGCCGTAAAACAAAACAAACCAAATATAATTACCCATAAGACATTAACAGAATGTTTTTACTGGATTAATCATTAAAAAATCCCCCCAAACTTGAACTTTTAGTAAGGGGATCAATTTACAATGTAAGTATAATACTAAACTTGACCGTCACTTTGTGTTCATCAGGTTAGCTAAACTGAATCTTTATATTATTTGGACTAGTACAAAATAAAAAAAAACGCCCTCTGGGCGATGTAAAAATAGATTTTTGAAACATATTGCCTGAGGGGTGGGAGTAAAAAATTCAATGTCAGCGAGTTTGTACCCTAAGTAAGTAAAATCATAAAATTCATTAAAGGATTAAAAAATAAAATAATTTGAAATGTAAACTTTAGATATGTATTAAAATAAAACAAACTATATATAGATATATAATACCAGTCATGTATTTATTAAAACTTGTATTAAAATAAAACAAACTATATATAATGAGAACTGTCTAATGTTGCATGTTCAAATTTTGAGTGTATTTATTCTATGTTATGACGATTTTGTGATTAATGTGACATAAGCAGTGACGTAATTTTTGTTACAGACAAAAAACGGAAGCGAATCTCCATTATTAATAGATTATTCAGACTATTGTCCTCATCTTTATTGTTATTTATACAACATTTCAGCCGATGTGCCCTCTGGCCTTCTTCAGGTATTTCTTGTTGAACTCGGAAGCCTTCTTGAAATACCTGAAGAAGGCCGAAGGCCGAAACATGGTACAGATAACAATAAAGATGAGGGCAATAGTCTGAATAATCAAAATAATACTAATTATCAAGCCTCAACTCAGAAATTCAGAGAAATGAATCTTTATATTTTTTATATAACCATATAAATTAGAAATCTAACTAAAAACCATTTGATAGAAACTAGTTATGGCCTTTATTTATGGTCACGAGAAAGATTAACATTTATATGTTTTTTAGATTTATAGTATGAGCAACAGCCACCAGGGGACCATAAATATTAACCTTTTAATAACATTTATTTACTCATACGCTGAGTTGTATCGAGGAAATGAGCAAAACTCATAGGTCATTAGCATAGTTAGGTATTCTGTTTGTCTTTATTTTTACTATGAAAAGGGCATGGAAAAAATCTATTGTCAGTTTGAGAGTTGGGCAAATTAGCAATTTTGGTTTTGGTATCAATTTAAAAAAAATTTTTTCTTGATACATCAGTTACCAGTTCTTAATTTTAGTATTTATCATTTTTAAGGAAACTATTAATTCTCTTGTGCAGTGATGATTAGGTATTTGAATGCTAAGTCAAAAAAATACAAATAATACAAATTATCAAACCTCATCTCGGGGTTTTCTCTACAGGTTCATCGTTTTATTTTGAAGTAGAAATAATATAACTATCTTATAAGTTACTCATTGAATGTCTAATTTTTCTAAAAAAAAAAAAAATTCTTTTTTTTTCCCCCCAGGATTCTCCAACTGAAGAATCACCTGAAGAGGAAGAAGAAATCTCTGAGGAAATGGATAGCTACATGAAAGTAAAAGAAACTTTGAAACATTTGCAGACAATTACTGAAACAGGTGAGGAACAAGTTAAAAAAAAAAAAAAATCACCCTTTTTTTAATTTTTATTTTTTTATTACTATTATCATATATACAAGGTGTCAAAAAAAGTATTGAGATTTTTTGTACTTTTTGCCACAGCTTGTATTCTGAAGAAAAAGAGAAAAAAAGTTCCATTCATTAATTTTTTTCAAAATATAAGTTTTGTTAAAAAAGTACCAAGATAGAAATGAAGAATGAATGGAACGTTATTTTTTAATTTTATTTTTCAGAATACAAGGTGTGTCAAAAGTACAAAAAATCTCGTTAGTTTTTTTTACACGCCTTGTGTGTGTATATATATATATATATATATATATATACATACACACACACACACACACACAAAAATGTCTTCATGCCAAAAATTGTCTTATTGTTCAGTTTTTTGTTTTTTTTTCCTTAATTTTTTGTTTTGCAATTAATCAAAAAAGACAGAATTTTGGTGGATGAGCAGTCCATGACATGCAACACCCCACTTTGACCCTTACTTAGGCTAGACAGCTAATCAGAGAGCCCCCCCCACCAATTAATCAGTTGGTCACGTCAAGCCCTGGCACATATGATTGTCCTGAACCTATTGCCCTTATGGCAAACCCCAACCCTTTTTATCATATGGGTGCTAGAAGGCAGTGGCTGAGGGTCTTCGTGTCCTGAGTATGATGTTAAACTCTATCTGATGGTGAGGTTCTAGTTTTGGAGGTCTGTGGAATGTTAAGCACCCCTTCATCACCATTGCTCCCTCGTCCACTCTGACCGGGGGTAGTAGTACCTGTTAGGGTCCCATCTATGGGTTAAATAGAAAAATGTTTTCATGAAAAAAGAAATTCAGGCCTGTGTTCAGTAGCTTCGGACGCTGGACTGGTAAAGTAATATTAATGGCATGATCCCAGGGGGCCATACCCCCAGGCAACACCTACCCACTGTATCTAAAGGGGCAGGGCTGGGTTTATTGCCTAGTGCCTGAGGCACCTACTTTGAGGGGGAATGCCAACAGGATCCACTCATTTTTTGTGTCTGCTATCCCATGAGCTACTGTTCGTGGGTGATCCCACATTAATAGGGCCTTGTGCCTGATCTGTATACGTGGGAAGCATGGTAAATAGTAAATTGAGTATCCGTTAAGAATGAATTTATTTTAAAAGTTTATCTGCATTAAATGACCCACTGAGGTTGATTTGCCGTAAAACAAAACAAAACAAATTCTTTAATATTAATCACTTAACCCTCAATCTTCCTTAAATGAGTCGAATGTTTATCTAAATTTTTGGATATATTCCAAATATTTTTCTCCTTAAGCATACTTTCTTCCACCAGTAAGTAAATAAAAATGTAGCAATTGGCATTTTTTCATTTCTTTTTAACTCACTTGAAATATTTGCTTTTGTAATACCAAAAACTCCTGCACAAAAATGGTTCTGTTTTTTATTTACTTGATTTTTGTATCACTGTTGGAGACAGCAATTCCTTAACCCCTAGGCATATCAAGGGAAATTGTATGTGTTATATTCTGAAAGTAAAATCTGTTTTTTTTTTTTTTCTTTGGAAATAAATTAGATTTACTTTTTAGATTACTCCTTATATAATTTGTTTAACTCTCTGATTCTTGGTAGAAATTTAGAAGAAAATTTTGCTGACATTTTAATTTCTTTCTTTTCTTTTTTTCTTCTCTTTTCATTCGTTCTTTCTCTTGTTCTTTCTCTCTTTCTTTCTTTTCTAACATTCTTGTTAATAATTTTTAAAAATTCTTCTTTTTCTCTCTCTCTCTCTTTATACAAATTATTGATAGACTTCTGCTATTTATAAAAATAATTAACGGCTTAATGTAATTTATTAATTATAATTTTTTTTTAAATAAAAAATAATTTACACATGTATTTATAGATTTGTTTGAAAATTATTCATATTAGGAATTCTTGAAACCATAGAACTGCATGCAAATTATTTGTATTAGATAGGAATACTTGATATCATATTACTGTGCAAAAACAGCTCTTTAGAAACAACTACATAATCTTTAAACTGATTTTTTGGATTGATAGATTTGGGATCCTAACTGTTTCGGGTCAGAGTGGACCTGGGAGTAATGGAAATGAATGTGTAATCAACACCCAGATCTAAAGTACTAACCTTAGTCTCATGCTCTAGCAATTCATTTTGAAACAAAAATATTTAACTACAAACTATTCACTTACAAATTATAATATATATATATTTTTCTTGGTAGTTAGGATATTTCCATGTGTGGTTTAACCAGCTGATGCAGGTAAACCGTAATGAGAGCTCCATGTGCCTTGTGCCAGTGAGTGGACAGAGCAAGAATATTCAATAAATGAAGGAAAAAACTTTAAATTTGCTTCATTACAATAATTTATTCCAACTGTATTACTGCAGCAACTTCAGGTAATGGCACGAACATTACATATACTAGCAAATATATGCCCCCTCCGGGTGCAAGTATTTAAGTTTTAATGTAATAAAATATCGTATTAAATTAGAAAGGCTAATGAAACTAAATAAGAATGCAGATAAAATGATTTGAAACAGAGGGGTGATAATAATAAATGAACAACTGAAATGTACTCTTCCATCACTCTCGCCTTTCCTTGTTATTTTTTCTAATTTAAGTATTTAGTTAAAAGAGGAAGTGAAGAATAAAATGAGTTATTTTTTCTTGTTAATGGATTTCTTTTAAGATTCATTGAAGAGATTTTTGCTTATATTCATTAAAATAAAACCAAACAGTTAGAAATCAATAATACTAAGCACATATTTAATAAAATCACATTTTTAATATCAATATGCAAATTAGCCTTCCAATTCACACTGTAAACTGCTATTTTGTTGTATATATGAATATAATTGCATGTTATTAGTGTGTAGATATGGTTAACAGTATTAATAATGTAAGACAATTTTATTAATAATTGAGGTTTAAATAAAAATAAAATCATTGAGAATGTGAAGTCAATAACTAAGAGAATTGTAACTTGAGTAGGAATATAGTTTCGGTTACAGACAGGAAAACACACAATCTCCATTATAATAAGATTATAATATTTTATATAGCGTTTAAGATCTTGATATTTCAATATTTTTGAAAAGCGATGTCTTTGAAACTGACGTAAGTCGAAACTATGTAAAAAGAGGTATGACTAACATATATATATATTAAATTTCATAGAGGAATTATATATGATTGATAATTGAATCATATTACCATGACCAGACAACTCGGCAAACACCATTTGCGACATCCAGAGCACTGGACAGCTGTTTTGACCACCTTTGGTCTCATCAGCAGTGCATACCACAATCTCCGCCACTCTGGTCCACTGGTTCAATCTCTAGTGGCAGATTGTGGTATGCACTGCTGATGAGACCAAAGGAGGTCAAAACTGTCCAGTGCTCGCGGTGTTCGCTATTGCCGAGTTGTCTGGTCATGGTATATGATTCAATATATATATATATATATATATATATATATATATATATATACTATATATATATATATTGAAATAAAAAGAAAAACTTAATTTATTTCGACCAGAACTCAGTAAATAAGCCCAGTTTCTTCAGACAGCCAATTACATAATAACAAAGAAAACAAACTAGAATGGGGAAAAAAATTTTTTTTCTTATATATATAATATATATATATATATATATATATATATATAATAATAAAATTCGAAGGCAATACAATGCGTAAAAAATAAAGACAAAAAGATGTTTTATATGTCTAATCGATTTCAAAGCAAAGCTTTATCATCAGAGTTTAATTTCAGAAATGAAATTTAATTTAAGTTTAATTTCTGAAATTTAATTTAAGTTCTGAAATTAAACTCTGATGATAAAGCTTTGCTTTGAAATCGATTAGACATATAAAACATCTTTTTGTCTTTATTTTTTACGCATTGTATTGCCTTCGAATTTTATTATTTTATAACATACTCAACAATGCTTCAAGCAAATTACCAATTACTTTTATATATATATATATATATATATATATATATATATATATATATATATTGATTTGTATTAAATAACCCACAAGGGTTGATATGCCATTAAACAAAATAACTAAACCAATGTGCAACTGTGTAATTCTTCAGGTGTTTTTTTTTTTTCTTTTTCTTTTTCTTTCTTTCATTTTTTATGTGATTCCCTCTCGGTGTGTGTGTGTGGGGGGGTACCATTGTCCATCAGTCTATTTTTATACTGTTATAGAACTATCCTTTTTATGTAGAGACATAAATTATTTTTTTTGTTTTTGTTTTTTTTCCCCCTTTTCAGAGATGAAAAGTATGTCAACGGTGGCTTTGAATGAGTTGTTGGCTCAATTTGAACTTACAATCAAAGAGCTTTCTGAAACTCTGGTAACTGAACTGGCCTTAAGAGATGAGCTGGAATATGATAAAGAACTGAAGAACCAGTTCATTTCTCTACTGCTGACACTCCAGAAGAAAAGGAGGGAAAATAATGTGGATAAAAAGAAGAAAAAAGTTAAAGTGAATAATGTACAACAACCTGAAGGTGCTGGCACTGTAAGTAAATAATTCATTTGATTTCTTTTCATACTCTTTCTTTATCTATCTTCCTTTCTCTCTCTCTCCTTTTTCTCTCTCTCCTCTTTTTTTTCTCTCTCTCTCCTTTTTTTCTTTTTTTTCTCTCTCTCTCTCTTTTTTTTCTCTCTCTCTCTTTTTTTCTCTCTCTCTTTTTTTTCTCTCTCTCTCTCCTTTTTTCTCTCTCTCTCTCTCCTTTTTTTTCTCTCTCTCTCTCTCTCTCTCTCTCTCTCCTTTTTTCTCTCTCCTCTCTCTCCTTTTTCTCTCCTTTTCTCCCCCCTCTCTCTCCTTTTTCTCCCGCCTCTCTCTCCTTTTTCTCCCCCCCTCTCTCTCCTTTTTTTTCTCCCCTCTCTCTCTTTTTTCTCCCCCTCCTCTCCTTTTTTTCTCCTCCCTCTCTCTCCCTCTCTCCTTTTTTTCTCTCCCTCTCTCTCTCTCCTTTTTTTCTCTCCTCCTCTCTTCCTTTTTTCTCTTCCCCTCTCTCTCTCTCCTTTTTTTCTCTCTCTCTCTCCTTTTTTTTCTCTCTCTCTCCTTTTTTTCTCTCTCTCTCTCTCTCTCTCTCCTTTTTTTTTCTCTCTCTCTCTTTTTTTCTCTCTTCTCTCCTTTTTTTCTCTCTCCCTCTTTTTCTCTCTTCTCTCTCTTCTTCTTCCTCTCTGTCTCTCTCTTCTTCTCTCTGTCTCTCTCTCTCTCTCTCTTCTCTCTTTCTTCTCTCTCTCTTCTTCTTCCTCTCTTCTCCCTGTTGTGTAATATGGAATTATACTTAAGACCATTGACTATGATTATTTTTTTATTTCTAGTACTTGACTACAGTGATTCCTTATAATCCTCATCTTGGCCCACCAGCCTCTGAACAGCTCCAGATTTATATCAAAAGTAAGTATATATGTGTGTGTATGTGTGTGTGAGAAAAAGGAAAATAACAGTATGTCAGTATGAAAAAAAAAACAATATTCAGAGGATGTATTTATGTATAAATTATAGTGTCAAAATCCTTAATACATAGAATAAATCTTATTTATTAACGATGTCTCTATGAAAATCTGAGTTAGATTTGCTTCAAAACAGACCATTTTATTAGTGCATTTAATATCCTGCAATGTGCCTTATATATCACTAAGAAATAAAGGTTTACATAATATATGGTGTGGTTAATTTGCATCTGGTTTTAACAAAACCGGGTTTAATAAATAATTACTTGGTGTTATTGATCTCTAATATTATTGTTTTATTTTCCAATGTATTAAATGATTTTATATAGAAACTGATTAAAACATGATTAAAATAAGTGTAATCTTTTTTATATGCCTTCTTATTTAATTTAGTTAGTCTTTCTTATTTGATATATTTCCTTACATTTAAACTTTTAACTCATAACATCCTGTTGAGAATTTTCTAAGTCCAGAGCATTCCTATAAGGATATAAAAAAAATGGCTAAAAATGACCTTTGCATCTAAAGTTACCTGTTATTCCCCTTAAATCAAAGACTTCTAAATATATGTTTAATATTACATTTAAACAAAGGCTATCGTTTGGGGTGGATTAGGAAAAGGAATGAGACTTCCGGTCGGGTTGAATGTGGTGGTATAGGACTTTAAGAGTTTTAAAAACTTATGCCTGGAAGGCGCATATTCTGCTAGTATATATATTGATTCTATGGCTTATTTCCTTTGTTTTTATTTTTTCAGTTCTGCAAGCTATTAACGATGACAGCTGCCAAGTGCCAACATTGTTGACTGACTACATTCTGAAAGGTAAAAGATATTTTGATTTTTATACTAAGTAAAATCGTTGGGGTGGCCTAATGTCAGTATCAGCCAGTCAGCAAGGGAGTCCATTAACAAGAAGAAATAAACGTCATTTTATTTGTTACTTTCTAATTAAACTAAATAGTTAAATTAATGAAATTTAGCAATGCAAGACTGGAGTGATAGAAGAGAAAGTTTCATTTGTTCTATATTTCGATTACACTATGTCTATGGTGTGGCCTAAGGTCGGTATCAGCCAAACAGCAAGGGAGTCATTTTCAAGAACGCTAGACCAAGGAGATTGTTTTTGCTTCTGAGGTGGAGCACCACATCTACCATCAGCTTTTTACTTTACCGCACAGATCCCTGTGCTACTCATACGCTGAGTTGGCGAGGGCCGGTATCGAACCAGGAACCTTATGTTTCCTAGGCTGACACTCTACCGACAGCTAAAACGGGCTCCAACTCGTATATAATTTTTTTTTTAGCGGTGTAAAAAAAAAAAAAAAAAAATACAAGAAAATTTCTAGTCGGACACTCTACCGACTGAGTTGTAAATAGAAATGTATTGACTCACACATTGCCTGGCCTTCAGGGTCCTGTGTTCAGTGGCTTTGGCCATTAGACCAGTAAGATTCCAAGTACCCATCCCCTCCAGGCAATACCTGCCCCCTTGATTTAAAGGGAGAGGGCTTGGTTTATTGCCCAGTGCTTGTGGCACCTCAAAAGAGGAATGCCGAAGAGATTTATACAATTTTTATATATTAGCTTCGCATGAGCTTTGGTTTGTGCATAGTTTCAACTGGCATGGTGGGATGTCAGTAAATACTTACATACACACACTTTATATACCTCATTGCTGGGTATATAATTGAGAGTGATAGAGAGAGAGTCTTCGGGTGATAGTGAGAGAGACATTAGAGAGAGAAAGAGAGAGATGTTTCCATTTCTTCTTCCTTTCAGTAAATACTTACACACACACACTTTATATACCTCATTGTTGGGTATATAATTGAGTGATAGAGAGATAGTCTTCGGTGACAGTGAGAGAGACATTAGAGGGAGATGTTTTCATTTCTTCTTCCTTTCAGTGCTGGGTATATAATTGAGAGTGATATAGAGAGAGTCTTCAGGTGATAGTGAGAGAGACATTAGAGAGAGACAGAGAGACGTTCTTGTTTCCATTTCTTCTTCCTTTCAGTAAATACTTACACACACACACCACTTTATATACCTCATTGCTGGGTATATAATTGAGTGATAGAGTCTTCGGTGATAGTGAGAGAGACATTAGAGAGAGAGAGAGGTACTTGTTTCCATTTCTTCTTCCTTTCGGCTATGATCGTCTAGTCGCCGGTCTTTGTCTAGTCTCTTCTTGTCTTCTTCTAACTAAGGGCTTCTTTTCAAGTCATGCATTAATTAACTACTAGACTTTGTTTTTCTTTGATCAAAGATTTTATTACTGCTTTGCCCTGAGTTACAACCTCAACAGAGAGATAGACATCTTCTCTGCCTGACGTCTGGTTGAAAACTGATTACCTAACTAACTCTATCACTTGACTTGCGAGATTCCCACCTCTGGGGTCAGTTGGGGCCATAACCGTATTTTTCCATCCCCTGATCTGAAAAACAATGACCCTTAGAATTCTTGCTACAGGGCTTGTCAAAAACCCACACAATTATGCAACACACAACACACACACACACACTGATCTAATATTGGTCCATGCAACTTAATTTTGTTTCTTTTCCTCTGTGGACCTAACCTGTTGCATAAATGATGGGTATCCTATTAATTATGCATGGTGTATTGTAGTGTATCTAAGCCTTTTTCATATACAAGGTAATTAAGGCAGTCTCATTCCGTTACCATGCCATGCAAAAATACATACTCGTACAAGAATGCAAACATTCCATTTAAAACTACAAAATAAATCCCTCAACAAATACATGTTTTTAAATTGGATTGTCGAATGATCGCCTGGCAAACACAGGAACAGGATGTCAACACAGGGTTACATTGTGTCAATCAAAACCCTGTATTTTTCCGTAACTGTTAGTTTGAACAATCCTATTTGAAAACATGTATTTATTCAAATTCAAACTAACAACTATGGAAAAATACAGGGGTTTTGATTGACACAAATGTAACTCCATATTGACCTCCTCTTCCTTTTCTACAGTCGAGCATGGAGATAGTTTTAGATTTTGGGAAATGGTTGAGGGAGATGGACTGCAATGGGCAGCTCTTGTTCAATTCCACATGCATGGTTGAATCGATTCTGGACTTTGAATAAAATGTAAATTCACCAAAAGAAAGTTTTGAGTTATTAAGTAAAGTTGTTGACGGAGTTGGAATTATTGATCGTCAGATGAGTTGAGGCTAGTATTGAACCCGGAACCTTGTGGTTCGAGCCAGATGCTCTACCAACTGAGTTAAGCCAGCCTTGAGTTATTAATCCAAACAAAAATAATAAGACGTCCCAGTATCACAAGAAGAAACCAGCCCAGAACCAGTTAGAAGAGCTACCCAGAACAAGCTACAAGGCTATGTAACACTATGACTTCTGCAGTTTCAACAATCACCAAAAGCCATCGTCCTTTTTAAAAAAAATCTAGGAAGTTAATTAGCTAGTGAGATTATACTATCTCTGATCATTTATCCCAATATTTTAAAATTGTTTTATTTGTAATTAGTTTAAAAGCTGCCCTGTTGGGCATCAATTCAGCTCACTCTTGAGGAGGGTTCTTTATTGGGTGTTCGTCTTGACAATAATACTTCTTATATTGAGTACATATTAAATTTTAATTTACCTTTTTAAGTTCAATACTAATTCTGCTCCTACTTAAAGACAATTTGATTTTTCGGAAAAACAATTATTTCTATTTCATGGGTGAGTTTTGCTAGATTTCGCAATTAATTTTGATTATTCCCAAATGTATTTCCAAGTTATAAAAAATTTTTTTATTTTACAAAAAAAAAAAAAAAAATCATGTAAACAAACAATTGCAATAATTAAAATTTGGAAATCCAAAATTTCAGGTTTGCGGGTCCAGATTTTGGCTGAAATCTTTTTAATTTGTTTATGAAGTCAACCTGATTCCAAAATGGTATTATATGTTTGGCTACGGCCTCTAGAAGTAACATGGAAAAAATGTGACACACTGATATTCTTTACATTTATTATTAGAGATTATTTATCTGTCGTTTGATATTAACCCTCTCCCTTTTTTTTCTTTTTCAGTTCTGTGCCCTACGTAGAGAGTGTATGGTTTCAGCGTATGTCATCATTTGGGCAAGAGGAGGAGGAGGAGGGCTGTGTGTGCATTAACGTTGTCAACAGCTTCCTGAAAAAAAAATCAAAAAAAAGAAAGGAAAGAAAATCAAAAACCAAAAAAAAAAAAAAATTAAAAAAAAAAACGCCTCCTGTGTTAGTACTGCAACTGTATCCATGGCAACTCTTTTACTACTACTTCTACTACACAAAAAAATTACTCCTACTTCTTCTTCTTCCTCTCCTCCTCCTTCAACTTCATCGTCAGTCGGCTGATTTTTAACACTTATGTTACTTTTCCCACTGCAACTCTCAAAATACAAAACTTTTTAATCTTAAGCCAAAAAAAATAAAAATGGCTTGAGTCAATGTCTTTTTCGCCTAAACAAAAATGTTTGAAAAATTTTACAAAAAACTGAATACTTTTCAGTTGTGGCACGGTAACATGCCTCTGTAATATTAGATTTAAAAACAGAAACCAAAAAAAAAAAAATAACATTAATCTTACATAAGTGGACATTACATTTAATATTATTATTATTATCTTCATTATATGTTACTATTTGGTGACACTAAGTTTTTCACACATTTGTGTGATTGAATATTTCCCCACCCCCTCCGTCTTTTTTTTTTTTTTTTTTCTATTTTTTATGTTGATAAATGCCATCACACAATAGACATAAACCTTTTGTTCATAATTTTTCTATATTTTTTTTTTTTTCTCTCCTTCCTGCAAATTTGAATTTTTTTTTTTTTTTTTGAGTCTTGCTATTTTACAATGAAAATAAAGTCAATAAAGAGAAGCACGTTATATGCTAGTATGTATTACCAATTAAAATATTGAACAAATAAAATTTCAAAACAACAAAAATTAAATTTTATCTTCAAGGTATATTTTTTTCTATTTCTCTGAATGTTTGAGATGAGGCTTGAAGATTAGTATTATCTGCGTTATTTCGGACTATTGTCCCCCATCTTCATTGTTATTTGTACAACGTTTCGGCCGATCAGCCTTCTTCAGGTATTTCTTGTTGGACTCGGGAACCTTCTCGGAAATACCTGAAGAAGGCCGTAGTGTATATCGGCCCTGGAGAGACATACTCTTCATTGTTATTTGTACGTTTCGGCCGATATACCCTCCGGCCTTCTTCAGGTATTTCTTGTCGGACTCGGGAACCTTCTTGGAAATACCTGAAGAAGGCCGGAGGGTATATCGGCCGAAACGTTGTACAAATAACAATGAAGATGGGGACAATAGTCCGAATAACGCAGATAATATATTTTTTCTACTTTTTTTTTTTTTTCACTTTTTCTCTTCTCTTTTCTTCTCTCCCTTCATTCTTTCAGCAAAGAGCAGCTTTTCTTTTCTTTTTTTTTCATCTGTTTAAATGAATCAGATACACATACATACACATATATATATATGAGGAAAAGGGGATTGAAATGAATCCCGACAGAATTAGGTAAACTAAGGAATGAAGGAATAAAACTCCTACAAAAATGTGTAGTATATTTCACTGGAATGTTAAATTCTGCTTCTTCAGCCTTTATTGAATCATTAGGATCATACAAGTGATTTAACATTCCAGCGAAATATACTACACATTTTTGTCTGAGTTTTGTTCCTTCGTTCCTTATTTTACATATATATATATATATATATATATATATATATATATATAGTGTGTGTATGTAATTTTGAACTGTGAGTTCCACATAAGCTTCTTATATAGATGTATGACTATCATAAATTCAACTAATGTAAATGAAAGAAACTATTGAAAATAATTACTTACTGCTGAAAGCTGTAGAGGCTGAAACCTGATGAAAAAATAAATGTTAATATTTACAATATTTCAGGGAAGAACCTCATTGCTTCTTCTGGTGATATCTATCTATCTATGAATTTGATATGTTGAAAAAAGAAAAGATGTTTACAAATGCATGGGATCATCAGGAGAGAATGTGCAAACCGTTTCGGGCCTTCCTCTCTACGGTTTTAAAAAGCAACATCGCCCCCGCCTCACTAACGGTCATTTCATCCCGTCTTATTTTTGTTGAAGACTGATCCACGTGCGGTCGATGTAGATATTCCGAGGGTCCTCACATCAGTGAGGGGGTGGGGGTGGGGTGGCTGATGTTGTTTTTAAAACCGTAGAGAGGAAGGCCCCGAAACGGTTTGTACATTCTCTTCTGATGATCCCATGCTTTTGTAAACATCTTTTGTTTTTTCAACATATCAAATTCACACTGTCGGATTAAGTTCCATTTTATTTCACTTATATATATATATATTTCTAAATAATTCCATATTACCATCTACATTGTGACACATAAACACCACATCTGCTACCCATTTTTCAAAATGATGTACCAGTGTTCATTAACTGCGAATCAGTTTTTAACAGTTATAACTACAATATAAACTCCTGCAGTTAGCTGTAATTAATCAATAACTTGATTAATTCAGTGGATTTAACCCTGAAGATCCTTATGGTGAAACTTAAGTAATTTCTGTACATACAATAATTATATATATATATATATATATATATTATATTATATATATATATATTTGCAGCAAGTTATTTAAAAATACCACAGAATATTTCTTTATAATTTTCAAGTGTAGACGTTTAAGTCTTCTAGGTGTTTTCTGTACATCAGGATCATCTGTGCATGGTAGACAAAATGTCCTGTATTTTTTTACCCAAGTTTCAATAATTTCACTGGTCATCTTCAGGGGGCGGAGTGATTGGTTGTTATGTGACATTTTCTCTCCCATTTGGTTACCAAATAAATATTCTATAATATGTAACAAAACCTACTTATATATATATGCACCATCAGGATGTGAGTATTTAAGTTTTATTTTAACTCTTAACATCCTATACCGCCTCATTCCACCCAGCCAGAAGTCACATTTCCTAATCTGCCTCAAATGATAGCCTTTGTTTAAATGTAATATTATACCTATTTAGAAGTCTTTGATTTAAGGGAAATATCTTGGGTAACCTTAAATAAAAAGGCCGTTTTTAGACAGTTTTTGATAAATCTTTATAGGAATGAGGCTCTGGATTTGAAAAATTCTCAACAGGATGTTAAGAGTTAATGAAATATATTAAATTGGAAAGACAATCAAAATTAAATAAGAACACATATAAAAAGATTATTTTAATTGGTTTCTATATAAAATAATTCATAGGACTTTAATACGTTGAAGATGAAAACAATAATATTAGAGTTCAATAACACCAAGTAATTATTAAACCCAGTTTTGTTAAAACCAGTATGCAAATTAGCCACACCAATTATTATGTAAACCTTTATTTCTTAGTGATGTTGTTATATAACTCATTGGATATATACATGAGAGAGTGACTTCAGAGAGTTCTCGGTGATAGAGAGCGAGAGATATTAGAGAGAGACAGATACAGAGACTTACTTGGTTAGGAGATCTTACTCTCTTCTTGCTATCTTGTCTGTCTTTTTCCTCTTCTTCTCTGGCCGTCATCTTGTTGTCTAGTTGGGTTCTTTTAACTGCTTCTTCTTTTTCTTAACTTAGGGCTTCTTTTGGGCTAACTTTAGTCATTGCAATTCATTGAATGAACTACAAGACATTTATTTCTTGATCAAGTTTTTATTTAGCCCATGTTCTTCCGCACGGGGAGATATCAACCCCAGCAGAGAGAGAGGCACATCCTCTCTGCTCAAAAGTCAGGTTGTATCTAATTCTCTAAACTAACTAATCATGTGACGCATGAGATTCGCGCCTCTAGGGGTCATCCATGAAAATCTACCTGCCTACGCTTTTAACTCCAACAAACCTATTTCAAACTGACCAAAGAGTCTGTCAACAATTTATATCACTATAAATTGTAACAATATATAAGACACATTGCAGGATTTTAAATGCACTTATAACACGGGCTGTTTTGAGGCAAATCAGATTTATTCTATATATTAATGATTTTGACTATAAATTAAATACTCATTATAAATTTATGCAATTCCTGAGGGTATTGTTACATAAGCAGTGACCTAGTTTCGGTTACAGACAGATTTTACACAAATCTTGGAAGCAGCACCCCACAAAAAAACAGCTGTACCTCCTGTCATACAAAACATTCAGTAAGCCAAACAAGACACCCCCGGACACTGCTGGAGAAGCAAGGATGAAGTGACGTCCCCTGTGGACATCTACACATGGACCACCAAACATCTACAACCAGCTCTATGCAGATTCTGGACTTTTAAAAATTTTTTTAAAACTTTTCTACAAGAGTCAGCTGAAAAATTCATAGGCTCACCAAGATACTCATGGAATGTGACCGAATGAGGTTTACTTTTCAACAGGGTCCCTCTTGCGGTCAACAGACTTCTTACATCGGTGTTGCAGTGCTTTACCATTGGTAAAAGAAAAAATCATCAGCAGTATTTTTTTTGTACAATACTCTAATATAAATAACTATATATTAATACTCTTGTTCCTTAATCTTGCAACAACCTCTGGTTAAAAATGAGATCATCCAAGATTAAATGCAAAATAGGTAAAATCATGATTATCTTCTTATGAGTGTCATCACCTCAGCTAAATAATGGACCATTCCGTTTTTATTATAAAGAAAGGGAAGAAAAGGGACATGCTACACAGAAAAATATAAGAAAGAAAGTAGGGGAACGATAGAGAGGGGGTGATAGCGCAGAAGTGATAACACTGAATCTTAAGTAAGTATATAAAACGTATTAATTAAATTATCATACTGTGGTATATCCACAGCTCCTGCTCATGAATAATTAATATATTTAAAATTAGTAGCAGTATTAATAGTAACATCACATTTGGAAAGAGATTCCCTCCTTGCAAGGCCTCTATAGTGGTTAGCTACATAAATGAGAGTGATCTCCCTTTGTTTCTTTGACTTTGAGGAAGCTGTTTTGGTTGGCCATTTTTATTTCACCATAATCAATATAACTGCATGTTTTAACACATAAATATCATAAAATGTTTTCTTAATAATAATTAAGTTCATTTCAAAATATGCACAAACGCAATTAAGAACACAATATTTTCGTGTTAAAACATTCAGTTGTATTGATTTGAACAAATTTGTAGATTTACGGTGACATGAAAATGGCCAACCAAAACAGACAGCTTCCTCAAAGTGAAAGAAACAAGGGGAAGTTACTCATTTATGTAGCTAATGTTCAGATTACCTTGAACCCAAGCTAATTTGTTCTTCTGTATGCTTTATGAAGATGGCAGCAATAAAGTCTGGGGAGTTGATCTCTTATTTTTCCTTTCCTTTTCCTATGGAATTTAATTAAATAAAATTCTATTCAACCAAAGCTATAGTGCAGCCACACTTGGAAATTGCATCACCAGTCTGGAACCCCTATCTCACTCAGAACATTAACCTCCTGGAAACTGTAGAGACGTGCAACCAAACGAATACCCTCCATCAGGCATTACATCTGCCATATTTTGAACGTCAAAGCCGCCCTGAGAATGGATTCTTTGAAACTTTGACGTCTGGCAACTGACCTGGTAAACGCTCATAAGGTCATTAATCATCTTACCAACAGCAACCATGGGCACTTTTTTTTTATCTCTATGTTTCTAACACACGTGGGCATGCCTACAAAGTCAGAAAACAGCATAGCTCACATGACTTTTAGAAACATTTTTTCACGCTCAGAGTTACAGAGGCATGGAATAACCTGCCTGCATCTGTTGTAGGCTGCTGAAACACTGCATCTTTCAAAGCCTCCATGCTTCTTGTAATCCGCCAACACTATACCTGATACCCCCGCTCCACACACACATACATATACATTATTTAATGAGACTTTGATAAGTTGTGGTGCACCTGAGCACTGTACACAATAAAAAAATCATTATCATCTACCAAATTTTGATATAAACTAGCAAATATATGCACCCTTCGGGTGCAAGTATTTAGGTTTTGATGTAATAAAATATTGTATCAAATTAGAAACTATTTAGAAAATAATAAACTGAGGGGGTATAATCGAAAAATAGAACAGCTTTAAATCTAACTCTTCCATCATTTTTCCATCACTCCCGTCTTTCATTTTTCCTAATTTATCTACTTAGTTAGATGATGAAGTATTTAATAAAATTACAGTTCTTTCGTCTTATTTATGGATTTATTTTAAGATTTATCCCTGAGATTTTTTCTCAGATTCGTTAAGAGAAAACCAAACAATTAGAAATCAATAAACTAAACATATTTATCAAAATCCAAAATATCAATATGCAAATTAGCCTTCTCGTTCACACTGTAAACCTCTATTTTGTTGAATATATAAATATACTTGCATGTTATTAGTATGTAGATTAATCCAACATTATTAATAAGGTATGAAAATTTTAGCAATAATTGAGTTTTAAATAAAAATAAATTCATGGTGAATGTGACGTAAATAACAAAGCGAATTGTGACTTGAGAAGTGATATAGTTTCGGTTACAGATAGAAAAACACACAATCTCCATTATAATAAGATATGTATTATTGAAAACTGAATATATGGTTAGTTCCTATAACTCCAACATAAACAAAGGGAACCACTCTTGACTGATAAATTATTTATTTATTTTCCCATTAAACTAACCCTAAACCCGTCTTCTTTTTTCCTAGTAGATCAATAAATTAATCTATCAGTCAAGAGTGGTTCCCCTTTGTTTGTGTTGGAGTTATAGGAAATAACTGAATATATAATCATTGAAACTGATACTACATCTTTCTACTTCAAAGAAAGGATAAAACTTTATGCTTCAACGAATCTCCAATGTAAAATTGCCTTCAACTACAGCCCTAGAAATGGCCACACAAATCGTAACGGGTATAAACGGTTATCATCGTAGGAAATGGACTCGGCAACCAGAGTTCAAATTATGGACGAGGCTGTTTGCATTTCACATTGCGCTAATACTCTTGGAAAAGACACTAATCCATTTATTCTCCCTCCAGCTATGGATAAATAGTAGGCAGACTGGGCTCTTTAACCTTGGTAAGGCAATCAGTCTAGAAGAAAGAAAACTCTGAATTCAAACCTGTTAAACTCCACTTTAAATTGGTCTTGTGTCGAATCCTACTCGTGCAGAGTGGTTGGTGTATATATATATATATATATATATATATATATAAAAATATATAAAAGGTTTTTTTTTATAGTATGAAGTATTGAAGCATTGTGCGTATATGTGTAATATAAAGATTTTGAAGGCAATAGACAATGCAATATGTGTTGAAAATTATATTTATTTAACTTAATTTAAAAATTAAATAATAAGAAATTTAAAAAAAAAAGTTAAATAAATATAATTTTCAACACATATTGCATTGTCTATTGCCTTCAAAAATCTTATATATATATATATATATATATATATATATATATATATATATATATATATTAACCAATCTGGCACCATTAGCTCCGGGGATTGTTGGATTAGTGAAAATGCTAAAACCCCAAGGGATTATCTCTACACAATAGCTAACCAGCTCATCCTACCTTTTTAAATCTTGTGTGAATCAGTACAAAATAAAGTAAAAAAAGTAAAAGTTGACAGGGTGGCCTAATGTTGGTATGAGTCATACAGCGAGGGAGTCTATCCCCCTTTCACTAGCGCTAGAGCAAGGAGATTGTTTTAGCATCTGAAGTGGAGCACCACACCTACCATCAGCTCCTCACTTTAGCGCACAGATCCATATGCTCCTCATACACTGAGTTTCCGGGGGGCCGGTATCGAACCAGGAACCTTGCGATTCTTAGGCAAGTGCTCTACCCAAATAAAATATCTTAACTCTTTGCCTACCAAATTTCCTGTACTAAATTTTCTTGGTATTTTTTTTTACCTGTATAATGGAATATTTCCGCGTTCACTATTTATTCACATCAGAACTCATTCTATTCAAATAAAGTCCTATTATAATTGTAATTTTGAGTCCTTCTGCTCAATTATAATGAACTAACCATCAGTTGTTGTGCTGCAACATATGGTAGGATTGCAGTATTGTGAGAGCTGCCTTAGAAAGCTACCTTTGCAGATTAGGCTGCCTGCAACTCCTGTTTTCAGGGCCACAAAGAAATTAATTCTTTGCTTACCAAATCCCCCCCCCCTGACTGTAAGAAAGGAAAAAAAAAAAAAAAAAAAAAGAGTTAAAGGATATTTAAGCCACACTGAAAGCACCAGTTGGTTAGGTTTTACGGCATGTCAACCCTTTTATGCTAAAGACCTTTTTGTTTTATTTTTGCTATAAATATACGCTCCTACATTTGGGGCGCTGGTAGGTGTCATCAGTGAAGTAGTCACATGCATGGGTCACTGGGAAGTTTCAGGTCTTTCATCATCATACTTCCCTCGCCAATGCTGACCCTATCAGAGATGATCAAACTTTGATCCACCCACCTACCTTAGACGCTAACAGATGTTTGGCTTTTTATTGTTTTTGGACGAGTGTAAAAATCTCTACCGCACCTCAGATTGGCATGTTCTATTTAAGTGGTGTACGCAGACAATAACACTTTTTTTTCTTCAAAACGGATTACAAGCTTTAGAGAGGAAAAGCTAAGTTAATCCTTCATTATTACAGACGTGAAAGGACTTTTTTTTTTCTTTCTAATTTTAACGATTTGTTCTAATTTATAATTTCTTATTCTATATACTAGCAAATATATGCACCCTCCGGGTGCAAGTATTTAAGTTTTAATATAATAAGATATCATGTTAAATTAGAAAGGCTAATGAAAATGAATAAGAATGCAGATAAAAAGATTTGGAACAGAGGGGGTATAATTGAAAAATAGAACAACTTTGAAACTAACTCTTCCATCATTTTCCATTACTCCAGTCTTTCATTGGTAAATTCTCCTAATTGAACTATTTAGTTAATATAGGAAGTAAAGGATAAAATTACAGTTATTTATCCAGGAGATTTTTGCTCATATTCAATAAGATAAAACCAAACAATTAGAAAGCAATAATATTAAGCATATATTTATTAAAATCAAATTTTTAAGATCAATATGCAAATTAGCCTTCCCATTCACACTGTAAACCACTATTTTGTTGTATATTATAAATACAATTGCATGTTATTAGTATGTAGATATGGTCAACAGTCTTAATGATGTAAAACAATTTTATTAATAATTGAGGTTTAAATAAAAATAAAATCATGGAGAATGTGACGTAAATAACTAAAGGGAATTGTGACTTGTATAGTAATATAGTTTCGGTTAGACAACAAACTCACAATCTCCATTATAATAAGATTATCATATTCAACTTAATTTGCCCCCACCCCCATTTTTTATATTTTTTTTTTCAGATTAAAAAAATTATAATTATACTTAATTACATGGGCCGGGTTAGCTCAGTCGGTAGAGCGTTCGGCTAGAAACCACAAGGTTCCTAGTTCGATACCGGTCCTTGCCAACTCAGCGTATGAGTAGCACAGGGATCTGTGCGGTAAAGTAAGGAGCTGATCGTAGGTGTGGTCCTCCACCTCAGATGCTAAAACAATCTCCTTGGTCTAGCGCTATTGAAAAGGGGATAGACTCCCTCGCTGACTGGTTGATACCAACATTAGGCCGCCCCGATGACTTTACTTTACTATTACATGGTTGTAACATCTTATCATAATGGAGATTGTGTGTTTTCCTGTCTGTAACCGAAACTATATTACTACTCAAGTCACAATTCCCTTAGTTATTTACATCACATTCTCCATGATTCTATTTCTATTTAAACCTCAATTAATAATAAAACTGTTTGACATTATTAATACTGTTGGCCTTACCTAAATACTAATAACATGCAATTGTATTTATATATACAACAAAATACCAGTTTTCAGTGTAAACGTAAAGCTAATTTGCATATTGATATTAAAAAAACTGATTTTAATAAAAATGTGCTTGGTATTATTGATTTCTAATTGTTTGGTTTTATCTTAATGAATATGAGTAAAAATCTCTTCAATAAATCCTAAAAGAAATGCATTAACAAGAAGAAATAACTGTAATTTTATTCTTTACTTCCTATTTTAACTAAATACTTAAATTAGGAAAATTTAGCATTGAAAAACAGAAGTGATGAAAGAGTAAGTTTCAGTTGTTCAATTTCCCGATTATACCACCTCCGTTTCAAATCTTTTTATTTGAATTCTTAATTAGTTCCAAACAACAATTTCACATTATGGTCAAGATATGTTGAAAGCACTGGTTCCCACTCGACCACCAAAGTGAAGCAGCGATGAGTCTGTTCAACACTTAATTAGGTGACCACTTAAGCAACAACAGGTACTGTAAGCAACCTGAGTCGGCATTAGATGACCTGAAAAGGGTTTCTATGCCATACAACAAAACAAAAAACCAACTACATTATGTGAGAATCTTCAGTGTTTTTTTTTTTTTTAATCATATATTAATTATTATTAATACAAGTGTTCCTTAATCTTCCGTCTGTTATCATCTTGCAACACCCTCTGGTTAAAAATGAGACTGTCCAAATTGTCCAAGAGGAAATGTAAATACTGATTATCTGGTGTTGCTTAACTGCAGAGTTCTTATGAGCATCATCACCTCAGCTAAATAACAAACCATTCTGTTTTTATTAGAAAGAAAGAAAGGACATGCTACACAGAAAAATATAATAAGGAGGAAAGAAAGAGAGAATAATAGAAAGAGAGAGGAAAGAAAGAGGAGTAATAGAAAGAGAGAGGAAAGAAAGAAAGAGTAAAGAAAGAAAAGAGAGAGAGAGGAAAAGAAAGAAAGAGAGAGAGAGGAAAGAAAGAAAGAAAGAGAGAGAAAGAAAGAAAGAGTAATAGAAAGAGAGAGAGAGAGGAAAGAGAGAGAGAGAAAGAAAGAAAGAGGAAGAAAAGAGAGTAATAGAAAGAGAGAGTAATAGAAAGAAGAGTAAGAAAGAAAAGAGTAATAGAAAGAAAGAGTAATAGAAAGAGAGAGGAAGAAAGAGAGAGTAATAGAAAGAGAGAGGAAAGAAAGAGAGAGTAATAGAAAGAGAGAGGAAAGAAAGAGAGAGTAATAGAAAGAGAGAGGAAAGAAAGAAAGAGTAATAGAAAGAGAGAGGAAAGAAAGAGGGAGGGGCTGAGAACACGAAAATAATAATGCTAATCTGTTTCAATCGATGATGAAAAAAGAAAGAAAAAAAAGAATGAAAAGAGAGTTAAATTAAGATTACTAGCAAATATTTGCACCCTAGGGCCGGCTTAGCTCAGTCGGTAGAGCGTCTGACTAGGAACCACAAGGTCCCTGGTTCAATAACAGTTCTCATCAACTCAGCGTATGAGTAGCACAGAGATCTGTGTGGTAAAGTGGAGAACTGATGGTAGATGTAGCACTCCACCTCAGACGCCAAACGATCTCCTTGGTCTAGCGTTCTTGAAAATGACTCCCTTGCTGTTTGGCTGATACCGACCTTAGGCCACACCATAGACATAGTGTAATCGAAATATAGAACAAATGAAACTTTCTCTTCTATCACTCCAGTCTTGCATTGCTAAATTTAATTAATTTAACTATTTAGTTTAATTAGAAAGTAACAAATAAAATGACGTTTATTTCTTCTTGTTAATGGATTTAAGATTTATCTCTGGGATTTTTGCTTATATTCATTAACATAAAACCAAACAATTAGAAATCAATAATACCAAGCACATATTTATTAAAATCAAATTTTTTAAATCAATATGCAAATTAGCCTTCCCGTTCACACTGTAAACCACTATTTTGTTGTATATATAAATACAATTGCATGTTATTAGTATGTAGACCTGGTCAACACCGGGGGTCCAGTGGCTTCGGCCCTGGATCTTTACGAGTTAATAGCGTCGATCCCAGGGGGCCATCCCCCCAGGCAACACCTGCCCCCTCGATTTAAAGGGGCAGGGCTGGGTTTATTGCCCAGCGCCTGAGGCGCCCCCCTTGAGGGGAATGCCGACGGGATCGACGCAATTTTTCACCTGCCACTCCATGAGCTTCGGTTTATGGGTGGTCCCCCGTTAATAGGGACTTTGTGCCTGACCCGTACAAGTGGGGTACGCGGTAAATACAGTATGTAGATATGGTCAACAGTGGCTTCGGCCTCTGAACCATTGATATAATTGGCGGCGGCGATCCCAGGGGGCTGTCCCCCCAGGCAACACCTGCCCCCTCGATTTAAAGGGGCATGGCTGGGTTTATTGCCCAGCGCCTGAGGCGCCCCCTTGAGGGGGAATGCCGACGGGATCGACGCAATTTTTCACCTGCCACTCCATGAGCTTCGGTTTGTGGGTGGTCCCACATAAATAGGGCCTTGTGCCTGACCCGTACAAGTGGGGTACGTGGAAAATATTGTAGATATGGTCAACAGTATTAATAATGTAAAACATTTTTATTAATAATTGAGGTTTAAATTTTTTTAAATCATGGAGTATGTGACATAAATAACTAAGGGAATTTTGACTTGAGTAATGATATAGTTTCAGTTACAGGCAAACAAACACACAATCTCCATTATAATAAGAATTATACTTTTTACATATTCAACTATTTTGCAACGGTCCTGCTAGTTATATTAATTTTACTAGCATAAAAAAAAAAAAAAAAAAAAAAAAAAAAAAAAAAAAGAAAAAAAGAAACACCATCCGGGTGGTGTAAAAATTGATTTTTGAAAGATTTTGCCTGAGGGGTTTAGGGTTAGGGTTAAGTTAAGTGAGTAAGTAAAAAAAAAAAAAAAAAAAAAAAAAAAAAAAATTTGAAATAGAAACTTAATTATGTCTCCCTCAAATGAAATATTTCATCTATTAATTAAATAATTATTTTAAATATTTTACAAATTTTGTACTAAATCGTAGGTAATTATTCATTATTTCTCTGAATGTTTGAGATGAGGCTTGAAGATTAGTATTATCTGCGTTATTCGAGATTGTCCCCATCTTCATTGTTATTTGTACGTTTCGGCCGATATACCTTCTGGCCTTCTTCAGGTATTTCGTCGGACTCGGGAACCTTCTTTTTGAACTCGGAAACTTTTTTGTCGTATTCGGGAGCCATCACGGAACTTTGAACCTAACCCTTTATTTATTCCACGGGGGTATCCTGTTCTCATTCCGCTAACCATAGCTGGGGTAGGAGTTGTGTTAATTATTTTTCTCACTGCTTTCACTCAGGTTCCAGAGATAACTGTCACTTAGAACTGTCTTAACCTAACTAATAACCTTAATAATTATTTATTTGTAAATTTTTAGTTAAGCTCTTAATACAGAAAAAAATAACTATTTCTTGTTTGTAAATAATCTTCTCGTGAAACTCTACATTAGATAATTTTAGATATATATTAAAATAAAACAAAACTATATATAAGTACATAATACGGATATGCATTTATTAAAACTTGTTTTAAAAAACAATAAGGACCATCCAAGTTTGCATACTCAAATTTTGAGTGAATATAATATATATGGTGATTGCAGCTTCTTCACAGAATGAGGCAATTTCTACAAGTAGTTCAGTTGTGAGCACGCAGATGGCCCACGGATCCAGCTTGTTTTTATGTACCCTGTCACAAATATGAAACCCTTGACATACAGGCCCTGCCACACAGGTCAGACTTCAATGTAGGAAATGTTTCCATGGCGTCCGTCATGTGTCGCTTCAGTATGGAGGGCCAGAGTCACCTTACCTCAAACTTCTTACAGCTACCATCGGCCTGTCTTTCCATAAGGATGTGTATCCAACCACCCTCTTCTGTCAATTGGTCCTTATCGCTGAAACTGACTTCCGCAAGGGCATCGATGTCAGCCCCAAATCGAGATGCTCCCCTGTCACAATACCAGTATGTAGTTCGGGGTTTCCCAATCTCTCAAGATCGGGAAGTGTCCAGACATTCCAGGCGGCCATTCTTAGCCTTGTTTTGTGTTGTAGTATTTTCTTGTTTTTGCCCAGCTAATGTGGACATCCGTCGAAATGCTGGTTTCTGGCCAGCTTGATAGGTGAATCAGCATTTGTTTAGGTCACCTTTTCTAGACACTTCCCAAATGGCTGGGTGAACAGTGTTAACCAAGGGGCTGCACATTCACCCACAACCTCGCCGAGGCACATTGCTGTTCAATCAGCAAGGCAGTGACGTTAAATAGGTCACGAGTCATTATATATATATTGTCAGAGTCAGAGACTTTACCGCTCGGCCACTGATATGCACCGCACAATCCATAAGGTTTCGATTTCTGTCGGAGGTAAATCGTTAGTATACATTGCTGATGAGATTTAATAAAGTTGAAACAGTCTGTACGATGTTCTACGCACTGCACAATTGTTTGCCAAGGTTCGCTTGTCATGATTATTTTCTATAATTATCGAATTTTATACAATATGCATTGTAATTGTCTTCAAGCAAAAAATAAAATATATACACATATATATATATACACATACACCAACACCTCCGCACAAGCAGGATGTGACACAAGGTCAAGTTCTTAAGCAGATTTAATCAGGTTTGAATTCAGAGTTTTCCTTCTAGACAGGTTACCTAGCCAAGGTTAAAGAACCAGTCTGTCCTGCTATTTTACCTATAGCTTGGATCTCTCTCTTTTT
>CM042167.1:71962612-71990977 GCA_023376005.1 Doryteuthis pealeii
AAGAAAGAGAGATCCTAACCCTAAACCCCTCAGGCAAAATCTTTCAAAAATCAATTTTTACAACCACCCGGAGTGTTTTTTTTTTTTTTTTTTTTTTTTTTTTTTTTTCTTTTTTTTTTTAATGCTAGTAAATTAATATATAACTAGCAGGACCGTTGCAAATATAGTTGAATATGTAAAAGATAATTCTTATTATAATGGAGATTGTGTGTTTGTTTGCCTGTAACTGAAACTATATCATTATCAAGAGTCAAATTCCTTAGTTTATTTATGTCCATACTCCATGATTAAAAAATTTTTAAACCTCAATTATTAATAAAAATGTTTTACATTATTAATACGTTGACCATATCTACATATTTTCCACGTACCCACTTGTACGGGTCAGGCACAGGCCTTTTATGTGGGAACTAACCACAAACCGAAGCTCATGGAGTGGCAGGTGAAAAATTGCGTCGATCCCCGTCGGCTTCCCCCTCAAGGGTGGCGCTCAGGCGGCTGGGCAATAAACCGCACATGCCCGTTTAAATCGAGGGGGCAGGTGTTGCCTGGGGGGACAGCCCCTGGATCGCCGCCGCCAATTATATCATGGTTCAGAGCCGAAGCCACTGTTGACCATATCTACATACTGTATTTACCGCGTACCCACTTGTACGGCAGGCACAAAGTCCCTATTAACGGGGACCACCCATAAACCGAAGCTCATGGAGTGGCAGCTGAAAAATTGCGTCGATCCCGTCGGCATTCCCTTCAAGGGGGGCGCCTCAGGCGCTGGGCATAAACCCAGCCCTGCCCCTTTAAATCGAGGGGGCAGGTGTTGCCTGGGGGATGGCCCCCTGGGATCGACGCTATTAACTCGTAAAGATCCAGGGCCGAAGCCACTGGACCCCGGTGTTGACCCAGGTCTACATACTAATAACATGCAATGTATTTATATAATACAACAAAATAGTGGTTAAAGTGTGAACGGGAAGGCTAATTTGGCATATTGATTTAAAAAATTTGATTTTAATAAATATGTGCTTGGTATTATTGATTTCTAATTGTTTGTTTATGTTAATGAATATAAGCAAAAATCCAGAGATAAATCTTAAATCCATTAACAAGAAGAAATAAACGTCATTTTATTTGTTACTTTTCTAATTAAACTAAATAGTTAAATTAATTAAATTTAGCAATGCAAGACGGGAGTGAATAGAAGAGAAAGTTTCATTTGTTCTATATTTCGATTACACTATGTCTATGGTGTGGCCTAAGGTCGGTAATCAGCCAAACAGCAAGGGAGTCATTTTCAAGAACGCTAGACCAAGGAGATACGTTTGGGCGTCTGGAGGTGAGTGCTACATCTACCATCAGTTCTCCACTTTACCACACAGATCTCTGTGCTACTTATCGCTGAGTTGATGAGAACTGTATTGAACCAGGGACCTGTGGTTCCTAGTCAGACGCTCTACCGACTGAGCTAAGCCGGCCTAGGGTGCATAATATTGCTAGTAATCTTAATTTAACTCTCTTTTCATTCTTTTTTTGCTTCTTTTCACTCATCGATTGAAACAGATTAGCATTATTATTTTCGTGTTCTCAGCCCTTCCTCTTTCTTTCCTCTCTCTTCTATTCTCTTCTTTCTTTCCCTTCTCTTCTATTTACTCTCCTCTTTCTTCCTCTCTCTTTCTATTGACTCTCTCTTTCTTTCCTTTCTCTTCATTACTCTCTCTTTCTTTCCTCTCTCTTCTTCTCTTTCTTTCTATTACTCTTTTCTTTTCTATACTTCTCTCTTTTCTATTACTCTCTCTTTCTATTACCTCTCTTTCTTCTTCTCTCTCTCTTTCTTTCCTCTCTCTCTCTTTCCTCCTCTCCGTCTTTCTATTCTCTTTTCTTTCTTTTTTCCTCTCTCTCTCTTCTTTCTTTTCCTCTCTCTCGCCTTTCTTGTCTTTCTTTCTCTCTCTCTGTCTTTCTTCTTTCTCTTTCTTTCTTCCTCGTCTCTTGATCTTTATATCCCTATCTTTCTTTCCCTCTCCTTGTTCTATATTCTCTTTCTTTCTTTCCTCCTTATTATATTTTTTCTGTGTAGCATGTCCTTTCTTTCTTTCTAATAAAACGGAAATGGTTTGTTATTTAGCTGAGGTGATGATGCTCCAAGAACTCTGGCAGTTAAGCAACACCAGATAATCAGTATTTACATTTCCTCTTGGACAATTTGGACACGTCTCATTTTTAACCAGAGGGGTGTTGCAAGATGATAACAACGGAAGATTAAGGAACACTTGTATTAATAATAATAAATATGATTAAAAAAAACAAAAAACACTGAGATTCACATATGTAGTTGGTTTTTTGTTTGTTGTATGGCATAGCCGAACCCTTTTCAGGTCATCTAATGCCCGACTCAGGTTGCTTACAGTACCTGTTGTTGCTTAAGTGGTCACCTAATTAAGTGTTGAACAGACTCATCGCTGCTTCACTTGGTGGTCGAGTGGGAACCAGTGCTTTCAACATATCTTGACATAATGTGAATGTTGTTTGGAACTAATTAAGAATCAAATAAAAAGATTGAAACGGAGGTGGTATAATCGGGAAATTGAACAACTGAACTTACTCTTTCATCACTTCCCGTTTTTCAATGCTAAATTTTCCATAATTTAAGTATTTAGTTAAAATAGGAAGTAAAGAATAAAATTACAGTTATTTCTTCTTGTTAATGAATTTCTTTTAGGATTTTGAAGAGATTTTTTACTCATATTCATTAAGATAAAACCAAACAATTAGCGAAATCAATAATACAAGCACATTTTTATTAAAAATCAGTTTTTTTAATATCAATAGGCAATTAGCTTTACGTTTACACTGAAACCTGGTATTTTGTTGTATATATAAATACAATTGCATGTTATTAGTATTTAGGTAAGGCCAACAGTATTAATAAGTGTCAAACAGTTTTATTATTAATGAGGTTTAAATAGAAATAGAATCATGGGAGATGTGATGTAAATAACTAAGGGAATTGTGACTGAGTAGTAATATAGTTTCGGTTACAGACAGGAAAACACACAATCTCCATTATGATAAGATGTTACAACCATGTAAGTAAAGTAAGTCAGCGGGGGCGGCCTAATGTCGGTATCAACCAGTCAGCGAGGGAGTCTATCCCTTTTCAATAGCGCTAGAACCAAGGAGATGTTTTAGCATCTGAGGTGGAGGACCACACCCTACGATAAGCTCCTTACTTACCGCACAGATCCTGTGCTACTGCATACGCTGAGTTGGCAAGGACCGGTATCGCGAACTAGGAACCTTGTGGTTTCTAGCCGAACGCTCTACCGACTGGAGCTAACCCGGCCCATGTAATTAAGTAATAATTATAATTTTTTTTATTTTCTGAAAAAAAATTATAAAAAATGGGGGGGGGGGCAAATTAAGTTGAATATGATAATCTTATTATTAATGGAGATTTGTGAGTTTTCTGTCTAACCGAAACTAATATTACTATACAATCACAAATTCCTTAGTAATTTACGTCACATTCTCCATGATTTATTTTTTATTTAAACCTCAATTATTAATAAAATTGTTTTACATCATAAGACTGTTGACCATATCTACATACTAATAACATGCAATTGTATTTATAATATACAACAAAATAGGTGGTTTACAGTGTGAACGGGAAGGCTAATTTGCATATTGATCTTAAAAATTTGATTTTAATAAATATATGCTTAATATTATTGCTTTCTAATTGTTGGTTTTATCTTATTGAATATGAGCAAATCTCCTGGATAAATAACTGTAAATTTTATCCTTTACTTCCTATATTAACTAAATAGTTCAATTAGGAGAATTTACCAATGAAAGACTGGAGTATGGAAAATGATGGAAGAGTTAGTTTCAAAGTTGTTCTATTTTTCAATTATACCCCCCTCTGTTCCCAAATCTTTTTATCTGCATTCTTATTCATTTTCATTAGCCTTTCTAATTTAACATGATATCTTATTATAATAAAAACTTAAATACTTGCACCCGGAGGGTGCATATATTTGCTTAGTATATAGAATAAGGAAATTATAATTAGAACAAATCGTTAAAATTAGAGAAGAGAAAAAAGTCCTTTCACGTCTTGTAATAATGAGATTAACTTAGCTTTTCCTCTCTAAGCTTGTAATCCGTTTGAAGAAAAAAAAGTGTTTATTGTCTGCGTACACCACTTAAATAGAAACATGCCAATCTGAGGTGCGGTAGAGATTTTTACACTCGCCAAAAACAATAAAAGCCAAACATCTGTTAGCGTCTAAGGTAGGTGGGTGGATCAAAGTTTGATCATCTCTGAAGGGTCAGCATTGGCGAGGGAAAGTATGATGATTGAAAAGACCTGAAACTTCCAGTGACCCATGCATGTGACTACTTCACATGATGACACCTACCAGCGCCCCAAATGTAGGAGCGTATATTTATAGCAAAAAATAAAAACAAAAAGGTTTTTAGCAATAATAAGGGTTACATGCCGTAAAACCTAACCAACTGGTGCTTTCAGTGTGGCTTAATATCCTTTAACTCTTTTTTTTTTTTTTTTTTTTTCTCCTTTCTTACAGTCAGGGGGGGGGAATTTGTAAGCAAAGAATTAATTCTTTTTGTGGCCCTGGAAAACAGAGTTGCAGGCAGCCTAATCTGCAAAAGGTACTTTCTAAGGGCAGCTCTCACAATACTGCAATCCTACCATATGTTGCAGAACAACAACTGATGTTAGTTCATAATAATTGAGCAGAAGGACTCAAAATTACAATATAATAGGACTTTATTTGAATAGAATGAGTTCTGATGTGAATAAATAGTGAACTCGGAAATATTTCCATTAATACAGGTAAAAAACTACAAGAATTTAGTACAGCCATGGAGGAAATTTGGTAGGCAAAGAGTTAAGATATTTTTATTTGGGTAGAGCACTTGCCTAAGAATCGCAAGGTTCCTGGTTCGATACCGGCCCCCCGGAAACTCAGTGTATGAGGAAGCATATGGATCTGTGCGCTAAAGTGAGGAGCTGATGGTAGGTGTGGTGCCACTTCAGATGCTAAAAAACAATCTCCTGCTCTAGCGCTAGTGAAAGGGGGGATAGACTCCCTCGCTGTATGACTCATACCAACATTAGCCACCCTGTCAACTTAACTTACTTTTTTTACTTTTTTTGTACTGATTACACAAGATTTAAAAAAGGAAGATGAGCTGGTTAGCTATTGTGTAGAGATAATCCCTTGGGGATTTAGCATTTTCACTAATCCACAATCCCCGGAGCCTAATGGTGCCAGATTGGTTAATATATATATATATATTATAATATATATATATATATATATATATATATAAAGATTTTGAAGCAATAGACAATGCAATATGTGTTGAAAATTATTTTTTTAACTTTTTTTTTTAATTTCTTATTATTTCATTTTTTAAATTAAAGTTAAATAATATAATTTCAACACATATTGCATTGTCTATGCCTTCAAAATCTTTATATTACACATATAGGCACAATGCTTCAATACTTCATACTAAAAAAAAAAAACCTTTATATATTTTTATATATATATATATATATATATATAATATATATATAATCAACAACCACTCTGCACGAGTAGGATTCGACACAAGACCAATTTAAAGTGGAGTTTAACAGTTTGAATTCAGAGTTTTCTTCTTCTAGACTGATTGCCTTACCAAGGTTAAAGAGCCCAGTCTGCTCTACTATTTATCCATAGCTGGAGGGAGAATAAATGGATTAGTGTCTTTTCCAAGAGTATTAGCGCAATGTGAAATGCAAAAACAGCTCGTCCATAATTTGAACTCTGGTTGCGGTCCATTTCCTACGATGATAACCGTTTATACCGTACGATTTGTGTGGGCCATTTCTAGGGCTGTAGTTGAAGGCAATTTTACATTGGAATTCCGTTGAAGCATAAAGTTTTATCCTTTCTTTGAAGTAGAAAGATGTAGTATCAGTTTCAATGATTATATATTCAGTATTTCCTATAACTCCAACACAAACAAAGGGGACCACTCTTGACTGATAGATTAATTTATTGATCTACTAGAAAAAAGAGACGGGTTTAGGGTTAGTTATGGGAAAATAAATAAATAATTTATCATCAAGGAGTGGTTCCCTTTGTTTATGTTGGAGTATAGGAACTAACCATATATTCAGTTTTCAATAATACATATCTTATTATAATGGAGATTGTGTGTTTTTCTATCTGTAACCGAAACTATTCACTTCTCAAGTCACAATTCCGCTTTGTTATTTACGTCCACATTCACCATGAATTTTTTTATTTAAAACTCAATTATTGCTAAAATTTTCATACCTTTATAATAATGTTTGGATTAATCTACATACTAATAACATGCAAGTATATTTATATATTCAAACAAATAGAGGTTTACAGTTGTTGAACGAGAAGGCTAATTTGCATATTGATATTAAGAATTGGATTTTAATAAATATATGTTTAGTATTATTGATTTCAATTGTTTGGTTTTCTCTTAATGAATCTGAGAAAAATCTCAGGGATAAATCTTAAAATCATAAATAAGACGAAAGAACTGTATTTTATTAAATACTTCATCATCTAACTAAATAGATAAATTAGGAAAATGAAAGACGGGAGTGATGGAAAATGATGGAAGAGTTAGATTTAAAGCTGTTCTATTTTCGATTAATACCCTCAGTTTATTATTTTCTAATAGTTTCTAATTTGATACAATATTTTATTACATCAAAACCTAAATACTGCACCGCAAAGGGTGCATATATTTGCTAGTTTATATCAAAATTTGGTAGATGTAATGATTTTTTTATGTGTACAGTGCTCAGGTGCACCACAACTTATCAAAGTCTCATTAATAATGTACAGTATGTGTGTGTGGAGCGGGGGTATCAGGTATAGTGTTGGCGGATTACAAGAAGCATGGAGGCTTTGAAGATGCAGTGTTTCAGCAGCCTACAACAGATGCAGGCAGGTTATTCCATGCCTCTGTACTCTGAGCGTGAAAAATGTTTCTAAAAGTCATGTGAGCTATGCTGTTTTCTGACTTTATAGGCATGCCCACGTGTGTGTAGAAACATAGAGATAAAAAAAAAGTGCCCATGGTTGCGTTGGTAAGATGATTAATGACCTTATGAGCGTTTACCAGGTCAGTTGCCAGACGTCAAAGTTTCAAAAGAATCCATTCTCAGGGCGGCTTTGACGTTCAAAATATGGCAGATGTAATGCCTGATGGAGGGTATTCGTTTGGTTTGCACGTCTCTACAGTTTCCAGGAGGTTAATGTTCTGAGTGAGATAGGGGTTCCAGACTGGTGATGCAATTTCCAAGTGTGGCTGCACTATAGCTTTGGTTGAATAGAATTTTATTTAATTAAATTCCATAGGAAAAGGAAGGAAAAATAAGAGATCAATCCCCAGACTTTATTGCTGCCATCTTCATAAAGCATACAGAAGAACAAATTAGCTTGGGTTCAAGGTAATCTGAACTTAGCTACATAAATGAGTAACTTCCCCTTGTTCTTTCACTTTGAGGAAGCTGTCTGTTTTGGTTGGCCATTTCATGTCACCGTAAATCTACAAATTTGTTCAAATCAATACAACTGAATGTTTTAACACGAAAAATTGTGTTCTTAATTGCGTTTTGCATATTTTGAAATGAACTTAATTATTATTAAGAAAACATTTTATGATATTTATTGTTAAAACATGCAGTTATATTGATTATGGTGAAATAAAAATGGCCAACCAAAACAGCTTCCTCAAAGTCAAAGAAACAAAGGGAGATCACTCTCATTTATGTAGCTAACCACTATAGAGGCCTTGCAAGGAGGGAATCTCTTTCCAAATGTGATGTTACTATTAATACTGCTACTAATTTTAAATATATTAATTATTCATGAGCAGGAGCTGTGGATATACCACAGTATGATAATTTAATTAAACGTTTTATATCTTACTTAAGATTAGTGTTATCACTTCTGCGCTATCACCCCTTCTATCGTTCCCCTACTTTCTTTCTTATTTTTTCTGTGTAGCATGTCTTTTCTTTCCCCTTTCTTTATAATAAACGGGAATGGTCCATTATTTAGCTGAGGTGATGACACTCATAAGAAGATAATCATGATTTTACCTATTTTGCATTTAATCTGGATGATCTCATTTTTAACCAGAGGTTGTTGCAAGATTAAGGAACAAGAGTATTAATATATAGTTATTTATATTAGAGTATTGTACAAAAAAAATACTGCTGATGATTTTTTCTTTTACCAATGGTAAAGCACTGCAACACCGATGTAGAAGTCTGTTGACCGCAAGAGGGACCCTGTTGAAAAGTAAACTCATTCGGTCACATTCCATGAGTATCTTGGTGAGCCTATGAATTTTCAGCTGACTCTTGTAGAAAAGTTTAAAAAATTTTTAAAAGTCCAGAATCTGCATAGAGCTGGTTGTAGATGTTTGGTGTCCATGTGTAGATGTCCACAGGGGGACGTCACTTCATCCTTGCTTCTCCAGCAGTGTCCGGGGGTGTCTTGTTTGGCTTACTGAATGTTTTGTATGACAGGAGGTACAGCTGTTTTTTTGTGGGGTGCTGCTTCCAAGATTTGTGTAAAATCTGTCTGTAACCGAACTAGGTCACTGCTTATGTAACAATACCCTCAGGAATTGCATAAATTTATCAATGAGTATTTAATTTATAGTCAAAATCATTAATATATAGAATAAATCTGATTGCCTCAAAACAGCCCGTGTTATAAGTGCATTTAAAATCCTGCAATGTGTCTTATATATTGTTACAATTTATAGTGATATAAATTGTTGACAGACTCTTTGGTCAGTTTGAAATAGGTTTGTTGGAGTTAAAAGCGTAGGCAGGTAGATTTTCATGGATGACCCTAGAGGCGCGAATCTCATGCGTCACATGATTAGTTAGTTTAGAGAATTAGATACAACCTGACTTTTGAGCAGAGAGGATGTGCCTCTCTCTCTGCTGGGGTTGATATCTCCCGTGCGGAAGAACATGGGCTAAATAAAAACTTGATCAAGAAATAAATGTCTTGTAGTTCATTCAATGATTGCAATGACTAAAGTTAGCCCAAAAGAAGCCCTAAGTAAGAAAAAGAAGAAGCAGTTAAAAGAACCCAACTAGACAACAAGATGACGGCCAGAGAAGAAGAGGAAAAAGACAGACAAGATAGCAAGAAGAGAGTAAGATCTCCTAACCAAGTAAGTCTCTGTATCTGTCTCTCTCTAATATCTCTCGCTCTCTATCACCGAGAACTCTCTGAAGTCACTCTCTCATGTATATATCCAATGAGTTATATAACACAACATCACTAAGAAATAAAGGTTTACATAATAATTGGTGTGGCTAATTTGCATACTGGTTTTAACAAAACTGGGTTTAATAATTATTTGGTGTTATTGAACTCTAATATTATTGTTTTCATCTTCAACGTATTAAAGTCCTATGAATTATTTTATATAGAAACCAATTAAAATAATCTTTTTATATGTGTTCTTATTTAATTTTGATTGTCTTTCCAATTTAATATATTTCATTAACTCTTAACATCCTGTTGAGAATTTTTCAAATCCAGAGCCTCATTCCTATAAAGATTTATCAAAAACTGTCTAAAAACGGCCTTTTTATTTAAGGTTACCCAAGATATTTCCCTTAAATCAAAGACTTCTAAATAGGTATAATATTACATTTAAACAAAGGCTATCATTTGAGGCAGATTAGGAAATGTGACTTCTGGCTGGGTGGAATGAGGTGGTATAGGATGTTAAGAGTTAAAATAAAACTTAAATACTCACATCCTGATGGGCATATATATATAAGTTTTGTTACATATTATGGAATATTTATTTGGTAACCAAATGGGAGAGAAAATGTCACATAACAACCAATCACTCCGCCCCTGAAGATGACCAGTGAAATATTGAAACTTGGGTAAAAAAATACAGGACATTTTGTCTACCATGCACAGATGATCCTGATGTACAGAAAACACTAGAAGACTTAAACGTCTACACTTGAAAATTATAAAGAAATATTCTGTGGTATTTAACATAACTTGCTTAAATAATAACTTGCTGCAAAATATATATATATATATATATATATATATATATATATATATATATAATTATTGTATGTACAGAAATTACTTAAGTTTCACCATAAGGATCTTCAGGTTAAATCCACTGAATTAATCAAGTTATTGATTACAGCTAACTGCAGGTTTATATTGTAGTTAACTGTTAAAAACTGATTCGCAGTTAATGAACACTGGTACATCATTTTTGAAAAATGGGTAGCAGATGTGGTGTTTATGTGTCACAATGTAGATGGTAATATGGAATTATTTAGAAAATATATATATATAAGTGAAATAAAATGGAACTTAATCCGACAGTGTGAATTTGATATGTTGAAAAAACAAAAGATGTTACAAAAGCATGGGATCATCAGAAGAGAATGTACAAACCGTTTCGGGCCTTCCTCTCTACGGTTTTAAAAAACAACATCGCCACCCCACCCCCACCCCCCTCACTGATGTGAGGACCCTCGGAATATCTACATCGACGCACGTGGATCAGTCTTCAACAAAAATAAGACGGGATGAAATGACCGTAGTGGGGGGGGGGGGGGGCGATGTTGCTTTTTAAAACCGTAGAGAGGAAGGCCCGAAACGGTTTGCACATTCTCTCCTGATGATCCCATGCATTTGTAAACATCTTTTTCTTTTTTTCAACATATCAAATTCATATATATATATATATATAGATAGATAGATAGATAGATAGATAGATATCACCAGAAGAAGCAATGAGGTTCTTCCCTGAAATATTGTAAATATTAACATTTATTTTTTCATCATGTTTCAGCCTCTACGGCTTTCAGCAGTAAGTAATTATTTTCAATAGTTTCTTTCATTTACATTAGTTGAATTTATGATAGTCATGCATCTATATAAGAAGCTTATGTGGAACTCACAGTTCAAAATTACATACACACACTATATATATATATATATATATATATATATATATGTAAAATAAGGAACGAAGGAACAAAACTCAGACAAAAATGTGTAGTATATTTCGCTGGAATGTTAAATCACTTGTATGATCCTAATGATTCAATAAAGGCTGAAGAAGCAGAATTTAACATTCCAGTGAAATATACTACACATTTTTGTAGGAGTTTTATTCCTTCATTCCTTAGTTTACCTAATTCTGTCGGGTTCATTTCAATCCCCTTTTCCTCATATATATATATGTATGTATGTGTATCTGATTCATTTAAACAGATGAAAAAAAAAGAAAAGAAAAGCTGCTCTTTGCTGAAAGAATGAAGGGAGAGAAGAAAAGAGAAGAGAAAAAGTGAAAAAAAAAAAAAAGTAGAAAAATATATTATCTGCGTTATTCGGACTATTGTCCCCATCTTCATTGTTATTTGTACAACGTTCGGCCGATATACCCTCCGGCCTTCTTCAGGTATTTCCAAGAAGGTTCCCGAGTCCGACAAGAAATACCTGAAGAAGGCCGGAGGGTATATCGGCCGAAACGTACAAATAACAATGAAGAGTATGTCTCTCCAGGGCCGATATACACTACGGCCTTCTTCAGTATTTCCGAGAAGGTTCCCGAGTCCAACAAGAAATACCTGAAGAAGGCTGATCGGCCGAAACGTTGTACAAATAACAATGAAGATGGGGGACAATAGTCGAAATAACGCAGATAATACTAATCTTCAAGCCTCATCTCAAACATTCAGAGAAATAGAAAAAAATATACCTTGAAGATAAAATTTAATTTTTGTTGTTTTGAAATTTTTATTTGTTCAATATTTTAATTGGTAATACATACTAAGCATATAACGTGCTTCTCTTTATTGACTTTATTTCATTGTAAAATAGCAAGACTCAAAAAAAAAAAAAAATTCAAATTTGCAGGAAGGAGAGAAAAAAAAATATAAAAAATTATGAAACAAAAGGTTTATGTCTATTGTGTGATGGCATTTATCAACATAAAAAAATAGAAAAAAAAAAAAAAAAAGACGGAGGGTGGGGAAATATTCAATCACACAAATGTGTGAAAAACTTAGTGTCACCAAATAGTAACATATAATGAAGATAATAATAATAATATTAAATGTAATGTCCACTTATGTAAGATTAATGTTATTTTTTTTTTTGGTTTCTGTTTTTAAATCTAATATTACAGAGGCATGTTACCGTGCCACAACTGAAAAGTATTCAGTTTTTGTAAAATTTTTCAAACATTTTTGTTTAGGCGAAAAAGACATTGACTCAAGCCATTTTTATTTTTTTTGGGCTTAAGATTAAAAAGTTTTGTATTTTGAGAGTTGCAGTGGGAAAAGTAACATAAGTGTTAAAAATCAGCCGACTGACGATGAAGTTGAAGGAGGAGGAGAGGAAGAAGAAGAAGTAGGAGTAATTTTCTTGTTGTAGTAGAAGTAGAAGTAGTAGTAAAAGAGTTGCCATGGATACAGTTGCAGTACTAACACAGGAGGCGTTTTTTTTTAACTTTTTTTTTTTTTTTGGTTTTTGATTTTCTTTCCTTTCTTTTTTTAATTTTTTTTTCAGGAAGCTGTTGACAACGTTAATGCACACACAGCCCTCCTCCTCCTCCTCTGCCCAAATGATGACATACGCTGAAACCATACACTCTCTACGTAGGGCACAGAACTGAAAAAGAAAAAAAGGGAGGGGGTTAATATCAAACGACAGATAAATAATCTCTAATAATAAATGTAAAGAATATCAGTGTGTCACATTTTTTCCATGTTACTTCTAGAGGCCGTAGCCAAACATATAATACCATTTTGGAATCAGGTTGACTTCATAAACAAATTAAAAAGATTTCAGCCAAAATCTGGACCCGCAAACCTGAAATTTTGGATTTCCAAATTTTAATTATTGCAATTGTTTGTTTACATGATTTTTTTTTTTTTTTTGTAAAATAAAAAATTTTTTAAACTTGGAAATACATTTGGGAATAATCAAAATTAAATTGCGAAATCTAGCAAAACTCACCCATGAAATAGAAATAATTGTTTTTCCGAAAAATCAAATTGTCTTTAAGTAGGAGCAGAATTAGTATTGAACTTAAAAAGGTAAATTAAAATTTAATATGTACTCAATATAAGAAGTATTATTGTCAAGACGAACACCCAATAAAGAACCCTCCTCAAGAGTGAGCTGAATTGATGCCCAACAGGGCAGCTTTTAAACTAATTACAAATAAAACAATTTTAAAATATTGGGATAAATGATCAGAGATAGTATAATCTCACTAGCTAATTAACTTCCTAGATTTTTTTTAAAAAGGACGATGGCTGTTGGTGATTGTTGAAACTGCAGAAGTCATAGTGTTACATAGCCTTGTAGCTTGTTCTGGGTAGCTCTTCTAACTGGTTCTGGGCTGGTTTCTTCTTGTGATACTGGGACGTCTTATTATTTTGTTTGGATTAATAACTCAAGAGCTGGCTTAACTCAGTTGGTAGAGCATCTGGCTCGGAACCACAAGGTTCCGGGTTCAATACTAGCCCTCGCCAACTCACTGTCTGGACGATACCAATAATAATCCACTCCGTCAACAACTTTACTTAATAACTCAAAACTTTCTTTTTGGTGAATTTACATTTTATTCAAAGTCCCAGAATCGATTCAACCATGCATGTGAGAATTTGGCTAATTGAACAAGAGCTGCCCATTGCAGTCCATCTCCCTCAACCATTTCCCAAAATCTAAAACTATCTCCCATGCTCGACTGTAGAAAAAGGAAGAGGAGGTCAATATGGAGTTACATTTGTGTCAATCAAAACCCCTGTATTTTTCCATAGTTGTTAGTTTGAATTTGAATAAATACATGTTTTCAAATAGGATTGTTCAAACTAACAGTTACGGAAAAATACAGGGGTTTTGATTGACACAATGTAACCCTGTGTTGACATCCTGTTCCTGTTTGCCAGGCGATCATTCACTCGACAATCCAATTTAAAAACATGTATTTGTTGAGGGATTTATTTTGTAGTTTTAAATGGAATGTTTGCATTCTTGTACGAGTATGTATTTTTGCATGGCATGGTAACGGAATGAGACTGCCTTAATTACCTTGTATATGAAAAAGGCTTAGATACACTACAATACACCATGCATAATTAATAGGATACCCATCATTTATGCAACAGGTTAGGTCCACAGAGGAAAAAAACAAATTAAGTTGCATGACCAATATTAGATTCTTTCGTCTGTGGACCTAACCTGTTGCATAAATGATGGGTATCCTATTAATTATGCATGGTGTATTGTAGTGTATCTAAGCCTTTTTCATATACAAGTAATTAAGGCAGTCTCATTCCGTTACCATGCCATGCAAAAATACATACTCGTACAAGAATGCAAAACATTCCATTTAAAACTACAAAATAAATCCCTCAACAAATACATGTTTTAAATTGGATTGTCGAGTGAATGATCGCTGGCAAACAGGAACAGGATGTCAACACAGGGTTACATTGTCAATCAAAACCCTGTATTTTTCCGTAACTGTTAGTTTTGAAACAATCCTATTTGAAAACATTATTTATTCAAATTCAAACTAACAACTATGGAAAAATACAGGGTTTTGATTGACACAAATGTAACTCCATATTGACCTCCTCTTCCTTTTTCTACAGTCGAGCATGGAGATAGTTTTAGATTTTGGGAAATGGTTGAGGAGATGGACTGCAATGGCAGCTCTTGTTCAATTAGCCAAATCTCACATGCATGTTGAATCGATTCTGGGACTTTGAATAAAATGTAAATTCACCAAAAGAAAGTTTTGAGTTATTAAGTAAAGTTGTTGACGGAGGATTATTATTGGTATCGTCCAGACAGTGAGTTGGCGAGGGCTAAGTATTGAACCCGGAACCTTGTGTTCCGAGCCAGATGCTCTACCACTGAGTTAAGCCAGCTCTTGAGTTATTAATCCAACAAAATAATAAGACGTCCCAGTATCACAAAGAAGAAACCAGCCCAGAACCAGTTAGAAGAGCTACCCAGAAAAGCTACAAGGCTATGTAACACTATGACTTCTGCAGTTTCAACAATCACCAACAGCCATCGTCCTTTTTAAAAAAAAATCTAGAAGTTAATTAGCTAGTGAGATTATACTATCTCTGATCATTTATCCCAATATTTTAAAATTGTTTTATTTGTAATTAGTTTAAAAGCTGCCCTGTTGGGCATCATTCAGCTCACTCTTGAGGAGGGTTCTTTATTGGTGTTCGTCTTGACAATAATACTTCTTATATTGAGTACATATTAAATTTAATTTAACCTTTTTAAGTTCAATACTATTCTGCTCCTACTTAAAGACAATTTGATTTTTCGGAAAAACAATTATTCTATTCATGGGTAGTTTGCTAGATTTCGCAATTAATTTTGATTATTCCCAAATGTATTCCAAGTTATAAAAAATTTTTTTATTTACAAAAAAAAAAATCATGTAAACAAACAATTGCAATAATTAAAATTTGGAAATCCAAATTCAGGTTTGCGGGTCCAGATTTTGGCTGAAATCTTTTAATTTGTTATGAAGTCAACCTGATTCCAAAATGTATTATATGTTTGCTACGGCCTCTAGAAGTAACATGGAAAAAATGTGACACACTGATATTCTTACATTATTATTAAGATTTATTTATCTGTCGTTTTGAATTAACCCCTCCCTTTTTTTCTTTTTTCAGTTCTGTGCCCTACGTAAGAGGTATGGTTTCAGCGTATGTCATCATTGGCAAGGAGGAGGAGGAGGCTGTGTGTCATTAACGTTGTCAACAGCTTCCTGAAAAAAAATTAAAAAAAAGAAAGGAAAAGAAAATCAAAAACCAAAAAAAAAAAAAAGTTAAAAAAAAAAAAAAACGCCTCCTGTAGTACTGCAACTGTATCCATGCAACTTCTTTACTACTACTTCTACTTCTACTACAACAAAAATACTCCTACTTCTCTTCTTCCTCTCCTCCTCCTTCAACTTCATCGTCAGTCGGCTGATTTTTAACACTTATGTTACTTTTCCCACTGCAACTCTCAAAATACAAAACTTTTTAATCTAAGCCCAAAAAAAAAAAAAAATGGCTTGATCAATGTCTTTTTCGCCTCTAACAAAAATTTTGAAAATTTTACAAAAAACTGAATACTTTTCACGTTGGCACGGTAACATGCCTCTGTAATATGTATTTTTAAAAACAGAAACCAAAAAAAAAAAAATAACATTAATCTAAGTAAATGACATTACATTTAATATTATTATTATTATCTTCATTATAGTGTTACTATTTGGTGACACTAAGTTTTTCACACATTGTTGTGATTGAATATTTCCCACCCCTCCGTCTTTTTTTTTTTTTTTTTCTATTTTTTATGTTGAATAAATGCATACACAATAGACATAAACCTTTTGTTTCATAATTTTTCTATATTTTTTTTTTTCTCCTTCCTGCAAATTTGAATTTTTTTTTTTTTTTTAGTCTTGCTATTTTACAATGAAAATAAAGTCAATAAGAGAAGCACGTATATGCTAGTATGTATACAATTAAAATATTGAACAAATAAAATTTCAAAACAACAAAAATTAAATTTATCTTCAAGGTATATTTTTCTATTTCTCTGAATTTTGAGATGAGGCTTGAAATTAGTATATCTGCGTATTTCGACTATTGTCCCCCATCTTCATTTATTTGTACAACGTTTCGGCCGATCACCTTCTTCAGGTATTCTGTTGGACTCGGGAACCTTCTCGGAATACCTGAAGAAGCCGTAGTCTATATCGCCCTGGAGAGACATACTCTCATTGTTATTGTACGTTTCGCCGATATACCCTCCGCCTTCTTCAGGTATTTCTGTCGGACTCAACCTTCTTGAAATACCTGAAGAAAGGCCGGAGGTATATCGCCGAAACGTTGTACAAATAACAATGAAGATGGGACAATAGTCCGAATAACGCAGATAATATATTTTTTCACTTTTTTTTTTTTTCACTTTTTTCTCTTTTCTTCTCTCCCTTCATTCTTCAGCAAAGAGCAGCTTTTCTTTCTTTTTTTTTCATCTGTTTAAATGAATCAGATACACATACATACATATATATATATGAGGAAAAGGGATGAAATGAACCCGACAGAATTAGGTAAACTAAGGAATGAAGGAATAAAACTCCTACAAAAATGTGTAGTATATTTCACTGGAATGTTAAATCTGCTTCTTCACCTTTATTGAATCATTAGGATCATACAATGATTTAACATTCCAGCGAAATATACTACACATTTTTCTGAGTTTTGTTCCTTCGTTCCTTATTTTACATATATATAATAATATAATAATATTAATATAGTGTTGTAGTAATTTGAACTGTGAGTTCCACATAAGCTTCTATATAATGCATGACTATCAAAATTCAACTAATGTAAATGAAAGAAACTATTGAAAATAATTACTACTGCTGAAGTAGAGGCTGAAACATGATGAAAAATAAATGTTAATTATTTACAATATTTCAGGGAAGAACCTCATGCTTCTTCTGTGATATCTATCTATCTATCTATCTATCTATCTATATATATATATATATATGAATTTGATAGTTGAAAAAAGAAAAGATGTTTACAAATGCATGATCATCAGGAGAGAATGTGCAAACCGTTTCGGCCTTCCTCTCTACGGTTTTAAAAAGCAACATCGCCCCCCCCCCCCCCACTAACGTCATTCATCCCGTCTTATTTTGTTGAAGACTGATCCACGTGCGTCGATGTAATATTCCGAGGTCCTCACATCAGTGAGGGGGTGGGGTGGGGTGGCTGATGTTGTTTTTAAAACCGTAGAGAGGAAGGCCCCGAAACGTTTGTACATTCTCTTCTGATGATCCCATGCTTTTGTAAACATCTTTTGTTTTTTCAACATATCAAATTCACACTGTCGGATAAGTTCCATTTATTTCACATAATATAAAATATAAACTAATAATTCCATTATTACCATCTACATGTGACACATAAACACCACATCTGCTACCCATTTTTCAATGATGTACCAGTGTTCATTAACTGCGAATCAGTTTTTAACAGTTATAACTACAATATAAACTCCTGCAGTTAGCTGTAATTAATCAATAACTTGATTAATTCAGTGGATTTACCCTGAAGATCCTTATGGTGAAACTTAATGAATTTCTGTACATACAATAATTAATATATATATATATATATATATATATATATATATATATATATAATATTTGCAGCAAGTTATTATTTAAGCAGTTATGTTAAATACCACAGAATATTCTTATATAATTTTCAAGTGTAGACGTTTAAGTCTTCTAGGTGTTTCTGTACATCAGGATCATCTGTGCATGTAGACAAAAATGTCCTGTATTTTTTTACCCAAGTTTCCAATAATTTCACTGGTCATCTTCAGGGGGCGAGTGATTGGTTGTTATGTGACATTTCTCTCCATTTGGTTACCAAATAAATATTCCATAATATGTAACCAAAACCTACTTATATAATAGCACCCATCAGGATGTGAGTATTTAAGTTTTATTTTAACTCTTAACATCCTATACCACCTCATTCCACGCCAGCCAGAAGTCACATTCCTAATCTGCCTCAAATGATAGCCTTTGTTTAAAGTAATATTATACCTATTTAGAAGTCTTTGATTTAAGGGAAATATTTGCTAACCTTAAATAAAAAGGCGTTTTTAGACATTTTGATAAATCTTTATAGGAATGAGCTCTGGATTTGAAAAATTCTCAACAGGATGTTAAGAGTTAATGAAATATATTAAATTGGAAAGACAATCAAAATTAAATAAGAACAATATAAAAAGATTATTTTTAATGGTTTCTATATAAAATAATTCATAGGACTTTAATACGTTGAAGATGAAAAACAATAATATTAGAGTTCAATAACACCAAATAATTATTAAACCCAGTTTTGTTAAAACCAGTATGCAAATTAGCCACACCAATTATTAATGTAAACCTTTATTTCTAGTGATGTTGTATATAACTCATTGGATATATACATGAGAGAGTGACTTCAGAGAGTTCTCGGTGATAGAGAGCGCAGAGATATTTAGAGAGAGACAGATACAGAGGACTACTTGGTTAGGAGATCTTACTCTCTTCTTGCTATCTGTCTTCTTTTCCTCTTCTTCTCTGGCCGTCATCTTGTTGTCTAGTTGGTTCTTTTAACTGCTTCTTCTTTTTCTTAACTTAGGGCTTCTTTTGGCTAACTTTAGTCATTGCAATTCATTGAATAACTACAAGACATTTATTTCTTGATCAAGTTTTTATTTAGCCATTTCTTCCGCACGGGGATTCAAAACCCCAGCAGAGAGAGAGGCACATCTCTCTGCTCAAAAGTCAGTTGTATCTAATTCTCTAAACTAACTAATCATGTGACGCATGAGATTCGCGCCTCTAGGGGTCATCCATGAAAATCTACCTGCCTACGCTTTTAACTCCAACAAACCTATTTCAAACTGACCAAAGAGTCTGTCAACAATTTATATCACTATAAATTGTAACACAATATATAAGACACATTGCAGGATTTTAAATGCACTTATAACACGGGCTTTTTGAGCAAATCAGATTTATTCTATATATTAATGATTTTGACTATAAATTAAATACTCATTGATAAATTTATGCAATTCCTGAGGGTATTTTACATAAGCAGTGACCTAGTTTCGGTTACAGACAGATTTTACAACAAATCTTGGAAGCAGCACCCCACAAAAAAAAACCAGCTGTACCTCCTTCATACAAAACATCAGTAAGCCAAACAAACACCCCGACACTGCTGGAGAAGCAAGGATGAAGTGACGTCCCCTGTGACATCTACACATGGACACCAACATCTACAACCAGCTCTATGCAATTCTGACTTTTAAAAATTTTTTAAAACTTTTCTACAAGAGTCAGCTGAAAATTCATAGCTCACCAAGAATACCATGGAATGTGACCGAATGAGGTTACTTTCAACAGTCCCTCTGCGGTCAACAGACTTCACATCGGTTGCATGCTTACCATGGAAAAGAAAAAATCATCAGCCAGTATTTTTTTTGTAACAATACTCTAATATAAATAACTATATATTAATACTCTTTTCCTTAATCTTGCAACAACCCGCTGTTAAAAATGGATCATCCAAGATTAAATGCAAAATAGGTAAAATCAGATATCTTCTTATGAGTAGTCATCACCTCAGCTAAATAATGACCATTCCGTTTATTTAAAAAGGAAGAAAAGGACATGCTACACAGAAAATATAAGAAAGAAGTAGGGAACGATAGAGAGGGGTATAGCGCAGAAGTGATAACACTAATCTTAAGTAAGTAATATAAAACGTATTAATTAAATTATCATTACTGTGGTATATCCACAGCTCCTGCTCATGAATAATTAATATATTTAAAATTATAGCAGTATTAATAGTAACATCACATTTGAAAGAGATTCCCTCCTTGCAAGCCTCTATAGTGGTTAGCTACATAAATGAGAGTGATCTCCCTTTGTTTCTTTACTTTGAGGAAGTGTTTGGTTGGCCATTTTTATTTCACCATATCAATATAACTGCATGTTTTAACACATAAATATCATAAAATGTTTCTTAATAATAATTAAGTTCATTTCAAAATGCACAAACGCAATAAGAACACAATATTTTCGTGTTAAAACATTCAGTTGTATTGATTGAACAAATTTGTAGAATTACGGTGACATGAAATGGCCAACCAAAACAGACAGCTCCTCAAAGTGAAAGAAACAAGGGGAAGTTACTCATTTATGTAGCTAAGTTCAATTACCTGAACCCAAGCTAATTTTTCTCTGTATGCTTATGAAGATTGGCAGCAATAAAGTCTGGGGAGTTGATCTCTTATTTTTCCTTCCTTTTCCTATGAATTTAATTAAATAAAATTCTATTCAACCAAAGCTATAGTGCAGCCACACTTGGAAATTGCATCACCAGTCTGGAACCCTATCCACTCAGAACATTAACCTCTGGAAACTGTAGAGACGTGCAACCAAACGAATACCTCCCTCAGCATTACATCGCCATATTTTGAACGTCAAAGCGCCCTGAGAATGGATTCTTTGAAACTTTGACGTCTGGCAACTGACTGGTAAACGCTCATAAGGTCATTAATCATCTACCAACAGCAACCATGGCACTTTTTTTATCTCTATGTTTCTAACACACGTGGCATGCTATAAGTCAGAAAACAGCATAGCTCACATGACTTTTAGAAACATTTTTCACCTCAGAGTTACAGAGGCATGGAATAACTGCCTGCATCTTGTAAGGCTGCTGAAACACTGCATCTTTCAAAAGCCTCCATGCTTCTTGTAATCCGCCAACACTATACCTGATACCCCGCTCCACACACACATACATGTACATTATTTAATGAGACTTTGATAAGTTGTGGCACCTGAGCACTGCTACACAATAAAAAATCATTATCATCTACCAAATTTATATAAAACTAGCAAATATATGCACCCTTCGGTGCAAGTATTAGTTTTGATGTAATAAAATTGTATCAAATTAGAAACTATTTAGAAAATAATAACTGAGGGGGTATAATCGAAAAATAGAACAGCTTTAAAATCTAACTCTTCCATCATTTTTCCATCACTCCCGTCTTTCATTTTTCCTAATTTATCTATTAGTTAGATGATGAAGTATTTTAATAAAATACAGTTCTTTCGTCTTATTATGCATTTATTTTAATTTATCCCTGAGATTTTTCTCAAATTCAAAGAGAAAACCAAACAATTAGAAATCAATAATACTAAACATATATTTATTAAAATCCAATTCTTAATATCAATATGCAAATTAGCCTTCTCGTTCACACTGTAACCTCTATTTTGTTGAATATATAAATATACTTGCATGTTATTAGTATGTAGATTAATCCAACATTATAATAAGGTATGAAAATTTTAGCAAAATAGTTTAAATAAAAATAATTCATGTGAATGTGACGTAAATAACAAAGCGAATTGTGACTTGAGAAGTGATATAGTTTCGGTTACAGATAGAAAAACACCACAATCTCCATTATAATAAGATATGTATTATTGAACTGAATATATGGTTAGTTCCTATAACTCCAACATAAACAAAGGGAACCACTCTTGACTGATAAATTATTATTTATTTTCCCATTAAATAACCCTAAACCCGTCTTCTTTTTTTCCTAGTAGATCAATAAATTAATCTATCAGTCAAGAGTGGTTCCCCTGTTTGTGTTGGATTTATAGGAAATACTGAATATATAATCATTGAAACTGATACTACATCTTTCTACTTCAAAGAAAGGATAAAACTTATGCTTCAACGAATCTCCAATGTAAAATTGCCTTTCAACTACAGCCCTAGAAATGGCCACACAAATCGTAACGGGTATAAACGGTTATCATCGTAGGAAATGGACTCGGCAACCAGAGTTCAAAATTATGGACGAGCTGTTGCATTTCACATTGCGCTAATACTCTTGGAAAAGACACTAATCCATTTATCTCCTCCAAGCTATGGATAAAATAGTAGAGCAGGACTGGGCTCTTTAACCTTGTAAGGCAATCAGTCTAGAAGAAAGAAAACTCTGAATTCAAACCTGTTAAACTCCACTTTAAATTGTTCTTGTGTCGAATCCTACTCGTGCAGAGTGGTTGGTGTATATATATATATATATATATATATATATATATATATAAAAAATATATAAAGGTTTTTTATAGTATGAAGTATTGAAGCATTGTGCGTATATGTGTAATATAAAGATTTTGAAGGCAATAGACAATGCAATATGTGTTGAAAATTATATTATTTAACTTAATTTAAAAAATGAAATAATAAAAATTAAAAAAAAAAAGTTAAATAAATATAATTTTCAACACATATTGCCATTGTCTATTGCCTTCAAAAATCTTTATATATATATATATATATATATATATATATATATATAATATATATATATATATTAACCAATCTGGCACCATTAGGCGTCCGGGGATTGGGATTAGTGAAAATGCTAAATCCCCAAGGATTATCTCTACACAATAGCTAACCAGCTCATCCTTCCTTTTTTAAATCTTGTGTGATCAGTACAAAATAAAGTAAAAAAAGTAAGTAAGTTGACAGGGTGCCTAATGTTGGTATGAGTCATACAGCGAGGGAGTCTATCCCCCCTTTCACTAGCGCTAGAGCAGGAGATTTTTTTAGCATCTGAAGTGGAGCACCACACCTACCCATCAGCTCCTCACTTTAGCGCACAGATCCATAGCTCCTCATACACTGAGTTCCGGGGGCGTATCGAACCAGAACCTTCGATTCTTAGGCAAGTGCTCTACCCAAATAAAATATCTTAACTCTTTGCCTACCAAATTTCCTCCATGCTGTACTAAATTTCTGTAATTTTTTTTACCTGTATAATGGAATATTTCCGAGTTCACTATTTATTCACATCAGAAACTCATTCTATTCAAATAAAGTCCTATTATAATTGTAATTTTGAGTCCTTCTGCTCAATTATAATGAACTAACCATCAGTTGTTGTTCTGCAACATATGGTAGGATTGCAGTATTGTGAGAGCTGCCTTAGAAAGCTACCTTTGCAGATTAGGCTGCCTGCCAACTCCTGTTTCAGGCCACAAAGAAAATTAATTCTTGCTTACCAAATCCCCCCCCCCTGACTGTAAGAAAGGAAAAAAAAAAAAAAAAAAAAAGAGTTAAAGGATATTTAAGCCACACTGAAAGCACCAGTTGGTTAGGTTTTACGCATGTCAACCCTTATTATGCTAAAGACCTTTTTGTTTTATTTTGCTATTAAATATACGCTCCTACATTTGGGCGCTGGTAGGTGTCATCAGTGAAGTGTCACATGCATGGGTCACTGGGAAGTTTCAGGTCTTTCATCATCATACTTCCCTCGCCAATGCGACCCTATCAGAGATGATCAAACTTTGATCCACCCACCTACCTTAGACGCTAACAATGTTGGCTTTTATTTTTTGACGAGTGTAAAAATCTCTACCGCACCTCAGATTGGCATGTTCTATTTAAGTGTGTACGCAGACAATAACATCTTTTTTTCTTCAAACGGATACAAGCTTTAGAGAGGAAAAGCTAAGTTAATCCTTCATTATTACAGACTGAAAGGACTTTTTCTTTCTTTCTAATTTTAACGATTTGTTCTAATTTATAAATTTCTTATTCTATATACTAGCAAATATATTGCACCCTCCGGGTGCAAGTATTTAAGTTTTAATATAATAAGATATCATGTTAAATTAGAAAGGTAATGAAAATGAATAAGAATGCAGATAAAAGATTTAACAGAGGGGGTATAATTGAAAATAGAACAACTTTGAAACTAACTCTTCCATCATTTTCCATTACTCCAGTCTTTCATTGTAAATTCTCCTAATTGGAACTATTAAGTTAATATTGGAAGTAAGATCAAAAATTACAGTTATTTATCCAGGAGATTTTGCTCATATTCAATAGATTAAAACCAAACAATTAGAAAGCAATAATATTAAGCATATATTTATTAAAATCAAATTTTTAGATCAATATGCAAATTAGCCTTCCGTTCACACTGTAAACCACTATTTTGTTGTATATTATAAATACAATTGCATGTTATTAGTATGTAGTATGGTCAACAGTCTTAATGATGTAAAACAATTTTATTAATAATTGAGGTTTAAAATAAAAATAAAATCATGGAGAATGTGACGTAAATAACTAAAGGAATTGTGACTTGTATAGTAATATAGTTTCGGTTAGACAGACAAACTCACAATCTCCATTATAATAAGATTATCATATTCAACTTAATTTGCCCCCCCCCCATTTTTTAATATTTTTTTTCAGATTAAAAAAAATATATTATACTTAATTACATGCCGGGTTAGCCAGTCGGTAGAGTTCGGCTAGAAACCACAAGGTTCCTAGTTCGATACCGGTCCTTGCCAACTCAGCGTATGAGTAGCACAGGGATCTGTGCGGTAAATAAGGAGCTGATCGTAGTTTGTGGTCCTCCACCTCAGATGCTAAACAATCTCCTTGTCTAGCGCTATTGAAAAGGGGATAGACTCCCTCGCTGACTGGTTGATACCGACATTAGGCCGCCCCGATGACTTTACTTTACTATTACATGGTTGTAACATCTTATCATAATGGAGATTGTGTGTTTTCCTGTCTGTAACCGGAAACTATATTACTACTCAAGTCACAATTCCCTTAGTTATTTACATCACATTCTCCATGATTCTATTTCTATTAAACCTCAATTAATAATAAAACTGTTTGACATTATTAATACTGTTGCCTTACCTAAATACTAATAACATGCAATGTATTATATATATACAACAAAATACCAGTTTTCAGTGTAAACGTAAAGCTAATTTGCATATTGATATTAAAAAAACTGATTTTAATAAAAATGTGCTTGGTATTATTGATTTCTAATTGTTTGTTTTATATCTTAATGAATATGAGTAAAAATCTCTTCATAAATCCTAAAAAAATTCATTAACAAGAAGAAATAACTGTAATTTTATTCTTTAACTTCCTATTTTAACTAAATACTTAAATTAGGAAATTTAGCATTGAAAAAACGAAAGTGATGAAAGAGTAAGTTTCAGTTGTTCAATTTCCCGATTATACCACCTCCGTTTCAAATCTTTTTATTTAATTCTTAATTATTCCAAACAACAATTTCACATTATGGTCAAGATATGTTGAAAGCACTGGTCCCACTCGACCACCAAAGTGAAGCAGCGATGAGTCTGTTCAACACTTAATTAGGTGACCCACTAAGCAACAACAGTACTGTAAGCAACCTGAGTCGCATAAGATGACCTGAAAAGGTTCTATCCATACAACAAAACAAAAAACCAACTACATTTATGTGAGAATCTTCAGTGTTTTTGTTTTTTTTTTTTAATCATATATTAATATTATTAATACAAGTGTTCCTTAATCTTCCGTCTGTTATCATCTTGCAACACCCTCTGGTTAAAAGAGACTGTCCAAATTGTCCAAGAGAAATGTAAATACTGATATCTGGTGTTGCTTAACTGCAGAGTTCTTATGAGCATCATCACCTCAGCTAAATAACAAACCATTTTTTTTTTATTAGAAAGAAAGAAAGGACATGCTACACAGAAAAATATAATAAGGAGAAGAAAGAGAGAATAATAGAAAAGAGAGGAAAGAAGAGGGAGTAATAGAAGAGAGAGGAAAGAAAGAAAGAGTAAAGAAGAAAGAGAGAGAGAGAAAGAAAGAAAGAGGAGAGAGGAAAAGAAGAGAGAGAAGGAGAAAGAAAGAAAGAGTAATAGAAAAGAGAGAGAGAGAGGGAAAGAGAGAGAGGAAAGAAAGAGAGAGGAAAGAAAGAGAGAGTAATAAAAGAGAGAGTAATAGAAAGAGAGAGTAATAGAAAGAGAGTAATAGAAAGAAAGAGAATAGAAAGAGAGAGAAAGAAGAAGAGAGATAAGAGGAAAGAAGAGAGGAAAAGAAAGAGAGAGTATAGAAAGAGAGAGGAAAGAAAGAGAGAGTAATAGAAAGGAGAGAGGAAAAAAGAAAGAAGAGAGAGAAAAGAGGGGCTGAGAACACGAAAATAAAAATGCTAATCTGTTTCAATCGATGATGAAAAAGAAAGAAAGAAAAAAAGAATGAAAAGAGAGTTAAAATTAAGATTACTAGCAAATATTGCACCCTAGGGCCGGCTTAGCTCAGTCGGTAGAGCGTCTGACTAGGAACCACAAGGTCCCTGGTTCAATAACAGTTCTCATCAACTCAGCGTATAAGTAGCACAGAGATCTGTGTGGTAAAGTGGAGAACTGATGGTAGATGTAGCACTCCACCTCAGACGCCAAACGATCTCCTTGGTCAGCGTTCTGAAAATGACTCCCTTGCTGTTTGGCTGATACCGACCTTAGGCCACACCATAGACATAGTGTAATCGAAATATAGAACAAATGAAACTTTCTCTTCTATCACTCCCGTCTGCATTGCCTAAATTTAATTAATTTAACTATTTAGTTTTAATTAGAAAGTAACAAATAAAATGACGTTTATTTCTTCTTGTTAATGGATTTAGATTTATCTCTGGGATTTTGCTTATATTCATTAACATAAAACCCAAACAATTAGAAATCAATAATACCAAGCACATATTTATTAAAATCAAATTTTTTAAATCAATATGCAATTAGCCTTCCCGTTCACACTGTAAACCACTATTTTGTTGTATATATAAATACAATTGCATGTTATTAGTATGTAGACCTGGTCAACACCGGGGTCCAGTGGCTTCGCCCTGGATCTTTACGAGTTAATAGCGTCGATCCCAGGGGGCCATCCCCCCAGCAAACACCTGCCCCCTCGATTTAAAGGGGCAGGCTGGGTTTATTGCCCAGCGCCTGAGGCGCCCCCTTGAGGGAATGCCGACGGGATCGACGCAATTTTTCACCTGCCACTCCATGAGCTTCGGTTATGGGTGGTCCCCGTTAATAGGACTTTGTGCCTGACCCGTACAAGTGGGTACGCGGTAAATACAGTATGTAGATATGGTCAACAGTGGCTTCGCCTCTGAACCATTGATATAATTGCGCGGCGATCCCAGGGCTGTCCCCCAGGCAACACCTGCCCCCTCGATTTAAAGGGGCATGGCTGGGTTTATTGCCCAGCGCCTGAGGCCCACCCTTGAGGGAATGCGACGGATCGACGCAATTTTCACCTGCCACTCCATGAGCTTCGGTTTGTGGGTGTCCCACATAAATAGGGCCTTGTGCCTGACCCGTACAAGTGGGGTACGTGGAAAATATGTAGATATGGTCAACAGTATTAATAATGTAAAACATTTTATTAATAATTGAGGTTTAAATTTTTTTAAATCATGGAGATGTTGACATAAATAACTAAGGAATTTTGACTTGAGTAATGATATAGTTTCAGTTACAGGCAAACAAAACACACAATCTCCATTATAATAAGAATTATACTTTTTACATATTCAACTATTTTGCAACGGTCCTGCTAGTTATATTAATTTACTAGCATAAAAAAAAAAAGAAAAAAAAAAAAAAAAAAGAAAAAGAAACACACCATCCGGTGTGTAAAAATGATTTTTGAAAGATTTTGCCAAGGGTTTAGGTTAGGTAAGTTAAGTGAGTAAGTAAAAAAACAAAAAAAAAAAAAAAAACAATTGAAATATCATCTCC
>CM042167.1:71991077-72071077 GCA_023376005.1 Doryteuthis pealeii
CCTGCTCGTCCCTTCCTCTACCTCCGTCCGGCCGCGTGCCCCCTAGTTGCCTCCTGTTCCCGTGCCGTCCTTCTTTCTCTTCCTGGCGCTTGTGTGTTTGTTTGCATGTCCCTGCCCTCTCTCCTTCCTCCCCGTCCCTTCCCTTCTTCTTTTTCTCCCCTCCTCCCTGCTTCCCCTCGGCTGTTCACCCCCTGCCCTGGTGTCTCCTCCCCTGCCCTAGTGGCTTCTCCTCTCTTCCTTCCCTAATTCGTTTGTCCCTCGTTTTCCCCCCATTTGTCCTCCCCTTCCGATCCGGTCCTTCTTTCTTTTTTTCTCTGCCTGTTTGCGCTGAGGCTTGCCGCTTGTCTTCTCAATGGCGCCGTCCGGCCCTTTTGTCCCCCTCTTCCTTGTTCTTTGTCCACCGTTTTGGCCGCTCTCCTCCCTTCCGGCCTTCTTCCGGTCTTTGTCGTCGCCTCGGGCACCTTCTTTTTGCCCTCGGCCCTTTTTGGTGCGGGTTTCCGGGGCGCCCTCCCGCCCTTGCCCCGCGCTTCCGGGTCTCCTGTTCTTCCCTCTCCGCTCGGCTCGTTGCGCGTGTGCGCCTCTTTTTCGCTGCGGCGTGGCATTGGTACCCTCTGGTCGCTCGGGTTCCCCCGGCGCTCCCTGTCCCTTCGCCCTGTCTTCACCCTCCCTCCTCCCCTGTCCGTCCTTCTTTTCGTTGTCCTCTTGTTTCGTGTTCAGCTCTGGACCTACCGCCCGAACCTCCCTCTTGTTGTTTGTCCCTCCCTTCTCGGGCCCCTCCTCGCTATTTTCCGCTTCTCGGCCTTGCCGACTCCCCCCCTCTCTCTCGCGTGCCCTCCTACGGCTCTGCCTTTTCTTCCCCCTTGGTTTTCCCCCGCCCCTCTCGGCCCCTCACGTTTGTTGCCTCCCTCTCCGCTTTTGCGTGCCTCTCCTCTACTGGTGCTTGCTCCGGCCTTTCTTTCCCCGCCTGCGGCCCTTTTCTCCCCGTCGTTCCGATTGTGCGCCCGGTTGCCGCTGGCCCCCGCTCCCAGCTGTCCTGTCTGCCCTGTCCCCCTCTTGCACCCCTTGGCCCTCCCGGTCCTGCCCCCGGGCTCCGCTGCTTCCCCTGTCGACCGTGTTCCCTGGCGTCCGTCCCTGTGGTCGCTTCCGTCTGGCGGGCCGCGTCCCCTTACCTCCCTTCTTCCGCCTACCCATCGGGCGCTGTCTTTCCCTCCGGCTGTGTCTCCCCCCCTCTTCTGTCCCTTGGTCCTTCTCGCTGACCCTGACTTCCGCCCGGGGCCCTGCGGTTCGCGTCCCCCTGCGACTGCTCCCCTGTCCCCCTCGCCCGTACTGTAATCTGGCCTGTTCGGGGTTTCCCCTCTCTCCCGCTCGGGCCGTGTCCGCCCTTCCCGGCGGGCCCTCGGTCTTCTCTGCTGTTTTGTGTTGTCGTCTTTTCTCTGGTCTTTTTGGCCCTGTGGCCCTGTCTCTTGCTGCGTTTCCTGGCCCGCTTGCTCGGGTGCCATCCCGCCTTTGTTTCGGCCCGTTTGTTCTCCGCCACTTCCGCCCCTGGCTTTGGGTGCCCCAGTGTTGCCCCCGGGGCTTGCCCCTTCCCCCCCCCCCTCGCCGCGGCCCCTTGGCTGTTTCCCTCCGCCCGGCCGTGCCGTTCTCGGTCCCGCGTCCTTCTCTCTCTCTCTCTACCCTTGTCCGCAGTCCGCCTTTCCCCGCTCGGCCCTGCTCTGCCCGCCCCCTCCCTCCGGTTTTCGCTTTCTGGTCGGCGTCCCTCGTTCGTCTACTCGCTGATGCGCTTTCCTCCCGGTTGCCCCCGTCTGTCCGCTGTTCTCCGCCCTGCCCCCTTGTTTGCCCCGGTTCGCTTGTCCTGCTTCTTTTCTCTCCTTCTCGCCTTTTCTCCGCTTTCCTTGGTCCTTGGTCTTCCCGCCCCCCTCCTCTCTCTCCCCCATCCTCTCCTCTCCTCCTCCTCCTCCCCCCCCCCCTCCGCCCCGCCGGCTGTGCCCCCCGGTCCTTCTTCCGCCCGCTTTCCTCCGGTTTGCCTTCCGCGTTTCCTTTCTCGACGCCCGTTCCCTCGCCCCGGTTCCCGCCCCCGTCTGTCCTGCCTCTTTACCCTCTCGCTTGGCGGGCGCCTCCGCTTCCTCCTTCCCCCGGGTCTTCGCGTGATCTCCCTCCCGTTTGTTCCTTCTCTCTCTGTCTTGCTGCTTTTGGTACTGTGCTGTGTACGCGTGCTGTGCTTTTCGGTTCCCCGCCCCCTCGCGCCGCGCCTCGCCCTTCTTCCTCGCTCTCGCCCCTGTGCTCATCCGCCCGCTGTCGGTCTGCTCTGTTGCTGCATCTCGTGCCCTCCTCCCGTTCCACTCGGGCTTCTCTTTCGCCCCCTCGTCCCCCCTCCTTTTTCCACTTTTACCCCTCTCCCGTGCCTTCGTGTCCGTTCGCTCCTGCCTCCCCGCGGCCCGTTGGCTCCTGGCGCCCCGGCTATCCGGTTCGTGGCCCCTCCCCTGTTCCCTCAGTCGGCCGCCTTCTCCCAGCTGCTTTCGTTTCTAGTCCTTTAATTGTCGGTTTCTCCCCTCTTCCGTCCCCCGTCTTTGGCCCGCTGGCCCTGGTCCGTTTTCGTCGTCCCTTTCTGTCGGTTTCTCCCCATCTTCCCTCCCCCTCTTTGGCAGCTGGACCTGTCGTTTTCTCGTCCTTTCTGGTCGGTTTTCTCCCCTCTTCCCGTCCCCCCTCTTTCCACGCTGGCACCTGTCCCGTTTTCGTCCCTTTCTGTCGGTTTCTCCACTCTTCCAGTACCCCTCTTTGGCCGCTGGCCCTGTCCGTTTCCTCGTTCCTTTTACTGTCGGTTTCCCCCTCTTCCCGTCCCCCTCTTTGCCCCGCTGGCCCTGTCCGATTTTTCGTCCCCTTTATTCGAGTTTCCTACAAATCTCCCGTCCCTCTTTGGCCCCTGGCCCTGTGCCGTTTCTCGTCCATTTCTGTCGTGTTTCTCCCCCTCTTACCCGTCCACTCTTTGGCCCGCTGGCCCTGTCGTTTCTCGTCCCTTTCTGTCGGTTTTATCCCTCTTCCCGTCCCCTCTTTGCCCAGCTGGCCCTGTCCGTTTTCTCGTCCATTTCTGTCGGTTTCTCCACCTCTTCCCGTCCCCCTATTTGCCAGCTGGCCCTGTCCGTTTTATCGTCCATTTCTGTCGGTTCTCCCATCTTCCAGTCCACTCTTTTGGCCCGCTTGGCCCTGTCGTTTTCTTCGTCCTTCTGTCCGGTTTCTACCCCTCTTCCCGTACCCTCTTTGGCCAGCTGGCCCTGTCCGTTTTACTAGTCACCTTTCTGTCAGGTTTCTCCACATCTCCCGTCCCCATATTTGGAAAGCTGGCCCTGTACAGTTTCATCGTCCCCTTTATGTAGGTTTTCTACCACTCTTCCCGTCCACTATTGCCCAGATGGCCCTGTAAGTTTTCTACGTACTTTTCTGTCGGTTTCTCAATCTTAAAGTACAAATATTTGGCAAGATGAACTGTAAGTTATAGTCAATTTATGTAGGTTTCTAAAAATCTTAAAGTACAAATATTTGGAAGATGGAACTGTAAGTTTGTATAGTCAATTTTATTGTGTTTTAAAAATCTTAAAAGTACAAATATTTGGCAAGATGGAACTGTAAGTTTTATAGTCAATTTATGTAGGTTTCTAAAAATCTTAAGTACAAATATTTGGCAAGATGGAACTGTAAAGTTTTATAGCTCAATTTATGTAGGTTCTAAAAATCTTAAAGTACAAATATTTGCCAAGAATGGAACTGTAGTTTTATAGTCAATTTAGTAGGTTTCTAAAAATCTTAAAAGTAAATATTTGGCAAGATGGAACTGTAAGTTTTATAGTCAATTTATGTAGGTTTCTAAAAACCTTAAAGTACAAATATTTGCCAAGATGGAACTGTAAGTTTTATAGTCAATTTATGTAGGTTTCTAAAAATCTTAAAGTACAAATATTGGCAAGATGGAACTGTAAGTTTTATAGTCAATTTATAAGTTTCTAAAAATCTTAAAAGTACAAATATTTGGCAAGATGGAACTGTAAGTTTTATAGTCAATTTATGTAGTTTCTAAAAAATCTTAAAGTACAAATATTGGCAAGATGGAACTGTAAGTTTTATAGTCAATTTATGTAGGTTTCTAAAAATCTTAAAGTACAAATATTTGGCAAGATGGAACTGTAAGTTTTATAGTCAATTTATGTAGGGTTTGTCTAAAAATCTTAAGTACAAATATTTGGCAAGATGGAAACTGTAAGTTTTATAGTCAATTTATGTAGGTTTCTAAAAAATCTTAAAGTACAAATATTTGGCAAGATGGAACTGTAAGTTTTAATGTCAATTTATGTAGGTTTCTAAAAATCTTAAAGTACAAATATTTGCCAAGATGGAACTGTAAGTTTTATAGTCAATTTATGTAGGTTCTAAAAATCTTAAAGTACAAATATTTGGCAAGATGGAACTGTAAGTTTATAGTCAATTTATGTAGGTTTCTAAAAATTCTTAAAGTACAAATATTTGCAAGATGGAACTGTAAGTTTTATAGTCAATTTATGTAGGTTTCTAAAAAATCTTAAAGTACAAAATTTGCAAGATGGAACTGTAAGTTTTATAGTCAATTTATGTAGGTTTCTAAAAATCTTAAAAGTACAAATATTGCAAGATGAACTGTAAGTTTATAGTCAATTTATGTAGGTTTCTAAAAATCTTAAAGTACAAAATATTTTGCCAAGATGGAACTGTAAGTTTTATAGTCAATTTATGTAGGTTTCTAAAAATCTTAAAGTACAAATATTTGGCAAGATGGAACTGTAAGTTTTATAGTCAATTTATGTAGTTTCTAAAAATCTCGGCAAGAAACTGTAAGTTCTCCTAGAGAAATACTGTTTCTCTGTAGTATCATCAACCATGACCAGGGAATCTTATTATAATGGAGATTGTGAGTTTTTCTGTCAGTAACCGAAACTATATTACTACTCAAGTCACAATTCCCTTAGTTATTTACATCACATTCTCCATGATTTATTTTTTATCTAACTTCTATCATTATTAAAATTGTTATACATCATTAATACTATTGACCATATCTAGATACTAATAACAGGTAATTGGTATTTGTATATACATCAAAATAGCGGTTTACAGTGTGAATGAAAGGCTAATTTGCATATTGATCTTAAAAATTTGATTTTAAATAAATATTTGCTTAGTATTATTGATTTCTAATTGTTTGGCTTTATCTTATTGAATATGAGCAAAAATCTCAGGGATAGATCTTAAAAGAAATCCATTAACAAGAAGAAATAACTGTAATATTATCTTTACTTCCTATTTTAACTAAATAGTTAAATTAGTTTACCAAAGAAAGACGGGAGTAATGGAAAATGATGGAAGAGTTAGTTTCAATGTTGTTCTATTTTTCAATCATACCCCCTCTGTTCCAAATCTTTTTATATGCATTCTTATTCAGTTTCATTAGCCTTTCTAATTTAATATGACATTTTATTATATTAAAACTTAAATGCTTGCACCCGGAGGGTGCATATATTTGCTAGTACATTTAATATTGAAAAGGTTTGTTTTTTTTCCTTATATAACCTAAAATCAGTTGCGGAGACATGGAATAAGCTGCCAGCGTCTGTTGTAGGCTGCCGAAGCACTGAGTCTTTCAAAGCCTCCATGCTTCCTGTAGTCCAACACTATACCTGATGCCACTCTCCACATACATATGCACACACATACATGCATATTACTACTGTAAACTGTTCATGTTCCTGACACTAATACATTATTCTGTGTACTTGACATGAGACTTTGATGAGTTGTGGTGCACCTGAGCACTGTACACAATAAATTTCATTCATTATTAAATTGTTTGTGTGTTTGTTTTGTATAACTGTATAATTTTTTAAAACTATTTTTTTTGTATGTTTGTTTACAATCTTTTATTACATTTCTGAATTAAAAAAAAGAAAAAGGAAAAAAAGACAAGTTTGTTTCGAAACAGACATAAATTGACTATAAAATGAATCATCCTGTTATAATTCTACTAGCTTATGTGACATATGAGGCTGTATATATTAGTGGGCCGTGGTCGAGTTAATACAGTTCAAAGTGACAATTATCTGGTAGGTTGTAAGTTCAATCCAGACTGCAGGCAGAAATTGGCTTGGCCACATCAGGACAAGGCCGCATCCCCAAAGAACTACTGTATGGTGATTTAATAGAGACCACACCTGCGCTTTAAATAAGTCTGCAAGGTACGTGGCGCCTCGAATGAAAAGGAGTGATAAAGAGAGGAAAGAAGTTGCTGCAGCAAAGAGAGCCAACAGCATCTCCAGCAAGCATCACTGTTTGTTTGCAGTCACTGCACCAGAGATTGCCATTCAAAGATTGGTCTGTTCAGCCACTCACGCAGTTGCAGATAAAAAATTTTTAAAAATTTAATTTATTTTTAGATGCTTCGTAATAACGCCCAACTTAAAAAAACATAAAAATATATACCGAGAGAACCATACGGAGACCTCCTAAAATACAACATTTTATATACACTATATATATATATAATATATATATATATATATACACACACACACATAATATACATACATTTCCTACTTAGCTTTATTCTTAGATTTTGATTGTTCAATTTTTTTACTACATTTTGTCAATAATAAAAAAAAACTTCTAAACTCAGTGAATCAATGAAGTCAAAAAACAGCATAGCTCACATGACTTTCAGAAACATTTTTTCACGCTCAGAATTACCGAGGCATGGAATAAGCTGCATGCATCCGTTGTGGACTGCCGAAACACTGCATCTTTCAAAGCCTCCATGCTTCCTGTAGTCCGCCAACACTATACCTGATACTCCCATCCTCACACACACACATATATATATGTATATTATTACTGTACTCTATTCATGTTCCTGACACTAATACATTATTCTATGCACTAGACATGAGATTTTGATGAGTTGTGGGGCACCTGAGCACTGTACACAATAAATTTAATTATTAAATATCTGATTCAAGAAACTGTCCAGTTATCTCCCTTGGATTTATATTTCTTCAATTTATCATAGCTGGTTTGCTCATTAGACACCATAATCGGTCGCCCCCAGAATTTGATTTGCATATACAAGGGCGAGTCAAAAAGTAAAGCCATTTTGTTTAGGACAGGTATAATTCCCCCACACAGGAAAATGTATCGTACATCAAAATGAAGCTGGTCCTCTGTGGATCACATCCCTATTTCTCCACATAAGTCACCGTTTCTCTAAATAGCAATGTTCCACCTTCGAATGAGAACATGTATCCCTCCCCCGTAAGATTCTGTTGACTGTTCTTTGAGCCACTTCTTCACTACAGATTTCACTTCCTCGTCACTGGAATAATGTTTACCTCTCTTCAGCCCAATGAAAGAGGGATTGAGAGGCAAACATTATTCCAGTGATGAGGAAGTGAAATCTGTAGTGAAGAAGTGGCTCAAAGAACAATCAACAGAATCTTACGGGGCAGGGATACATGCTCTCATTTGAACTTTGCTCTGCAGGGGTGTCCTGTGTAGGACATTAAACTGCATAGTCTTCGAATTGCTTTTATGGCAAACACCCAACTATTGAAATTTATTTACAGATAACTTGAAATGGTGAAGGAAGAAAAAAGAAAGACACTGGGACGCATGGATATGATTTTACTGCGTCATTTTAGATTTTTGTACATCAGGAACACTTACCTATCAGCAGGAATATATATATATATATATATATATATATATATATATATATATATATATATAAGTTTTTTTTGTGATGAAACAAAGAAAATACAGTGCTCAATCATAAATTGTGAGAGCTAATATTTATTTAATTTGCTGAGTTTTTATAGATCAAAGAAACCTGGGTAGCTGTTTATAATAAACATTGATCTATAAAAACTCAGCAAATTAGATAAATAAATATATATATATATATATAAGACATAATGAACTAAATTTTTTCATGAGCTTGCCTATCATCTTGTTTATAGAATTATCCTCTCCTTATGAATCCAATTTTAATAAAGGGTTTACATGACTTTTTTAACATCTTATTATAATGGAGATTGTGTGTTTTTCTGTCTGTAACCGAAACTATATTACTACTCAAGTCACAATTCCCTTAATTATTTACGTCAAATTCTCCATGATTTCATTCTTTTAAACCTTCAGTTATTAATAAAAATTGTTTTACATTATTAATACTATTGACCATATCTACGTACTAACAACATGCAATTGTATTTATATATACAACAAAATAGCGGTTTACAGTTTGAACGAGAAGGCTAATTTGCATATTGATATTTAAAATTTTATTTTAATAAATATGTGCTTAGTATTATTGATTTCTAATTGTTTGGTTTTATCTTAAGAAATATAACAAAAATCTCGTGGATAAATCTTAAAAGAAATTTATTTACAAGAAGAAATAACTGTAATATTATCCTTTACTTCCTATTTTAACTAAATAGTTAAATTAGGAAAATGTACCAATGAAAGAGGGGAGTAATGGAAAATGATGGAATAGTTAGTTTCAAAGTTGTTCTATTTTTCGAGTATACCCCCTCTGTTGCAGATCTTTTTATCTGCATTCTTAGTCAGTTTCATTAGCCTTTCTAATTTAATATGATATTTTATTATATCAAAACTTAAATACTTGCACCCGGAGGGTGCATATATTTGCTAGTAAACTTAAAGAAAGAGACTGGAATGCATGGATACGATTTTACTGCATCCTTTTAGATTTGTGTATTAGGGATGTAGGATGTGTACCTATCAGCATCTCTGTAACCACTTTTATCATATAGATGTTTATCATATAGATGCTAGAAAGTGGTGGTTATGGGTTAAATCGAAGAAAATGAGTTAACAAAAGTGTTTAAAAAAAAAAATTTTCTATACCCTTCAGCATAAATTAACCCAACCCAATTCCACTACAGGTTGACATGGTGTAAAATCAAACCAACATATATATGGAAATCTGGAGGCACATTGTGTAATGGATAGAGTCAAGGAAAATGGACTCGTTGACCCGAGTTCACTTCTGATAAGATAAAGTGAGAATTCTTCTAAACTGTAGCTGTCAGTGCTACTGTATGGTTGCACCACTTGGACTAATGAAAAGGCTAGATAGAATGCTACATGCTGTCTTGAATGAAACCTTGGAAGTAACACCCAACAAAAAAACCCAGCTGTTACGATTTTTGTGGCCATTTTCAAGCTGCAAGTGAGAGCACTTTACAGTGGAGAACCCTTGTGGGTTATTTCCTATAGCTCAAATATAAAAAAGGGGAACCACTCTGATTGACTGAAATTATTTATTGATCTACTAGGATAAAGAAGACGGGGTTAGGGTTAGTTTAATGAGAAAATAATGGGTAGATTAATTAACAAATAAAATTCATTCAGAGTGGTTCCCCTTTTTTATGTTGGAGTTATAGGAAATAACCCCCTTGTGGTCCTTAGTGTCAGATAGAATTCTTTGGTTGTTCCTTGGTGTTAGGCAGAATCCTTTCATTGCTGACCCATTCATCTGTGTCGAATATGTGCAAATGAACGGCAATTAGATATTTAACTAACCACGTATTCAAGCGAATTGATTGGCTGGCTTTAATCCACAAACCCACATAGAGTCTATAAGTTTAAGTGGTGGGCTACAGCACACCTTATATGTCAGAAATATGGGCACCTCATGTGGTGTAATGGTTAGTAAGCTAGATTCGCAGACCATTGTTAGTGAGCTTGATTCTCACTGGGTGATCCATACTTCTGGCCTTGTGTCACAACTAAGCTACGCTTAGAAAATAACTATGTCAGAAATATTCCAACAGCAGCCAGTTGCCTCTTATCACACAAACTATCCAAGACATGCTGGAGAAACAAGGACGAACACATCAGTGATGTTCCCCTGTGGACACACCAGCATAGGCCAACAAGCAAAAACCTACACCAATTAACTGTGGATTCTGGATGCCATGCAGAAAACCTGCTAGGAGCGATGACCGATAGGGACAGGTGGCAAATCAAAGGAATCCATGCTGTCAACACAACCTGGATGATATATATATAATATATATGCGTACATGTTTATACCCCCCCTTTTTAACGGCATGTCAACGCTTGGAGGGTTAATTTATGCCAAAGATTTTTGCTATATTCATTCTTGATGGGTTTTGAAAATACTTTTTTTGAACTCAATTAAAAAAAAACAAAACTCATTTCTTTCTATTTAACCCATAAATCGACCACCTACAGATACTACCACTCCGGGTCAGGGTGGACCAGGGAATAATGACAATGAAGGGGTACTCCACACACCTCCAGAATTAGAACTTCACCATTAGATGCAATTTAATGACATACCCAGGACACTAAGACCCTCAACCACTGCCTTCTAGTATATATATGATAAAAAGGGTTGGGTAATAAGATCAGGACAATCATATAGGTACTAGGGCTTGACATGGCCAGCTGATTGATCAGTAAGAACTAAAGTGGAGTATTACATGTCAGCCACCAGGATCAACAAGTGACCGGGGGAGGGGGGCTTTCTCCTCTACAGAGGTGCAGTCGGCATATTCTATGGCCACAGCTGACAGGGAAGACATTTTTTTTTTTAGATATTCAAATTCTTTGATTAAACTAGCAAGAATATGTGCCCTCCAGGCATAAGTATTTAAGTTTTAATGTAATCAAATTAGAAAGACTAACAAAATTAAATAAGAACACATAAAAAGATTACTTATTTTGATTATATTTTAATTAGTTTCTATATAAAATCATTCATAGGATTGGATTTTAATACAGAGAAAAAAAAAAAAAAAAAAAAAAAAAAAAATTAGACATCAATAATACCAAGTAAATATTTATTAAACCTTTTTATTAAAACCAGTATGCAAATTAACCACAACGTATTTTATGTAAACTTTATTTCATAAGGATATATAAGACACATTGCAGGATTTTAAAATATACTAATAACATGGGCTGTTTTGAGGCAAATCTGACTCGGTTTCTAATGATGTCTCGATGAAAATCTAAGTTTTATTCTATGTACTAGCAAATATATGCACCCTCCGGGTGCAAGTATTGAAGTTTTAATATAATAAAATATATTAAATTAGAAAAGCTAATGAAACTGAATAAGAATGCAGATAAAAAGATTTGGAACAGAGGGGGTATGATTGAAAAATAGAACAACTTTGAAACTAACTCTTCCATCATTTTCCATTACTCCCGTCTTTCATTGGTAAATTTTCCTAATTCAACTATTTAGTTAAAATAGGAAGTAAAGAATAAATTTACAGTTATTTCGTCTTGTTGAGGAATTTCTTTTAAGATTTATCCCCGAGATTTTTGCTCATATTCAATAAGATAAAACCAAACAATTAGAAATCAATAATACTAAGCATATATTTATTAAAATCAAATTTTTTAATATCAATATGCAAATTAGCCTTCCCGCTCACACTGTAAATCGCTATTTTGTTGTATATATAAATACAATTGCATGTTATTAGTATGTAGATATGGCTAACAGTCTTAATGATGTAAAACAATTTTATTAATAATTGAGATTTGAATAAGAATACAATCATGGAGAATGTGATGTAAATAATTAAGGGAAATGTGACTTGAGTAGTGATGTAGTTTCGATTACAGACAGAAAAACACACAATCTCCATTATATTAAGATTAATGATTTTGACTAAATTAAATTTGATAAACTTACGCAATTCCTAAGTGTATTGTGATGTAGTTTCAGTTACAGACATACACTGTATGTCCATTATAATAAGATTGGGCAAGACAGAAATGAACAATAAATAAAAGACTAGTTAAAATCACAACTCATTACAAATGTTTCATTGGACAAAGCAGCTGATATCTTCTCTTTAGATGTCGTCTGAAGCAAAGGGAGGGTCAAAGTTTAGTTTTCAATTATACTTTTTACATATTGAACTAATTGCAATAGCTCTTAAGTAAACATAATTAAATTATCATACTGTGGCATATCTACATGTCCTGATAGTGCTATATTAATTCTTGAAGGTATGAAGAAACAGGATGGCAACTTGAGAAAAATAATAATTGGAAATATTAATAAAAATTAAGGATTGTAAAAACAAAAAACAAAAATAGAAATATCAACAAATAATAAATAAAAAAAATAAAATAAAAAACAAAACTAAGGATTGTAAATCAGAAAAGAAAATTTGAATAAAGTTTAACTATTAACATCCTATACCGCCTCATTCAACCCGTCTGGAAGTCACATTCATTTTTCTAATCTACCCCAAATGATAGCCTTTGTTTCAATGTATTACACATATTTACAAGTCTTTGATTTAAGGGAAATAACAGGTAACTTTAAATAAAAGGACATTTTTAAATAAATCCTTATAGGAATGGGGCTCTGGACTTAGAAAAATTCTCAACAGGATGTTAAGAGTTAATTCATTGTAGAGTAAGCTCTCTCTCTCTCACACACAAAAAGAATTCAGTTAACATCCTGTTCAGAATTTTCCAAGTCCAGAGCCCCATTCCGGCTATTTCTCATAACTCCAACATAAAAAAAGGAGAACCACTCTGACTGATAAATTATTTATTTTCCCATTAAACTAACCCTCTTTTTTCCTAGTAGATCAATAAATAATCACTCAGAGTGGTCCGCCCCCCCTTTTTTATATTGGAGTTAAAAAAAAAAAAAAAAAAAAGGGCCTTTTCATTTAAAGTTACCAGAGATATTTCCCTTAAATCAAAGACTTCTAAATAGGTTTAATATTACATTTAAACAAAGGCTATCGTTTGGGGCAGATTAGGAAATGTGACTTCTGGCCGGGTGGAATAAGGCAGTATAGGATGTTATGAGTTTTAAAGATATTAACCAATAGTCTACTTACCAATAAAGAAAATCACCTGATACCAGAATAATGGTACATACACTCATATGCCAGATTCATGGAATACTCCTCAGGCTTTTGAATTCATAGTTGGCTGGTCGATTGATTTCAACTGCATATCAACCCATCTGGGGTTATGTCATACCTAGCGGTTAGTAAGTAATATGTTGTGTATCCATATTTACACTTTTGTAGTAAATGGTTTTAACAATGTGTTAGCATCATTAGGGATCATGTTTTTGAATTCAGATTCCATTCAAGAAGTTTTCTTGTCGTAGTAAGCCTAAAGTTTATGCAGTCAAACTGGTTTGAATGATTCTTTCTCAAAGAATCATTACCTTACCAAAAACTAAAGAACCCATTTCACTTTATTATTTTACCCATAGCTGGATTCATACATTTACAGCCACAGTCTGGATATGTAACTCAAGTTTGCAGACAGCCAGGTGTGTGTGTGTGTGTGTCTCATTTCCTAAGTCCATATGATGCTCCATCACACCACACAAAATAACCAACCGCCACCCGAATTCCTAAAATTGGACCGTCTCAACTGCCTGCCTCACAATCTAGCCATATTTAGATTTAAAGAACAAAAACTGAATAATGGCACTGAGAGACCAGCTTGCTAACCATTACACCATGATAGGACACTTATTTACTCAACCTGTTTGTCAGTTAGGATGTGACAAAGTTGCATGTATGAGGCATCAAAATCTGATCTTAAGATCAGTTGCTAGTGTTTGACATGACCAGCCGATCTTAAGGCCCTGTAATTATTAGACCAGCTCACTTATCTTGGTAGTAATATCTCCTCTACAGAAAGTGATGTCAATATATGCAAAGAAAGGGCATGCTTATGGTCTAATCATCTTGAAAGCACTGGTTCCCACTAGATTGCTGAAGTTAAGCAGCGAGAGTGAAACAATACCTGTTTAAATGGTTTAAGTTAACTGAATATCAAAATGAATTGATTTGGCATAAAATAATCTGAAAAGGTTGATATGCCATAAAACAACCAAGAAAATGCATACATTACTATGGACAGATTATTGATCATATGGAAATCGGATTTCTGATACAATAATCATATAGTTGCTAGGACTTAACATGACCAGCCGATTGATAAACCCCTGAAATTATTAGACCAGCTCACATACCTTGATAGTAATATCTCATCTACAGAAAGTGATGTCAATATATTCATAGGAAAAGCATAAATTACTATTGGCAAATTATTTGTTCATATAGAAATCTGATTTTTCATATAGTTGCTAGGGTGTGACATGACTAGCCAGCCCTTGAAATTAGTAGACCAAGTCACATACCTACAGAAAGTGATGACAGTTTATGCATAGAAAAGGCAAATTGATTATATGGAAATCTGATTTTTCCGATACTATAATCATATAGTTGCTAGGGCTTGACATGACTAGTCGATTTTAAGCTCCTTTATGAGCATTCAATAAAAAAAAAAATAAAAAAAGTAATTATGAAATACAGGTTCTTGAAGAAATGTAAGTGGAACAGGATGAGGTATTATGAATTGTATTAAAAAGAAAAAAAAAGAGCATTTTCATCAAGCCTATCTAACAAATAAAATCAAGTTTTTAATTAATGATTGTCACTCATTTATTTGAGCTAAAACCGACAAAAAGAAAAAACTATTTCACCTCACAATATCAGCCTGTGCAACTGTACTGTGACTATCCTGGCTAAATTGAAAGTTACAATAATCAGGTAACTGCTTCCAGCTCAGACCATGTTATGGTATATATCTTATAATGGAGATTATGTAACTGAAACTGTCACCACTAATGTCACAATTTCTTTAGTTATTTCAATTATATTCTCAACGATTACAAAAGTCATTATTTAATCTTAATTAGCATCTTACTTGTTAATGATGTCTAAGGTCTAGTAGAGTTGCTGCCGAACTGCTCATATTATTAATGCATTTAAAATCTTGAAATGTGTGCTATATATCTCTAAGAAAAAGATTTACATAGTATATAGTGGGAATGATTTGCATAATGATTTTTAAAAAAACCCCAACAAACTAGGTTTAATAAATGATTATTTACTGTTACTGATTCCTACTATCAGGTTATTTTCTAACATTATATATATATATATATATATATATATATATATATATATATATATATATAAAAACCACATACACCTTATATACTATCACTAAGGAGAGAAAAGAAAAGACCTTTTCAGACCAACCCTCATACATTACTAGGGGAGAATAAAAATTTTAAAAAAAACTTTAGGTGCACACATACCACAGAACTCAAGATATATCAACCATGAAACTAAGTTCATTGTAGGGCACATGACTTTATTCAAAGTTATCCAAGCATTCAATTAAAAAGAAAAACTGGTGAATAGTTGCTACACAAAAACCTTTCATTATTATCAGACAAGACTATTTCCTTAGAGCCAAAAATAATCACTCATTTGGACTGCACTTCTTTACCAACCAGTGCACAGCACAGATCAGTTTTATGAGCAGGTGGAAAATACCTTTTTGATAAAGAAAGAAAGAAAAAAAAATCGTCCTAGTCAGTATCAGCCAGCCAGCGCTAAACCAAGGAAATTGCTTAGGTGGAGCGCCACACCTACCACCATCTCATTTTACTGTACCTGTGCTACTTATACGCTGAATTGGTGAGGGCCAGTATCGAACACGGAATATTGTGGTCTTTAATTGGACGCTCTATCAATTGACCTTAATCAACCCTAAGTCTTAACTTGCTACATGCAACTTTAAAAAGGAGATGGGAACTAAACTTTCATCTGAAGGAAAATTATTTTAGTACACTCACACACTAATAAATAGTGAGGGATTGTTTTTGTTTTAAATCAATACCATGAATAAGGTATTATAAGGCAAGCAGTTTGTAACAATCCTGAAACTACTAGACAAAAAAAAAAAAAAAAAAAAGCTAAATTTAATAAAATTCCACCGACATTCAATTAGACCCCCCCCCATCTTATCAAGATGTATTTCCACTGTCTGACACCAACAAAAAACAACAGCTGTCTAGAGTAGCTCATGACAAGTCAGTGATGATTGCTATCATTAATTTCTTCATTAACAAAAATCCCATGAAGACATCTTAAAAAATGTTAAAAAGAAAGGAAAAAGACTTACTGACAGAGTCCAAATAATAAAATGTATAAATGTCATTGTCAATTATAGCCTTGTTCTGATTGAAAGCAGAAGGCAAGAGGAAAGACTCGCTCTTTCATCAACTGAGTTAGCCACCTCCTTCTGCAAATCAAGGAAGGGATGAGAATGCACGAAGAACACTAAGGAATTTTTGGAAAAAATTTAAAACCCTGGGGTACGGTAAAAGTGTTGTATGAGAGCAGTCTGCTTGCAGGCCACATGTTTGGTCTAGATGCCACGTATTAAAAAAAAAAAAAAAAAAAAAAAAAAAAAAAGTATATGTACCTAGTTCTGTGGGATTTCTCTCATTTCCTAAACTGGAAACGGAAACAAAATCCCACAAAATTAGGTACATGCTGTTGTACATGGCAATCTAGACATACTAAAAAAGAAAAAGAAAAAGTAACCTAGTGTCAGTATCAACCAAACAGTTATCCCTTTTCACTAGCACTAGAATTGGGAATTTTTTTTGTCTGAGGTTAAGTGTCACACTTACCATCAACTCCCCATTTTATTGTACAGATCCAAGCAGTGCTACTTAGGAACAGAATTGGTGAGAGCCAGTATCTAACTTGGAACCTTCCCAACAGTACATATACAAAATAATTCAGTTTTAATAGAAATTAATGCCCTCGTTTTCCAAAGAGCAGAAATCTTTTTACCACAATGAAAAAAGACGAATACCAGTCAATACTCCAACCACAATAAGATAAGCAGATCCTCTTTATGTCATTTGGCATTTCTATAGACTTTTTGCCTATTTTGTCATCCCAGGACAAAAATATTTTCCCATCCAGAAATTGAATGCCCATATAAAAGGAAATTAAACTCCATAAATATCAAGCACTCTATAGTGGTAGTCAGTACAAGGCCCAGAAGTCAATTAATATTAAGCTTGTCACATGATTGAAGAAATCTATATCTAAGTTTTAGTGGATGAAACCAATTTTAGCATGAAAATTAACATTTCACCAGTATAGTGTAATAATTAAATAAAATTTATTGGCAGTTGTCAAGTTTCTGGCCTTGTGGCAAACTAAGCCAAGCTTAGTGAATGACTATCAAATTATAAGCCTCTCAAGCAAGACTAGTTTACTAATCTTTTAACTGCAGCATTTTCAGATTTTCTTTTAGTAAATTTAAAGTTTTCAAATTATATTTCAATATTTTCCCCGATTGAAGTTCATTCGTATTTAATACTGAATTATTGCCAATCACTTACCAGGTTTATCAAATGGGGGAAAAAAAAAAAAAAAAAAAAAACCTTTGGATATATAGAATATTCCAATACTAATTTACAAAATATAAATTGACTTTTACAAGTTTTTCTTAAAAAAAACAAAAAAAACAACAAAATATTAATCTGATACCACACATAAATGTTAAAATGAATGATAAAATTCAGTCTTCCAGCACTTTTTAAAAATTAGAATATTCAACATATGAAAAGGATTATTATATTCAGTGTCATTTTTTTAAAAGAATGTGCCAAGAACTTTTAGCATTTGTTGGCAGAATTGTTTTAAAATAGTCATGATTACCAGTATGTTGCTTATTTCACCCCACCCACCCACAGGGAAATTAATAGAGAAAAGAGTTAATTATTTTTTTAATTATTAATGAACCATGAATACATAATTATTGCTGAAGTAGAGCAATGGGGGTTTATTATCAAATTTTAATCCTACCTCCCTTCTATAATAAAGACAAGAAAGGAGAGAAAGAAAAAGAAAAGAAAAAAAACCTCAGCCACCCAATCTAAAATAGTGTGAAACAAGTAAAAATGAATAAAGTTTAAAATCAAATTAAGAATTTCTAATGCAGAAATACAGAGATTTAAAAATAATCAGTAAATCATTCTTGTAAAATATAAAACAAAGACTTTCATTTTGTTTTTAAACATTTATTATAATCAATGTCCTGTATCTAAAGAATAAAGACCTTTTTTTTTTTGCTTAAAAATACCAGGGAAAAAAAATTTCCCCCAGGAATTGGCAGCAAATGTCACTAGTTCTGATTGACAAACAACCTGATACTAATGACGAGGAAGTAAAAGAAAATGAGTGATTAAAAAAAAAAAAAAAAAAAAAATCAGAAAGGTAAAGGCCAACAGGATTCTTTTTATCAAAGTCAGGGGGGATGATGGTTAGAGAGAAGGACTTAAAAAAAAATCATTTAAGCTCTTTAACAGCTTTAAATTAGCTGCCAATTATAATTTATATTAGATGGGCACATGTTAAAAATTGTTTTTTTAAGGTCATATCTTCTCCTCCTCCTCCCTTAATTGTAAACACTTCCAAGATGTGATGTGAAGGTTTATACAAGAAACAGGACAGTAAATAAAGAGGTAGTAGGAAATGATAAGCCAGAACTAAAGAAATTAATGGTGGAAAGAAGACATGCATTTTTCCCCAATGATGAAAAAGAATTGTCTATTTTTTTTTTCTCCTGCTTTTGATTTGTTTTCAAAGATCTAAAAGTAATGGCTATTTACAATGAGTAATGTTAAAAATAGATAATCCTTCAAAATGGTTTCATTATTTACCAGCTGGGTCTCAAAATATTTCAGAATGAGTAGCAAAAGAAAAAAAAAAAAAATGCTATTTCAGTCAAATTAGTGAGACCAGGCAGTGGCTGGTAAAGATGATTCGCATTTTCATACACACAAAAATTATCCCAATTTAAAAAAAAAAAGTTAAAAAAATTTGTTTATTCCTTGGCATCTTTATCATTAATTTGATTCACGTCTGCTGGAGAGCCATTCTCCTTGGGTTCCGGAGTCCGAGACTTGGAACGGGACGGGGATGGAGATCTCGACTGAGACTTACTTCGGCTCACGGATCGTGACCGTGGACTATTGGAACGAGATCGGCTTTGGCTCTTGCTGCGGCTCTTACTGGGGCTACGGCTGGCGGACTGCCTACTTCGTGACCTTGAACGTGATCTGGACTGCTCAGAGCGGGAGCGACTGTGATGGGAGCCAGATCGGGAACGGCTGCGACTGCGGCTCCTCCTTCGCGAGCGGGAACGAGATCGAGATCGGCTTCTAGAGTGAGAGCGGGAACTGAAAAATATTTAAAAAATTAAGGATTAGATATTTAATCATTTGGAAATTAGTATTAATACTAATAGTTAAAATATCACCCCTTCAGTGGTGAAGAATTAAGATCTATCTATAAGGATTTTTTTCTTTAAAGTCCATGACAGCACCAGAGTATGAATACAAAAAACTTACCTGCGCCTACGTTTTCGTGGTCTATCTTCAATCAGTCTGATACGCCTGCCATTGATTTCAGTATCATCCAATTTATCAAGTGCGTTTTTCATGTCAGAATATGTAGCAAATTCAACAATACTGAAAAATAAAATAATATGTATAGAGCAAAGATAAAATCTGAAGAAAGAAAAAAAAAAAAAAAAAAAAAAAAAAAAAATTTGCTGACAGTTTTCTATGTTTCATGTATCAAACAGCTAAATGGGAAAACTATTAAAAAATATATATAGATATATATATAAAAAATAGGGTTTCTGAAGTAATAGCTTTGCATTTGTAGTGAACAGCATACAAAATAACAGGAATTTGTAATTTCTGAATAAAATGTACACAATGACATCAACAGGTCCAATTCAAACAGCACTGTTCACTTCAAGTAAAAATCATACAAGGATCAGTTTTTTTTTAAAAACTTAAAACTATTCCTTAAATAGTACCAGGAAAAAAAAAAAAAAAAAAAAAAAAAAAAATGCAAATGTCTATTAGATTAATGATGCTTTCTGCCAAGTTAGGAGCTAAAATAACTCAAAACCGGGAAACCTCAAAATTTTGTTGGCAGAATGGCGAGTGGGGGGAAAAAAAAATATTTCTTAAACTAATTTATATATATATATATAAAAAAATAAAAAAAAAACCCTTTAAGAATGCAATTTGAGCAAACATCAAAAAGAATTCTAAATTGAACACAAATGAAATAATTTGTTTCACAAAAGCAATAAGTGTCAGAAATAATTGTTAAATATTATTTGGGGATTTGCAGTATTTGGTCAAAAAGGTTAAATCTAAAAAAAGGGGTCGGCCTACCAATCAGACACCCACCAACCCAATTTTGCTAAGTAAAACTAATCCACAATTTTGCTTTCTTTTAAGAACTATTTTAGTTCTGCTGTGAAATGAGGCAAGATGCAAAAAATAAAAAAGTATTAAATGGAAGAAGTTTTGGAGAGGAAAAAAGCCATTATATAAATATATATTTGGGAAGAATGTCAAACTTTTTGCAAAAATAATATTCAAATAAGGCCAGCATCTGCAGAAAATTAGCATGAAATGAAACAAAGAAAAAGACACTCACATTTTTATTTTAGGCAATAAATTTACCTGCTTTCCTCAAACACCCAGCCAGCAATCTCGTTGTGTGCTAACACATCTGACAAGTCTTGGGCTCCTTTCTTAACACTGGTGCCTACCTTTAAAGATTGTTTTTCTTTTTTTTCCTTGCTAGAAAAATCAAGGCCTAAGCCAAACTAAAATAATTTATTCAGGAAAAATCCACTGCCACTTACTTGCAACTCTATAAATTTGAGGAAACTAAATACAGAATTTTTTTTCTTTCTTTTTTAACTTCCAAAAAAGCACTAATCAAATTTCAATACAAAAAATAAATTTAAAGAAAAAGAAAAAGAAAAAGAAAAAAAAAAAAGAACCCTCAAACCTAAAGACGAAATCAACTTTTGGTTTTCTTTGTGTACATCAGCATGGCTCAACTTGAAAACATTTGGAAAGTTATTTTCAGTTTTTAATGCGATAGAGCTGCTTCACTGGCTAATTAGTCAATTATTGCGCAATTTGTCTGACAATCAAAGAGGGCCTCATTTCCACCTGATTAGAAGATGTAGTGGGCAGAAAATAGCCCATCCCTAATTAGATAAGGTCACTCCCACCTCTAACATTTCTAGTTGGATCTGTGTCACTGAGGTGGAGGTAGCATCTTACCCAGTCACGGCAGACCTAAAAGTAGTGAAATAAGAAAAAAGTAATCCAAAATAAACTTCTAAAATAAAAATCAAACTAACAAAAAGAAAAAAAAAAAAAGCTATTGTAGAGAGAGAGAGAGAGAGAGAGAGAGAGAGAGAGAGAGAGAGAAAGAGAGAGAAAAAGAGAAAGAAAAAAAAGAAAGAAAGAAAAAGAGAGAAAGAAAAGAAAAGAGAAAAAAGAAAGGAGATAAAGAAAGAAAGAGAAAGAGAGAAAAAGAAAAGAGAAAAAAAGAGAAAAAGAAAAAGAAAAGGAAAAGAAAAAAAGAGAAAGACGGAAAGAGAAAAAGAAAGAAAGAGAAATGAAAAACACACGCACACACAGAGAATGAAACTAGGAAGATTATGACTAATAAATATGCATGAAAAAGATAGTCAAAAGCAAATTAGTCTTAGTGAAAAAAGACCAACAAAACATGCCCATCTCCTCAAGGTTCAGCGCAAAGGATTTTGTTTTTGTTTTAAATAATTCAGCATTGTTAAAGCAAGAAACAGTAAGCATTTAAAAAAGCACAAATTCATGATTGTCAGTGAAATTTTTCTATATTGAAATAAAGAGAATTTTTAATTCTGAATTCATAAAATTAAAATACCATTAATTGCTTATTACACATGTAATTTTGTATATGGAAAAAAAAAAAAAAAAAAAAAAAAAAAAAGTAACAGCCATTCTAGGAGATTATTGAAGTTATTACATATCCAGTTAAAAAGCTTAGGAGATGGTGATCCAAGTAAGCAATGGTCTGTTGCAACACTAAGATTAGAATATACAAAATGTTAGTTTAGAGAAAGTTTGATAAATGATTGCAATCACAAGTTTTGCAATTTCATATTAACATTAACAAAGTTTCTACAGTTTTTTTGTTATTAAGAAGACAAGTGTTCAACATGAACACTTTTATAAAAAAAACTTTATAAAACCAACTCTTATAAGAAATGCATAATTTATACAATTTTTTAAAAAGTCATACAAATTAATGCAAATACAATATGCAGAAAAAAATGCTGCTGCAGCCCCACCCAAATTAATGAAAAAGAGTTTTTTTTATAAGACAAAAGATTTCAATGCAAACCAGAACTAGAAATGGATTCTGAGCCAAACAAGGATTTCATATTATTGAAGATTAATACTTTAGTTTTGACATACCAAGATGCTTTTTTATTTACTAAAACTGTCTATAAAAAGACTTTATAACTAAATATTTACTAAGCTTTGTTTGGCAAGAGTTAAAACATCTAAGCAGCATTTGATGATATTCAAGCCAAAATCCTGGAAAAATTTCTATGCATAAATCATGATTTTATACCAGAAAGTGTACATTAAAAGATTTTGAATTTGAGGATAAAAGCAAAACACATTAAAAGAAATATCAAGTTAAAACATTTACATTAATATCAATTCATTTTTAATTTAGACTGGCAGTACATATAAAACAAATCCTGTAACACAAGCTGATCAATTATAACAAGTTAAAATACGCAACTAATCAGCATAAATTTTTACCAAAATATTTCATAAATTGAACTATTTGTTACAGGTGATCAATTTCTATTAACAAAGATAAACAAAAAGATGCATATCAATAAACAGCCAGCCAAGAGGAGAAGGACAAGGAAGTGTTTGCAAGATTACTTACCCTTCGTTCTTCCGATCCTTATGGGCATCAGCATAGGTCACTTCTCCAGCCTGCCGCATATAGTCCTTGAGATCCTTTGAGAAAGAGAACGGTATCATTAGCTTTGATCAATAACATAGGATCTATATATAACATGCATCTTCCAAACACTCAAAAATACACACATATATATATATATATAAAGGACACCTGCTGGATATACAATTAGCATGGAATCTAGTGAGAGAAAAAAATTAGTAAAAAATTTATATATATATAATATAATATAATAAAAAAAATAAAAATCTTTAAAAAAATAAAAATACATTATGAGATGAATCTTTCTGCCTCTTTACCACCATATTTATAAATAATTAAAAGCATCTGGCAACAATTTTAGATTTACTGGCAGTAGAAATTCCATTCATTGCAGTAGCAGTAATCCAACCAGCAGTACAACCAAGAACAGTAAGAATTTAAAGAAAAAAAAAAAAAAAAAAAAAAAAAAATTTTTTATTTAAATGATAAGACAGCCCATGTCACTGTTAGATTACTGGAGTTGTCACACAAACACCAGGCATACAGGAACAGCTTAATGGCAGTGGATACACAACCAATGCCAGTTATACAAATTGGTGGTTCAATAACTGCCAAGCGGGGAGGAGAAAATATATATATATATTAAAAAAAAAAAAAAAAAAACAAAACAAAAAACGGAGACAAATAGTCAAATTTAATCTTCAGTTATAAAAATTTAAATTATATTTACTTTCTCCAAATATGATTTTAAAATTACAGGCATTCATAAAATATTAAAATTCCATCTATCAAGCAGATATGTATAAATATAATAAATTTTTTAAAATAATAAATATTCTGAAATCAGACAACCTACTGCCAGATGCTTTATTCTATAAAACAAATGTTTGTAAAAGTCTAAAAGGACTAAAACACTGATCACAAAAGATGAGGATTACAATTACCTCTCCTTGTTTTTTGCCATGTTTCTACGTCATTCACTAGCCCTGATAGATTGACCAAGCGACATCTAATGGATGCGAGCAACCCTATTGCCAAAAGGAGAAGCGGCTTGTGCGTGCATGCCCGTCCCACCGTCAGGACGGGAGAGGAGGAGGAGGAGGTAACAAGAGGTAACAAGCTTGCACTGCTGCCTGCCTGTCCACAGCCGCCGAGATTGGAGGCGCCCGTTGCCCAGCCGGGCCCAGTTCCGACATCATTGGACTTCCCAGAAAGACCAACCACACATTTCGGGACTTCAGCCGGAGTGGAATAACAATAAGTACCAATTGGAAGAGTGGACCAGTGTAAGATAAGCAGAGCCAGTTTCCATAAAGGTGGTTCTATTCCAAAAAGGGAGCCAGCACGTAGGTGGAGGGCAGGCCACCCTCACTTAGTTGGTTAGAAAGGGAGACCTCCAGCCAGCCAGAACTTTAGTGCAACCCCAGTTACATCTGATTGCTTTGAGACCACTGCCCTCACGCACTCATTTAGGACAGGCCAGTTCAACCCAAATAGCGTCTCATCGGCTGTCATCTGTACAAGCTTTCAGGGGAGAGGAAGAGTAGTTATGTCAGATGACAAATTAGTACACAGCAATGCTAAATAAAAATAAAGGGGCTCAAAGTATTTGCTTACACATACTTGATGGAGAAAGAAAAAGTTATATCCTAAATATTCATTAATATTAAAAATATAACTTGCTCATCTCCAGTATGTTTTTTTTCTTTTTAAAGTAAAAATGTAAATTTAAAAAAAGTTGAACAGAATTAAGCTAAATTTTCCAGATTAAAACCTTATAGTGAGCATATAAATTAAAGCTCAAATCTCTTTAAATTATCCCTATTTTTAAAATTTTATTAATTAAAATAAACAAACACTTGAAGCCCCTTTCATTAAATAACCATAACAAGCATTACAAAGACAAGAGATTCAATGTTTCCATAGAAATGAAAATTATTCACAGCTATTAGATTTGGAAAATTAGATCCGCTCTTGAATTGGGAACAGATTTACTTTGAATCAATGAATCTCTTGCCAATATCAAATTTGGGGTTCCATAGAATTATTTTGGGCCCAATATAAATATTTAAATCACTTAATAAAAAAAAAAAAAAAATTTTTTTTTTAAATCCCAATTTTAGAGTTTGTACAACTTAAATTTTAAATCCTAGATTCTTTAACATGCTTTTAAAAGAGCTAACAAAATCTTTTAATTTTTCTAATTGAACATTTTAGGTAATTAAACATTTAAAGATGTTCAAATTATGCCCCCAACTATTAACATATGGCAACTGGCACAAACTAATACAAATATTTATACTGGGCCAGCCAATGCATTTAAACATTCTATGGTAAAATTGTTTAAGAGGAAGTGGGAATATAATATAAGCCATGTACCCATCCTAATAAATCAATATTTGTGTTTTTTAAAAGTAATATAGAGGGGATTTAAGGTAAAAGAGGTTGGTGTGTTGTTCAGCCACAAGTCCATGTCAGCAAAGGTGTGGAAATTTTAAAAAATCTTCCAAGTTGTTCATATTCTCATTTTATGGAATCCTCCAGAAATGTTCATTAACGTTAACCAAAACATTAAGAGCAGAAATGTCATGACACCCATCTTGGTAAAAAGGAGAGGACAAGGGATAGGAAGAATAAAAAAATATATAAATAAAAAACACATCTACATTTCATGCCAGTCAATATGAAATCTTTACTTTCCCGTTAAATACATGAGTAGACTTTGATTGAGGTACACGGCTATAATTTTGGTCCATCAGGTATTTAAGCAACGGTTTTTAAAATTTAAACATTAAAAAGCCAGTAGCAGATTTAATTATATAATTTACAATAATAATAATAATAATAATAATAATAATAATACATAAGACATTAAACATACAAGCAATAAAATAAAACTACATTATGATAAAAAATAAAAATCACCATTTCAGTGTTGGCAAATTATTACAAAGTAAATGGTAATCTTAACATTTTTTATTCAAATCTTTCAAAAGAAAGAATTTGTAACTGCTACTGTCAAGAATTTAAAAAAAAGTAGACATTCCCATAACAATTGTTTTTAAGCTGCAGAAAATTAAAAGTCAATTTTAAAAAAATATTTAAAAAAAAAAAAGAAAAAATTAATTCAGTTCATACCTGCCAGCTCACTCTGGAGGATAAATTTTCGACAATCAAACGAAATTCTGTCCTTGTGGGTGGTCCGTATCTGCTCAAAAAAGAAAATAAAATAAAAAAAATGAATAAAATGGTTTTATTGACGTAAAGAAATCTATTACAGATAAAGAGAAATGTTTTTTTTTAGTTTTCTAGCTAGTAACAGTACCCACAAAATTGATATATATTTCTAGAGATTAAATTAAAAAGAAAAAGGAAATTTTACATTACTTTATATTAAAAAATTGAAGTCTTAGGCAGACCACCCAAAAAGTACTGCAGACCACAGTTGACATTTTATAGACACGGATATAGACTTAATATGAAAGCACAAATTAAAGTATTTTCATCTATAAAAAAAAATAATAAAAAATCTAGAAATTCCTTTTCATTAATTAAAGTTACTTTTCTGCCTAATTACTAAAAATTTATTTAAAACTTACTTGTCTCTTCCACTTCGTCTACGGGGTGGAAACCTTGAGCCCCTATCACGATCGCGCCAGCTTTCTTCACTTCTGGGCAAACCCCTAGCATGTTCAACAATCACCCTGAAAAAGTAAATTTCATAGTTAAAAATAATCCTAAACTGGAAATTTGGTCACTAGCTATTCAAAAGCTATTTGATTTAATTTGATTTTTAAAAATGCATAAAAGTTAAACATGAAATTATTTGTGTAGAATAATTTTTAAACATTTCTATGAATATTCAAATTTAATTGATGCTAAAATGTACCAAGAGCATGACTATCTGTAAAAAAGTTTCAAAATATGCCATTGAAAAGATAAGTGATTTTTTTTTAAATCCAAAGTTTGTTTATATCTATAGAATAAAGCAATATTAAATTTCAAATAGATGTGTAAATATTTTTGATTATATCTGAACATGCTTTCTTTTATAAAATAAAAATAGTTGCGTTAAATTTAATTTTAAAAATATATAAAAAAAATGGAATCAAGTACAAGATAAATAAAAAGTAAGATAAAATAAGTTTCGAAAATAAAATAATTTTAATTTTTAAGATTGTAATAGTCACCTTTCGCCACATAATTCCTTTCCGTTGAGCTCATAGACTGCATCATCTGCATCTCTGTAGTCTTCAAATTCCTACAAAATTGATTTAGATAAAAGGAAAAAAGATTTAGTTATACAAAGTTTGGTAGAAGTTAGTTAATGTGATTCCTCTTATAAAATTAAATTTTCATCAATTTACAACTTCCTCAGGAAACTTGTCAAATTTCAAACTTATGGAATTAGATCCGTACTCCAGAAAAACTTGACAAATTCCTAAGAGAAAAACAAAATTATCCTTTATTTTTAAGGGAGGATCTTTTTCTTTTTTTTTTTTTACCAAGCAAGACAACAGCTCATTTAAGGATATATGTAAAGCTATTTTAAAGAAGAGAGAGAGAAAAGAAAAAAGGGGGTTTACTTACAACAAATCCATAGCCATTCTTCAGCATTATATCTCTAATTCGCCCAAAGCCACGAAAAAACTTTTCCACGTCCTTCTCTCTAGCATGGTAAGAGAGACGACCAATATACACCCTGGTACCCATCTGAAAATTAAAAAAAAACAAAAAAAACAGAACATTAAAACGATATGAAAAATAAAATGATTACGTAGAGTATTCTCGAAATACCATTTTATATTTGTTTTGTTTTTTACGGGTGATAAAATCTTTTACAAATATAAAAATGTCTAGTTATCCAAGTTTAATATAAAACGTGATTTTAAAGATTAGTTGAAATGATCGGACGATTCACAATCTAACAGATTTTTATTTTATTTTATTTACAGCTTTACAATAATTTCCACAAAACAGGAAATATAGAAAAAAAACCCAAAAAAAACAAACAAACTAAAAAACTAAATAAATGAAAACATTCCGAGGAAAAATACACAAATGTTATTCAGTGTAAATGCTGAAAATCTTTGAAAGCCGATAGTGAATTGATTTAAGTGATAGAGAAACTACGTTGAAAAATAAGTATAAATGAACCTACGTATTACCATTTAGTTTCCAAAAATAAATTCAGTATATGAATTTTTGTTTCACCACAATATATTTCCGATATCAAATATAAATATATACACAGAGAAATATAAGCCGGAGACTGACGGTTGGATCTTTTTAAAAATAAACCTTGATATAAAATGTAGGGTAGGAGTTGTCTGTCTGTCGTCGGGAGAGAAAAGCCACGACTCATTTTTTTTAATCACATGGGTTGCATATTATTCCGCATACCATCGGTGTCGAAGGGAAAGAGAGAGAGAGAGAGGCTATAACTAAAGTTGACAAGAGTTAATTCACTTTAAGTGAAATATAATTCACTTTCAGTGCTCGTTATCTTTTATAATTGGAGACAGTCACTAAAAAAAGTAGGGCGACAGATTTGTTTTTTTTTAATGAAAGCCGCTACACAACCAATGAGATCGCATTCTTCTTAAAAAGAGAGAAGCACAGTAGCAGCACGTGCTCAACTTAAATTTAATACTCTAAGTCTTGGTCTACATTTCTTTACTTTTTAAGAAAAAAAAAAAAAAAAAAAAAGAAAAAAAAGGAGACCAAGAATACTTAACTAAAAAAATAAATAAATAAATAAAAAATGCTAATTTATTTTTGCAACGAACCTCATTTATATTTATGAAAAACTTGCTTCCAGGCAAAAAGAAAAATAGTTGGGAATTATAAGCTCGACGCTTTGAACAATAGATCAAAATATTAAGCCAAAAGGATTTAAAATTTTGGGATAACCAGATTTAATTTACAAATAAACACATGCAGAATTTATATTAACACAAGAATATTGGAAAAGTGAAATTGCACAATTAAATAAATTTTCTCAAGGAAAACAATTAAAAAAAAAATTAGGTTTGTTTTAAAACATAAGTTACAACTGAGCTAAAAAAAACAAAAGTGTCTTCCTAAATGGGTATTTAAAAAATCTAACTTCGTATCCTAAGCGAAAAAAAAAAAATTAAAGAAACAAAAACATGCAAATAAAAATATGGCAAATCAAATTCTCCAAAGAGAGAATTACTTTTTCAGCTGGTTATTTCCAAACAAACAATTCAAAATTTAAATAAATCAATTACAAACAAAGCAATTTAAGATTTGTAAAATTCCACACTTAATATACCATAGAGATGTGTAATAATACCCCCCCCCCCATGTGTTTTATGCTGCCACATGGATTGATCTAAATGTGATGTAACAAAATTTGTTTATTATTTTAACATGTTTATTCTTTTACATGCTTTCAAGGTTAGTAGTAGAATTTAAAAAGGGGTCTACGAAACTTTGGGTGTGTATGTATGGTGGAAAGACCAGAAAATCTGATAAGTCTTGTAATTGCTCTAGGGACCTTCAAATTGAACAAGTACACACTTTGTTTGGTTTATAAAAATGTAGGTAATAAAGCATATCTCATGCAATTAAAAACAAAGAATTTTTAGAAATTCACAAGATTAAAAAAAAAATTAATCTTAATTAAGTGATTTTTTAAAAAATTTTTTTTATTTAACTATTTTAAAATATGGATAAATATATGCAAGATCCACATTTAAATTTAGGCAATTGCAAAAATAGTTAAATTCACAAGGAAAACGTCTTTATATCTATAAGGCTTTACAGAAAAAAAAATGCAAAATTCAACCAATTTTTATTTTATTTTCAGAGTATTTTCATAGGATCTTTGTATCACATTAGTTATATATTTCGCCCACGTGTAGTTTAAATAAAATGCTACATATTTGATTTATTTCAAGTTGTTTAAAGAATTATATAAAGCAAAAATAATCTTTTTCTAAAAAATCTAGTTGGTTTAAAAATGTTTGAGTATACTTGAAAATATCTTAAGAAAATGCTTAGTAGATAAGAGAAAAGAACAATGTGATAGCAGCAGCCATATTAGTGACTAAGTTATTCTTAAAATTAGGCTAAATTGCCGGATCAGGTCGAAGTTCACAAATCAACAAATTAATTTAAAACTTAATCTTTACATCCATGCTTTAAAAAAATTAGATAAAAACCAAACCATCTTGAATTTTTAAAAATAATTAAAAAAATATGCAACCTTATTTTAGTCGCGATTATTGCGGTGTTAAAGATGGAAACATTACAAAATCATTCACGTATATAAAAACTTAAACTTCGCACTAAAATAAGTTTTAGTAATAAATTCATGGTTTAGGTCTTTTAAAATATTAAGAAAAATTGCTAATCATTACATAAAAATCTTTCTTATAAGTTTAATTTTTTTAAGTCTTTGAAAGCGGGAAAGAAATAAAAGAAAAATTGTTAACACATGGCTAACAGCTATTAGCGGTCCACCATATTAACATCCTAATTTCTCAATTCATATCAGCTATTTATTCTCGTTCAAGAAAAGAAACGAGAGGAAAAAAAGAAAGAAAAAACAAACAATAATTGCATATAGTTAAGAAAAACAAAACTTAAATATCATACTATTAAAGTAAAATAAAATAATTCAATTTCTAAATACGAATTCAATATCGAAGCAGTGAAGCATTTTTTTTTCTTCTTATTTTAAAAAGGGAGGGGGTGATTCTTTTTAACGTTAAAACCAGATCGTTGTTAATTTTTTTTTTTTTTAATTAATAATTAATGCACATGAATTGTTTGTAAATAAAAACAATAAAGCATCATTTTTCAGATAAATACTCACGTTATTAAGTTTCTTTGCCACTTTGCCTGTATATGGTGAACGATGTTAGTTTAAAGTCTCCAAAAAATTGAAAGACCTACTTAGCCGCCGACTGATTATATATGGCGTCAGTTTATCTGTGGGGTCCTCACACGTCAGATCACGGGTTCGTTTAAATCTCACAAGTATAGAACTAAGTTATTTTTATAAGTTAAGATACAAAGCTGAATTCATTTTAAATTATAATATGAACTTTGTATGATTTATTTAAAAAGTAACACGTTTAAAAATTGTTATTTTAATTGAACATTCAAGTTTCCGTATGTGACGTCACGAAATGATGTTAGAGGTTCATTCGGAAGTAATCGGTATCTAAATATTTAGTTGTGGTTATTCATTACAACGCATGCTTTGTTGGGGATTATCAATATAATTCATTTTTATATTAAATAACTCTTCAATTTGTAAAGTTCATCTGACATAATTGTCTATTTTCTAATTAAAAATGCGTAATTTAAGAGCTGTGTTAAAGTAGTAGGCGACTAATTTTTATTTCATTTTTAAAAAAGAATCCCTTTTCAATTTATTCAAATTAAAATTGTATTGCATGAATAGGAAGTTACTTAAGGATTATGATATTTCATTTTTTGCAGAATTTTTAGGTGAATTAAAATTTTAAACATAATTTAAAGAATAATATACACTTCTGACCTAGTTGAAATGAAGTGCATATATTGCTCAATTATTATTGCCTTGTGTAACACTAATTATTAAGCTTGTGAGTATAAACAAATCTAAGATAATGTTTTTACTGTCTTTAAAGTGATAATCATATTTCAATTAAATAATGAATTGAAAAATCGAAAAATTATTTACTTGCAACTATCAGCCGGCGTTGGAATAAATAATTCTGATTCATTATTATTATTATTGTTATTTTTAATAATGAAAATTAGCTTAACTTTTAAAAAGAATTATTTTGGAGAATCATATTTATGGGAAAATATAACTGCTCTTGAAATGTAACATTAAATAAACCAAACACGTTTTTAATTTAACAAAAGATTATATTTTGTCAAATTATATAAATTTAAGAATCCTTTATTTTACGTATTAAAATTTAAATGTAGTAAATGAATATTATTTATGAAATAATTAAGTTATATCAATATTACATCTTAGAAATCCAAATTTTATATTTATAATTAAATTCATTTGTATCGGTCATATTTCTATTATATATATTTGACATATATGCTAGCAGAAAGAGAACAAGAATTATATATATATATATATTCTTTTTTATTTAAAATAATTATAATTATTAATAATTAAAATATAAAGTTTTTACACATCACCAGTAAAAATGGCGGGAAATCCTCCCCCTCAAAAAAAAAAAGTACAAAAATATAAACCGGATTCATATCGTTTTTCGAGTCATCGTTGATTTTGAGATATTTATTTATTTTCACAGGAGAAATAGCAAAATGAAACGTTTCTGCCGAAAAACAGACGTAGCAAAAGAGATTTAAAAAAAAAAGTTGTAATATAATGGCTCACGTCCCGAGCGCAGCTTCGTGTGTTTCCGTAATCACGAATAATGGCGGGAGCCCCCCCGCGAAGCAAGAGGAAAGTCATGAGTGAGGTTTTATTCGCCGCGACCAGACATTACACTGGAACGCACTCAGTTCGCCATATTGGGACTTGTTATTCTAGCAACATCGCTCTCAATGCAGATAGACTTTACAGGGAGGAATCGACTACGAAGGTAGGACTTTTTTCTCTTTTCTCCTTTTCTTTCTCCCTTCTTAAGTTCCATATGATCGTTGTTTTGTAAGTGTGTTGTGTCACACATATAAAAAGACCGGGGGGCTCGTTTTTTATTTTTATTTTTTTTAATATGTTGTTGTTTTAAAATGTTTCGTTCTTGTTATATTTTAATGAATGACTGGAGAAGAAAAAGATTAACGAAATAAGTCGTGGGTTGGGTTTCTCTTCAGGGCTAGCACAGATTTTATTTTATACAATGATTACAAAATAACACTGTTGATGTTTGGAGTATATTATTTACTATAGTTTCTGGTACTTACTTGTATAACTAATAATCGAACTTATACTATACTATACTGCATAAAAAAAAAATTAATCTATTTTTTTTTATGTCTTAAATAAAACTGGCTTGAATCTCTCGGTATCTTTCTTTTCTTTTTTTTAACAGCAGATAGAAATAATATTCTTTTTACTTTCTTAGATGATTATAAAATTATTTAATGTTGTTATTTAAGTAATGTACTTGTATAACTTGTGAGTTTTCATTTATTTATTTACTATGCTGCACTTTTTTTTTCAAATGTTAGCTTGGAGCTCTTATTTTAATCTAAATAGAATCAAGGTGATTGCTTTAAATTCTTCGTGTTTATAGTATAATTAAAATAATGATTTATTTAGTTATTTTAATTTGACGTCATGTTTTTTTTTAACTCCGATTTTTTTAATACAACAAAATTAAGTTTAACTAAGCTCAATTCAGTAGACAATTTTATAAACAATGACTTTCTATTAAATTGTAGCCTAGGAACAGCTGTCTATTTATTTATTGTCTAGATATTTATCTGGTTGTATATATGACTAAGTTGACTAATGTTGCTAAAGTGTTGTTCTTTTATAACTTGTATAATATGCTATACTGCATAGCTCATTAAATCGGGGCTCACTTTTTTTAATTATTTTTAAGTATTGGTAAATAGTGATTGTCAGTATATTAAAAAATGCTTCCTTACTTTAGGATGGAAAATAATATGAGGAAACGGTTCCAAATTTATCAGATGATGATTTAAATAAATCGGGTATAATCACGAATTCTTAAAAATTGAATAAATAACAGAACAGGTTCTTTTTTTTTTAAATCTATTTTTTTTTTTTAAATTAAAAGGGTTGCTTGACTCGGGTAGGTTCACCTTATTTAAAAGGTGGTAAGGAGTATAAATATGTTAATGTATTTTCTACCTGATGAGTGTATCAAAAAATTGAAACAAAATATTATTTAAGTAAATAAGGTTTTCATTTGTATGTGTAGCAAATGCTACCTGAAATAAATTATTCCAAGTAATCTTTCTTCAAGGTCTCTAGCAGCAAGTGGGATTATTATTTATTTATTTTTATTTTACAATCCAGGAAAAACAAATCTTATATTGAAGCACGAATTTAAAGGCTCAAGTTCTAAGTTTATTTTTTATTGTCACTAGCACGTTCAACATTTATTACATATACATTGTATGTGTGTTTGTTCAATAATAGTTGCTATGTTACATAAATTTAATAATTGTAGCAACTATTATGGGACAAATTAAGTATCTAGTTTATACTCGAAGTCTAGGTTCATTTCTTACTTCTAGGAAAAGAAATTAGACTTCGAGACAGGGTATAAACCAGATACTTAACTTGTATATAAGAAATGATGAACCTAGACTTCGAGACATAGGGTATATATAATCTGTGTATGTATTTATAGTATAAATACATACATATAATATATGTGTATATATATTATACACACATATATTTATAGTGTATTTATACACTGTTTAAATGTGTTTATATTAATATATACACACATGTGTATGTATGTATATTGTCTTATATATATTATGTTTATAAAATGTATTTTACAATTGTTTCCATTTTAATTTTAAAATGATTTCAATTCGATTACATTTTATAAACCCCATAGAGTTGAAACAGGCGCTTGTTAGCACAATATTTACTATTATTTTTCTATATTTATAGTATAGATATATACCTTATACTGTCGGATTTATTCCATTTTTTAATATATTTTTCATATCTGTATATATGTATAATTTAGTGTTGATGTTTTTCTTAGAGGAACAAAATCAAACGATCAGTCTTAAAATTATTTTAAAATAATGTATGTATGTGTGTGTATGCGTGATTTTTATGCCTGGAAAAAGAGAAAAAATGACATTTCACTCACTTTTTCCAATGTTGACACACGGTTATGTTGCTTTGAAAATGTTTAAGAAACCAAAGGTATAATTATGTTAATATATTTTTGGCTAGTTATTTAAAATATTTATTTATTTATTTTGGTTTAGTGTGGGGTCTTACTTTGTAAATTCGTTTTGGTCCTATGCATTTAAAAGCAAACCAAATTTGTTTTTTCTGAGACACTGAGTTAAGATTTAAAGAAAAAAGGCTTCTTTCTTTTAATATTTTTTTAATTTTTAAAAAATATCTTTTCAATAAAATAATTCTACTGAGTAAAGTATTTAAAGTTGTGTGTGTGGTTAATTAACGCCTGAAGAAGATATCAGAAGATCTGAAACACGTGTCGCTAACGTATAATAATAAAAATTAATAAAAAAAACAATCCATTTTGCGGACCTTCTTTTTTTTTTTTTTTTAATAAAATATTTAATTTTCTCCCGTTGGACCCATAACAACGTATATATATTTGGCCCTTGGGTACCCAGGGTACACATTCTTAAATTTAGTGAGATTCCTCATTATACTGATGACTATGAAGTAAAACCTAGGGGTTTAAATAACATTTTTTTATAACATCTTTTCAATAAGAATAATTCTACCGAGTAAAGTATTTAAAGTTTATATATGTCCCATGAGTACCCAGGGTACAAATTCTTAGACTTTTTGAGATTCCTCATCAATGATGATGACTGAAGTAAAGCCCTGGGGTTTAAATAATAATTAAAATCGATGATGAAAAACTTGAAATACAGATTTTTTTTTCTCAAGAAATAAATAAAAATTGTCCACAGTGACGACTATGACACTCGTATTTCTTTAATTTTGTAACGAAGATAAACATTCTTATTTATTCAAATCAAATGTTTACATAGTTTTTTTTTGGGGGGGGGGGCAATTTCTTAAAAATTTCAATATTTTCTAAAATGTCATTTTTCTTCTGTCTTGTGCTAAAAAAAAATTTTTTTTAAACATGAAAATAAAATTTCAATATTTTATATTTTGATTCCATAAGCTGAAAAGTGAAAAATGCATACAATTCAAATAAATGTTTTTTTTTTTTTAAGCAAAGTATTTCTAAGAAATAATTTCTTATTACACTTTTAATTCAATTGCTTCGTATTAACATCTAGTAAATAAACCAAACACTTTTTTTTTTTTTTTTTTTTAATCTTTCTTTAATATTAGGGATTTTTTGTTTTGGTAAAAAAATAATGTAAGGAATTAGGAAATAAAATTCTATAATAATAATAATAATAATAATAATAATAATAATAATAATAATAACTAATGGAATTAGAGAAAAAAAATCAATAATTTTTTTCTTAATATTTTAAACTTTTTTTATAGATCTTAATTAAAAAATTAGATTAACATTTTTTTTTTTTCATATTTCCGGAAATTGTAAAAAAAAAAATGTATTTTTAATTTTTAACATTGTGGATTTAAATATTTGATTTAAATTAAATGTAATTTTATTTAATTTAAAATCATTCTATTGGCTTTTATTGTTATTCTAATGTTCATTTTATCTATAAAAATAAAATAAAATAAATATATAAAGATTTAACATTTATTAACATTGCAAACTTAAGATTAAATAAACAATTTAAGAAAAATAATAATACTAAATGAAATATTCAAATCTTAAATAATTTGGTTCCATGATTTCGTTTTTATTCCAATTTTAATATTAATCCCTGATTTTTCATGTTTTTTTTTCTTTCTTTTTTAAATTAATCATTTTTAATTGCTAGTAGTCGTAATTTGTCTGGAGATGTTTTGAATGTGATTTTTAATTCGTTTCAAATAGATTTAAATATCACGCTAAAAAATATGATCTTTGATTTTAAAATCAATAATAATTCTCTTTTTTTATAAAATTCAGTCATACTTCTCAATTGTATGTATTGGTGTTAAAAGGAGGTTTTTGTAAACAAATTTTTTTTCTAGATTTTGTTTACCTGGCTTTTTAAAATGAACCCATAGATATGAACCTAATTAGTTGGGTATTTGGATTTTATGGCATGTCAACTCTTGTAGAGTTATTTTATACCGAAGACGTTTGTCTTATTATTCTAGGCATTACCAAAGTTGCCGAAAAATTCGTTTTTTACAAAACAATTTAACCTCCCGGTTGAAAAAAAAAAAAAATCGGGGAATTATCCGATTTTAATGAAATTTTCAGTGTTGATTTATCATCGAATGAATTTTATAATGCATCTGTTATTCAAAGTTAAGGAGAATCAAAGAATAAATAAATACATAAAAATAAAATCCCAAAACGATTGGGGTTGGTTTTAAAAAACCCAATGGTTTTGTTTTTTAGTTTCTTTTATATTTATTTATTTTTTTAATTCTCTTCAACTGTGATTTTTTTTTCTTCTTGTATTCGGTTCAGGCTCAGAATTTGATTAAATTAAATTAAATTATTTGAATTAATAAGTTGCATAATTTGATTTTACTAGACATTAATTTTAAGTAGGATTTTTTTTCTATGTGTCTAAAAGGAAAAAAAAAAAAAATTAATCAATTAAACAGCATAATTTGTAGTTCTTAATTGTATTTTATTTTTATTTTTAACCAAATAGAAATGTCAATACGTTAAATATTTAGAAATAATGTCAACCCCCACCCACCCCAATAAAAAAGATCGACGGGGTGGCCTAATGTCGGTATCAGCCTTTTCACTAGCGCTAGACCAAGGAAATTGTTGTGGAGCTCCACCGCAGACGATGGAGCTCCACACCTACCACCAGCTCCTCATTTTATGTGCTACTCCTACGCTTAGTTGGCGAGGGCCGGTATCGAACCAGGAACCTTGCGATTCCTAGGCAAGTGCTCGACCGACTGCGCTAATATGCCCAAATTTGCACTTTGAATGTATAAAATTTCTTTTAGTTTAATTTACCAAAATAACTTGTTAATTTCGACTCTTACTGGGTGCTCCATACTTCTGGCCTTGTGCCAAACTCTGCTAAGCTTAGTAAGTGATTATAGAATTAGCCTCTGCTACTACACAAGCAGTACACTATTACCGACTGTAAAACGTTACTGTTACTCAAACTACTAAAGTTACATTTCCATTTTTACTTTTTTTTTCTTCACTAAGTACCACCGATTTTCCCTGTGAAATTTACCCCCCTATATTTAACACTTTGAAACTTGCATAAAGTTTAATATTCTCTTGAAATTTTTTTTGTCCATTCGAAAGAAGAAACATTAAACAAACTCCTGATAATTAAAAAAAAAAAGAAATTTCAGCTGACGGAAATAATGAAAATTATGAACGAGAAACAATGTTTACATTTTTGCACCGTTAAATCAATTGAAATTTAACGTAGCCAAAAAACAAGTTATGACTAGAGGCTTTTTTTTTTTTTTTTTTTTTTTTTTTTAATTCTAAGAAAAATGAATTAATGGTCCGATTTTTACTGAAATTTCCATAACTACTTACCTTTTTATGAAAATATGTCTGGAATAGTTTTTTCCTAAAATATATTAGGGGAAATATTTTTTTACGAGGTCTACCCCACCCCCTATTTTATTTTATGAAATATAAACAAATGAACCAACAAAAACGATTTTTACTTTTTTCTATAAAGATAAGTCTGAAAAATTTTATCAAAAGATTTTTATAAGTTTCTATACAAAAGTTTTTTAGTAAAAGAACCATGAATACAGAATTCTACTAAAAAAAATATCAATAATGAATTTGACCCCGTTGTAAACCCCCCCTAAATACGGACTGTTTTACTTATTTTTCAAGATAATGTTGAGTAATTTTTTCCCCAATCGGATAATTTGATCTTTGAATTAACTGTTTTTCTTTGTAACAACTCTTTATGTTCATTATTTCTTATTTGCGAGATTTAAAAAAAAAAAAAGTTAAAAAATATTTAAGTTTCTTCCTTCAATATGATCTAAACTGATCACGTGAAGTATTTTGGTGGTACCTACAGTACTATTACCGACTATAAAATTTTACTGTTACTCAAACTACTAAAGTTACATTTTTAGTTTTTTTTTTCTTCACCCACGAGATTAGCTAGATATTTTAGAGCCCTTGGAAACAGATTTGCTCCTTGAGCTCAACCCCGATTTTTTTCATTGTCATTTACTAAGCTTATTTTAGTATAAGGCCAGAAGAGGCACTCAGTTAGAATCGAACTCACTAACAACGGTCTGCTGGCCTAGTTTGCTAAGTTACTATTATCGCACTATGCAAAGTGCTCGTGTGTTTTGTCATTGTATACTTATTTACTAAGCTTTGCTTAGTTGTGGCACAAGGCCTGGTGTATAGGGCACCCAGTGAGAATCGAACTCGCTAACAACAGTCTGCTGGCCTAGTTTGCTAAGTTATATAGTAAGGTCACGTGAGTATTAGGAGGAGAGTCTGTCGTCTAAGTACTTCAGGTGAATTCTGCACAGAGTAATCTGTGTGTTCTTAAATAGTGGTTAGAACCATCGCTACTGTTAAGGTACGGGGGGAGATGGGTTATTCCATTATATCACCCCTCCCTGAGCTAAATTCTTCCGTTGGAATTTAACTTTTAATATTTCTTCATTTTTGGATTTGGACGTAGTCGTTTTACCGCTTTCTTTTCTCTTAAACTTTTTCTCCTTACCACGGTTAACGATGGTGATGCTCGTGGAATTTGTGGAGAATAAGAGGTTGATGGTGCAGGTGGCACATTCACAGGTACTTTTTGGTTAATGGGAGGTGTGATCACAAATGTGTCGTATAACACTTCCATGGGAAGCTCTATGTTGTTCAGCTCGATATTTTCAATATATCGTGCCTTGATTTGATTTGATTTACATGTCTTTTGTGATCAAATCGCTTTCCCTTGATTATGTAGATCACTGTTCCAATTCTTTTGGTAACAATACCGTCTTCCCAGTAACTCTTTCCAGTTCGATAGTTCCTAAAAAAAACTTTATCACACGGTTTATAAATTTTTGTATTAAAATTAATTTTTCTTTTAGGAATGTTCTTTTTCGGCCTTGGTATTAACCTGTTGAATACAGATCTTAGATTTCGTGCAAACATTAGTTCTGCTGGTGATAGCTTTGCACCAGTGTCTGGATTTGGTGTGATCCTGTATACAGCAAGAAATTTCTGTATACTACGTTTGTCTGTATCTAGTCCTTGGTTCTTTCTTAATGCTCTTTTGAACGTATCCACGAACCTTTCTGCCTGCTCGTTGGACCTTGGATTGTAGGCAGGTGTCGTGATGTGTTCTATAGCCAATGAAGAGCAGTATTCTTTAAATTCCTTACCTGTGAACATGGTAGCATTGTCACTGACCAATATTCTTGAAAGTTCCAAAGTGACCTAACACTTCGTCCAATGCTTTGATGGTGTTCGCAGATGTAGGGTGTCTGAACTTGTAAATTTCCGGCCATTTAGAAAAACTATCAATGAAGATCAAGTAATAGTATCTGTTCAGTGGTCCTGCATAATCTATATGCACCCGCTCCCATGGTATATCGATCTTTGGCCAGGGTTGAGTTTTAATCGGAGGGGCCTTAGCTGCTAGTTGGCAACCCCTGCATTCTTTAATCATTTTCTCAATATCCTGGTCCATGTGTGGCCAATACGTATAACTCATCATCAAGGATTTCATACGAGACATACCCAGATGGCCTGTGTGAAACTCTTTTAACATCTTTTTTTGTAAAGAGTGTGGCATTACCACCCTATCCGCGTACATAAGCGTTTGATCGCAGATTGAAAAATGGAGATACTTCTGTTCCCTTTCTGTTTCTTTCATTCAATCTGACTTGCTTTTTTCTTTGCTGAATAAAATCGTCCCTTTCAGCGTTTTTTTAATGCCTTCCAGGGTGACCGGTAATTCTCGAATAGTATTAATCAGTAACCCTGAAAGCTCTTTTTCCTTCTTCAATGATGCTATCACTGTTTCTTCCAAAGGTTCGGTGTTCTTTGGAATTAGTCTCGAGAGACCATCTGCGTGACCCATTTTTTTTTTTTTTTTTTTTTCGATGAGATATACTCCATTTTGACATTGTAGTTTAGAAGTATAATAGCCCATCGTTGTAACCAGTTAACTATATGTGTTGGTATCCCTTTTTTTTATCCAAAAATCGTTAGTAGAGGTTTGTGGTCCGTTTGTAGTGTGAATACTCTACCATGTATAAATCTATGAAAATTTTTGATAGCATAAATAATTGAAAGGCTTTCCTTTTCAATTTGACTGTAATTTTTTTCTGCTGGTAGTAATGTTCTGGATGCATGAGCTATTGGTTTTGTCAACTGTCTTCAAGTCTATGCAATAGAACTGCTCCAAGTCCATACTGGCTTGCGTCCGCTGCTACGATCAGTTCTTTATTTGGGTCGAAGTGTGTTAGTGTGAGGTCTGACAGTAGACATTCTTTTATTCCTTGAAATGCCTTTTCGCACTCTTTAGACCAACACCATTTTTTACCAATTCATTTAATGGGGCTCTTAGCTCATACATTCTTGGTATATATATATATATATATATATATATATATATACCAAGAATGTATGAGCTAAGAGCCCCATTAAATATGCCCTCACCAGACAATGTAACAAAGCTACAGGCATTTCTAGGTCTAGCAAGTTATTATAGTATATATATATATATATATATATATATATATATATATATATACTATAATAACTTGCTAGACCTAGAAATGCCTGTAGCTTCGTTACATTGTCCGGTGAGGGCATATTTTTTATGGATTTAACCCTTTCTGGGTCAGGTTTTCAACCCTTTTGATCAATTATCTGTCCCAGATATTTCAATCTATCCATAAAAAATTCACACTTTTCAGGTTCTAGCTTAAACCCGTATTCATTAATTCTTTTAAATACTTCCCGAACATGTTTCCTAAGTTGTTCCATATTTTCACTTTTTATTAGTGTGTCATCCAAATACGCCATAGCGTATTCTAGACCAGCTAGCATAGCATCCATGATTTGTTGAAAAAGGCTTGGTGCCACTTTTAGTCCAAATGGCAGACGTTTTAGGGTATACAAACCTCTGTGAGTATGGATGGTTAAGTATTTGGAACATTCATCATCGACTTTAACTTGTAGGTAAGCTTCTGACAAGTCGATTTTAGAAAATAACTTTCCTCCGTTAAACTTTGTAAAAATATTTTCTGCAGTCGGTAGAGGATAGCAATTATTTCTTATACAGTCATTTAGGCCTGTCAAAAAATCGGCGCAGACTCTTATTTTTTTGTTTTTCTTCTTTACGTATACTGTCGGTGACGCCCAATCTGAATAATCCACCTTTTCGATCACTCCGACTTTCTCTAGTCTTTCGAGTTCTTTGTTTATTACCTCCAAAGATGAAAAGGGCACATTTCTTTTAGGTTTGAAAACAGGTTTTGCATTTTCTTTAATGAATCTTACTTCGGTTTTCGTGCAACAACCTAAACCTTCAGAAAATACTTAAGGAAATTCATTTTTTAGTTCTGTTAAAAATTCCTCTGTTTGGATTTATTCTTTTCTGTAGCGTCTAATTTATTACAAAAAGTTTATAGGCAGCTCCCATAAATCAAATAAAATTATCCAGTCAATACCGAACAGATACAAATTCTTACCGGGTACAACGTATACTTTTGCCTTATGCGTTTTTCCACCAAAATATACGTTAGCTTGAAATTTGCTGATAAATTTCAATCTATTCCCCGATACACTTCTAGCGACTTTACTAGTTTTTAGTAGTCTTGGTCGACCAATTTTTTTTCCAAGTTGATTCGTCAATAAGTGAAATGTCACTACCTGTGTCTAACAAACATTGTACCGTTTGTCCATTAATTTTAATGTCAACGTATTTTCTTTTTTCGTTGTCTTTGGCCATCTTCCTCTAAGCTGATTCTTCCTTCTTCTGGGCTGGTTGTCTGTGCTTATTTCTTGGTTAATGATTTTTCTTATTCTTTATTAAAAGCCCACAGCCCAAAATGGTTTCCAACCGTGCAGTGAGAAGTTGACATCTTGGGAGCAAAGGATCCTTGCATCTGCTCCTTTTGACTAACTAAGCTTAATTTCCATTCTTACGCCTTCCCATTGGCGGAAGTTGGGGGGGGGGTCATGTAACGGTCATTACCTATCAATAATATAACCCCCTCCGATTTTGAATTTCAACAAACTCCAATTCAAAATCTAACTACACCTGCAGACATAATTCGTAGGCTACCTATGAATTATGTAACAGCAGGACCTGTGGATATACTACAATGTGATAATTTAATTATTACAACGTTTGATATGTTTACTTAAGACCTATTGCTAAAATAGTTCAATATGTAAAAAGTATAATAATCTTGATTTAACTTTCTCTCACTCTTTCTTAAACGGGGAATTGTAAAATATTTACATGGATTTGCCGATAAAAATCTGGGGGGAGGCATTTAAAATATCTACATTAATTTGCCAACAGAAAAGTGACAAAAACATGATTCAGAAAATATCTAAGTTGGGCTGGAAATTCGCCTGACGCTGGCTCGTTAAAACATAGCGTAAATTAAGGCAAGAAGCTGGGACGATATAAGATCAAAAATAACCAAAATGTATTCTGTAATTCACAATTTCAATACTATAAATAAAATAAACATGTAATTTTTTTTTTTTTTTTTTTTTTTTTTTTCCAATTCATTTTAATATCATGTTGGGCATTTAAGTGATGCAAGACCATTTGGAATGTTTCATTTTTAAAATTGGGTGAAATAAAATGGGACAAATAAGAAATCTTTGATTAAGCGACACCAGATAATCTGGATTTACATGTTTGCATGGCATCTTGAACAAATTGGACAGTCTCATTTTTAACCAGAGGGTGTTGCAGGATGATAACAGACGAAAGATTTAGGAACAAGCGTATTGATATATAGACAAACACTAAATATCTGTTCAATCAATAGTTTAATTTAAATTTTCAAATTTATTTACTTTGGAATTATAATGGTTAGCATTCATGGAATGGTCTTAACTGAAGGTAATAAGATGTTATACTGCATTTTGGGATTTTCTCATTTCATGTCCCTGGTCAGATGAAAGCGGTTAGGTAAGTAATAGTGTTCTTTAGGACCTTTTGAAATTTTTGTTTTTTTAATAAGTAACTTCCATTTTATTTTTTTTATATCTAATCACATTTCTGTTCAATAAGTCTGGTGTCATTTATGCTGCTTGGAACACCATTGAGTAAGGGGTAATGATTTAAGCTCCGGGACAATGTTTGAATTCATGGGTAATTGTCTGAAAATTACTTATTTCAAAGTAATTTAAAAAAAAACCCATCTTAACAGAGCCCGAGGTTACTGTGGCCTGAACATTGTGTTTATATAAACAATAAAGATGAGGACAACAGTCTCAACAGAGCCAGAGGTTACTGTGGCCTGAACATTGTGTTTATATAAACAATAAAGATGAGGACAACAGTCTCAACAGAGCCAGAGGTTACTGTGGCCTGAACATTGTGTTTATATAAACAATAAAGACGAGGACAACAGTCTGAAATATCAAAATTATTAATTCCAAGAAGGAGTTTGATATTTTTTTTTTTTTTTTGTTTTTTTTAGGCAAGTTTTCATCAACTTGGCAATGTGAATGTAGACATTGTATTGAATGGTATTACAGTCTCAAACAACAATTAAGTCAAGTCAAGGGACATTGTATTGAATGGTATTACAGTCTCAAACAACAATTAAGTCAAGGGATAGACATTGTATTGAATGGTATTACAGTCTCAAACAACAATTAAGTCAAGGGATAGACATTGTATTGAATGGTATTACAGTCTCAAACAACAATTAAGTCAAGGGATAGACATTGTATTGAATGTATTACAGTCTCAAACAACAATTAAGTCAAGGGATAGACATTGTATTGAATGGTATTACAGTCTCAAACAACAATTAAGTCAAGGGATAGACATTCAGACAGAAAATGTGTATGTTTTCCTTTCTGGGGGGAGAGGGAGGAAATCTTAGTATATATATTTACCGACCCCTCCGCACAAGCAGGATGTAACACAAGGTCAATGTCTTAAGCGGAGTTTAACAGGTTTGAATTCAGAGTTTTCCTTCTCCTAGACCGGTTGCCTAACCAAGGTTAAAGGGCCCAGTCTGCCCTACTATTTACCCATAGCTGGAGGGAGAGTAGAATTCATACCTTTCCCAAGGGTATTAGTGCTAAGTGAAATGCAATTACTGCATCCAGGATTTGAACTCTGGGCGACGAGTCCATTTCCTATGACTTTAACCATTACACCACATGATTTCTACAGGAAATCTTAGTATAAGTCACCAAATGTCTGTTTGTCTGTCCATACCAATATGGCTCCACCATTTTTATCCCAATTTCAACTAAACTTTCAAAAATTGTTAGTGTCGTCCCTGAAAAGGTTTTAAGTTGAAATTGGCTTTTTTCTTTTTTCCTCTTAACCCAAAATAAAACCATTTTTTGTCTGTCTGTCTGTCCGTACCAATAAGGCTCTCACATTTTCTTCCCAATTTCAACTAAACTTTCAGAAATTCTTTTGGTCATTCCTGAAAAGGTTTTAATTTGAAATTGGCCTTTTTTCTACCTAAAATGAAAATATTTATGTCAATAAAACATTAAGTAATTCTAAGGCAGCCATGATTTGCAAGGGAGGTAACTAAGTAAATATGCTTGGCATTCAGAGTTAACTCGTTTTCAAAACCCTATACAAGTGATCATTTTTTTAAATTTTTTTTTTATGGATACAATAGAAAAGATTTATCTATATTTATTTATTCATCTATTATATTTATATTTTTAAAAGCTGTATGTAATCCGGGTAAGTACTGCTAGTAAAAATAGAACACTTGAAACTGGTTTCAAGCCAATTTGGGGCATTTTCCATTATCTCTAAAAGCTTAAGAGATGACTTTTAATAGATGATAAGAGGAAAAGATTGCAATGACATTTCAACTAGAAACAGTGGAAAGAAAAATAAATGTAATACAAAAAACAAGCAAGTATAAGAAATAAGTTTAGAGTTTTAGCCTTTTTATTGGCCTTTACTTCACATTCTATTCTTTTATTTATTTATTTATTACTAACCAAATACATGTACTATGGACAGAGAAAATTGAGTTGTAATAAAAGTTCTCTTAGACACTGCTGGATAAGTAAGGATGATATAACAAGTTTTATGGTACACCTAAATTTATATATAAGTTTGAACAGTAACATACTTTATTATACGATCAGTTAATAAACGAATTAATTAATAAAAAAATTTAAAAAATAAATTTTTAAAAAAGGCGAAAGAAGTTAGAAACTTAAGGACCCTTTTGATCAGTGCTTTTTCAAAAGTTAACAACCGGTGGATCGATTGTTTAAAAGTCAAAATGTATAAATTGGGTAAAAGGGGGATAGGATAATGTAAAGATTGGAGCAACAAGAATGAAGGGGGTAAAAAAAATTTTCCTTCATGTCACCCCAATTATATATATATATATATACACACACACACACACACCCAAACCCTCTGCACGAAAGTCAATTTCTTAAGCGGAGTTTAACAGGTTTAAATTCAGAGCTTTCCGTCTCCTCGACTAGTTACCTAACCCTGGTTAAAGAGCCCAGTCTGCCCTACTATTTACCCATAGCTTGAGGAAGAATAGTTGGATTCATATCTTTCTCAAGGATATTAGTGCTATGTGAAATGCAAACAGTCTCATCCAGGATTTGAACTCGTCATGTCCATTTCCTATGATGGTAACCATTACACCACGCTCTTCACATGATGAACTTATAAGTGACACAAATTCAATCTCCCTAGTCTTGAATTATTGAAAAGGGGATAGACTCCCTCACTGTCCAGCTGATACTGACAATAGGCCACTTACTTGTGAGGGTTCTTACTTGTTTACTCATCTACTGCTGTTAATTCCTCTACATCGTCGACCATCTTCTCTGGGCTGTTTTCACGGGTTGCTTTTACTACTTGTTCATTTGGGCTGGACATCTCTTGTTTTAACTTATCAATAAAGTTAGACTTGTTGTTTTTCTTTAAGTCTTTTATTTAAAACAACCCAGCCCACAATACCGCAATGGTGAGATGCGACATCTCTGGAGCTGACAACAATGTCTGCTCTCGGCGAAAATCTAGTCGCAACTAGAACTTCTCGCACGTCTAATCAAGCGCTTCCAGAGGTCAAGCAAATGTCACGAATTGTCAATCAATGGCACTGGTAATTTTCCACTGAATCTAATGAACTCTGATTAAAAAATATTCTAACTACAGTACATACATAATTCATTGGCTATCCATGAATTGTGTAACACTAGTACTTCTTGTAAGGGCCGGTTTTGTTCAGTCGATAGAGCGTCAGACTAGGAACCAGAAGGTTCCAGGTTTGATACCGGCCCTCACCAACTCAGTGTATGAGTAGTACATGGATCTGTGCCATAATAAGAGGAGCTGATGGTAGGTGTGGCACTCTACCTTAGACACCAAAACAATCTCCTTGGTCTAGTGCTAGTGAAAAGGGGATAGACTCTATCACTGTCCAGCTGATACCGGCAATAGGCCCCTCTGCCCACTTTACTACTAGAATAATGGGAAGCCTTTTTATTTTATTAGATCTAATGACATTCATAGTACTAGCAAAATAAAAAACGCCCTCCGGGCGATGTAAAAATAATTTTTTAAAACATATTGCCTAAGGGGTGGAAGTTAAAAATTCAATGTCAGAGAGTTTGTACCCTAAGTAAGTAAAATCATTCAAATTCATTAAAGGATTAAAAAATAAAACAATTTGAAATGTAAACTTTAAATATATATTAAAATAAAACAAACTATATATAGATATATAATACCAGTTATGTATTTATCAAAACTTGTTCTAAAAAACAATGAGGACTGTCTAATGTTGCATGTTCAAATTTTGAGTGTATTTATTGAATAAATACACTCAAAATAACATAGAATAAAAATGTTATTCTATGTTATGACGATTTCGTGTATAGTGACGTAAGCAGTGATGTAATTTTTGTTACAGACAAATAACCGGAAGCGAATCTCCATTATTAATAGATGTAGTCTAGGCAATAAGCCGGCAATAAATCACAAAAACTATTACTAGATGAAGACTACAGTGATGATCTAGTGCTTCTTGTAAATACACCTCCACAAACCGAATCACTGCTGCATCGCCTAGAGAAGGCAGCAAGTGACATTAGCCTCCTATGTGAATTCAGATAAAACAGAGTTTGTGTTTTAAACAAAATGGAGATGTCTCCATATTGCATAGTGTAGGCCTCTGAAATTAGTAGACCAGTTCCCATACCTAGGTAGTAATATCTCATCTACAGAAAGTGATTTTAATATACACATACAGAGATGCTGATAGGTACACATCCTGTGTCTCTGACGCATTAAAATCTAAATGGATACAGTAAAATCATATCCATGCATCTCAGTGTTTTTCTTTTTTCTTCCCTCACCATTTCAACCTAACTGTAAATACATTTCAATAGTTTCTTAGAAATGAATTACACAGGATAAGTTACAAGGTAGGGGTTTAGTTGTTTCCCCAGATCATTAATAAAAACCCTACAATTTATTAAGAAACTTTAGTTGGGACCCATAAATTTTCCCGGGGACTCATTCAAAACAAATATGTGCATCCTCGGACATACTAAAATAAAAAGCTATCAGCAACACTGATAGTTAATGATTTATATTGAAATCAATAAAGATAAGTGTTTCATGGAAAATATGGAGGTGTTTGTGGAAATGGAGATAGCAAACCGAGTTCAAATCCTGGACACTGCTGTTGCATTTCACTTGGCGCTAATACACTTGGGAAAGGTATGAATCCAAATGAAAATTTGTTCTGTGTGTGTGTGGAGGGGGTTTTAAGTCGCAAAAACTTTTAAATTAATAAATTAATTTATTATTATTATTATGCTAACCTATTAAGGATAATTTAACTTGCCCTCCCAATCTTACAGCGGTAACACTCCCACTTACTGGTGTAATGTTTAGCAAACTAATCTTGCAGATCCATTACTAATGAATAGTATGTTTAATCCTTGCTGGATGTCCCATACAAGCAACTTTGTGTCACACCTTACCTTTAGGTAACAGGTTGGATAAATACCTATTTTAATCTGCATCTCATGATGGTGTAATGGTTAACAAGCTAGTCTTGCAGATCCATTACCACTGAATAACGAGTTCAATCCTCGCTGGATATCTCGTAAAAAAAGACCTTGTGTTTTGTTTTACGGCATATCAACCTCGGGTCATTTAAAAAAGTTTTGAAATAAATTCATTCTTAATAAATACTTTTTCTTTTCTTTTTTTCTTTTTTTTCTTTTTTTTTCTTTTTTTCTTTTTTTTTTCTTTTTTCTTTCTTTTTTTTTTTTTTTTTCTTTTTTTTTCTTTTTTTTTTTTCTTTTTTTCTTTTTTTTTTTTCTTTTTTCTTTTTTTCTTTTCTTTTTTTTCTTTTTTTTCTTTCTTTTTTCTTTTTCTTTTTTTCTTTCTTTTTTTTCTTTTTTCTTTTTCTTTCTTTTTCTTTTTTCTTTCTTTCTTTTTTCTTTTTCTTTCTTTTCTTTTTTCTTTTCTTTTTTCTTTCTTTTCTTTTTTTTCTTTTTTTTCTTTTTCTTTTTTCTTTCTTTCTTTTTTTCTTTTTTTCTTTTTATAAACATTTTTCTATTTAACCCATAGATGGTACCCTAACAGGTACTATCACTCTGGGTCAGAGTGTTTGGTTTAATGTCATACCCAGGACAATAGGACCCTCAGCCACTGCCTTCTAGCACATATGATAAAAAGGTTTGGGGCTTGCCCTAAGGGCAATAGGGTTGGGACAATCATATAGGTGCTAGGCCTCTCCAACTGCCTAAGTAAAGGCCAGAATAAAGTGTTGCATGACATGAACTGTGTAGCCACCAGGATTCTGTCCTTAAGCATCACAAGTTGCCACCTATGGCCAACAGGTGGCACCATTGAGTGGGTTACCCCTTTGTAGAGGTGCAGTCAGTGTATTCTAAGGCCCCAGTTGACAGGGCTGAGGAGTAAATGTGTTCTGAGTGTGACTTCAGCACACTAGTACAAACTATTTTATTACTAGTATGAAGGATTGTATTAAGAGAGTAGAGTAGGAAATGAAACCTTCACAGGCCTTTTCTTTCTTTTTTTTATACCCAGGTAGAAGCTTACTCAGGAAGCAATCTTTTTTTTCTTTCTTTCTTTTTTTCTTTTTTTCTTTTTTCTTTTCTTTCTTTTCTTTTCTTCTTTTTCTTTTTCTTTCTTTTTTCTTTCTTTTTCTTTTCTTTTTTCTTTTTTTCTTTCTTTTTTTTTCTTTTCTTTTTTTTTTTCTTTTTTTTTCTTTTTTCTTTTCTTCTTTTTCTTTTTCTTTTTCTTTTTTCTTTTCTTCTTTTTTCTTCTTTTTTTCTTTTTTTTCTTTCTTTCTTTTTCTTTTTCTTTCTTTTTCTTTTTTCTTTCTTTTTTCTTTTTCTTCTTCTTTTTCTTTCTTTTTCTTTTTTTCTTTTCTTTCTTTCTTTTTTTCTTTTTTCTTTTTCTTTCTTTTTTTCTTTTTCTTTCTTTTCTTTTTTCTTTCTTTCTTCTTTTCTTTTTTTCTTTTTTCTTTCTTTAATACAATTCATCATAATACCTCATCCTTGTTCCACTTATTCTTTTTCTTAAAGAACCTGTATTACATAATAATTGCCCGTTTTTCATTGAATACTCACGACAAATAAAAATACTTAAATATATTTTCTTTCAATTTAGGTAAAGTAAATTGGATGTAATCAAGATTTCATTTCAAATTCATTATCTTCTTATAATAAAGATCTTTCTTATAAGAGAAATCAGATTTTTATATGATCAATAATTTGCCTTTTCTATGCATATACTGACATCACTTTCTGTAGATGAGATATTACTACCTAGATATGTGACCTGGTCCACTAATTTCAAGAGCTGGCTAGTCATATCAAGCCCTAGCAACTATATGATTCTTTTCGGAGAAATCAGATTTCTATATGATCAATAATTTTCCCATAGTAATTTATGCTTTTCCTATGAACATATTGACATCACTTTCTGTAGATGAGATATTACTATCGAGGTATGTGACCGGGTCTATTAATTTCAGGGGCTTACCGATCAGCTAGTCATGTCAAGCCCTAGCAATTATATGATTATCGTATCGGAGAAATCTGATTCCCATATGATTAGGAATCTCTCCATAGTAATCTATGCTTTTTCTTGGTTGTTTTATGGCATATCAACCGTTTTCAGGTTATTTTATGCCAAATCAATTCATTTTGATATCCAAGGGGCCGGGTTAGCTCAGTTGGTAGAGCGTTCGGCTAGAAACCACAAGGTTCCTAGTTCGATACCGGTCCCCGCCAACTCAGCGTATTAGTAGCACAGGGATCTGTGCAGTAAAGTAAGGAGCTGATGGTAGGTGTAGCGCTCCACCTCAGATGCTAAACACAATCTCCTTGGTCTAGCGCTATTGAAAAGAGGATAGACTCGCTCGCTGACTGGCTGATACCGACTTTAGACGCCCTGTCGACTTTACTTACTTTTACTTACAATACCTGCTGTTGCTTAAATGGTCATCCATTTAAGTAATGTACTACGTAACTTCAGTGATCTGGTGAGAACCAGTGTTTTCAAGATGATTAGACTATAAGCATGTCTTTTCTATGCATATATATTAACATCACTTTCTGTAGAGGAGATATTACTACTGAGGTAAGTGAGCGGGTCTAATAATTTCAGGAGCTTAAAATCAGCTGGTCATGTCAAGCCCTCCTAACGATATGGTTATCTTATTGGGGTAGATCAGATTTTCATATGATTGATAATCTATCTATTGCAGTCTATGCCTTTCCTATGCATATATTGACATCACTTTCTGTAGATGAGATGTTACTACCTAGGTTTGTGACGATGTCTATTGATTTCAAAGACTCTCCATCCAGTGTGGAGATATCTCCATCTTGTTTACTACTGAATAGTGAGTTTGATCCTCACTGGGTGCCTTGTGTCACATCCTATGTGTGGCTAACAGATTAAGTAAATGTGTCCTGTAATGGTTAGCAAGCTGGTTTCACAGATCCACTATTACTGAATAGCAAGTTCGATCCTCTCTGGATGCCCCATATTTTTGCGACCTTGTGTTACACCCTTCCCGTGGTGAACAAGTTGGGTGAATACTTGCCCTTGGGAAAGGTATGAGTCCAACTATTCTCCCTCCAACAATGGGGAGAATGGGCTCTTTAACCATGGTATGGCAGCAAGTCTAGGAGAATGAAAACTTTAAATTCAATCCCGCTTTACTCCATTTAAAAAAAATTGACTTTGTGTCACATCCTGCCTAAGGTGATGGGTTTGGGACAGTACATTTTGTGGGACTGACAAAGTTATTACCTAAATTTTGATCAGTGCACCCCCCCCACACACACACACACACACTTTTGGGGGTACTTTTGCATAGCCCAATGGTTAGCAAAGTTGTCATAGTGAAATTAGTTTGATTCTCAATTGGTGCTCATTATATATGGCCTTGTGCCTGTCTATAGTAATAATTATTTTTTACAAAAGTAAAAAAAAATTTTTTTATTTTGTTTTTTCACTATTTTTTTTTAAAAAAAGGGGCCCATGGAGTAATGGACGAAAAAAAAAAAAACAAATTCAAATTTTGGATAAGGTTGTTTATATTTCGCATAGCGCTTATACCCTTGAGAAAGGTATATGCATCCAACTATTCTCCCTCCAGCTATGGGTAGGGCAAACTGGGGTCTTTAACTTTGGTTAGGCAACCAGTCTAGAAGGAAAACTCTGAATTTAAACCTGTTAAACTTTGCTTAAATTGACTGTCACATCCTACTCATACAGAGTGTGTGTGTGTGTGTGTGACCATATCCCAAAAAATACGGTTGAAAAAGACTTACTGATTTTGATAAAATTGAATTTCATCAACATTTATACAACTGTAAAAGAATTAATGGTTTCCTTAAGAAGAAAAAAATACTAATTTAAAAAGGTTTGTTTTGTCTCTCTTTACAAATGGTTAAATGGTTTGATTTAGAACTACCAAATTTGGTATACATGCTCGAACTGAAGGAATGAAGGTTTTAACTTTAAATTAAAAAAAGAAAAATTGTTCATCATGGAAAAATGGGTGGTTCTTATTGAAAATGGGTCTTTAACAATAGTCAGTGGGAAACCATATAGTAAAATCATTTCCAATGCATTTTTATAATAGAATGATTTCCAATGCATTTTCATAGTAAAACCACTTTTAATGTATTTTTATAGTCATTTCTTTTCAATGTATTTTCATTGTAAAAGTCATTTCCAGTGCATTTTCATTGTAAAAGTCAATTCATTCATTGTAAAGTCAATTCCAATGCATTTTTATAGTAAAACCTTTTGTCATATATCTTGAACTCTTACTCAACATAGTGTTCTGGGTATGACACCAAACAGCATCCAGTGATAAGACTCCAGTTCTGAAGCTCTGGAGAATGTGGAATACCCCTTCATTGCCATTACTACCAGGTCCACTTTAACCTGAGGGGTAGTACCTGTTAAGGTTCCATCTATGGATAAAATAAATCTGTTAGAAAGTTAGTATTGTATAGGATTATTTGAAACATTATAACTGTTTGTAAACAAACCATTATTATTACAGAATTTTTGATGTTCGATAGGAATACTTGAAACCATTTTAAACCATAGGAAATGGACATGGAGAGCAGGTTCAAATTCTGGACAAGAGTGTTTGCATTTTACATAGCGCTAATACCCTTTTGAAAGGTATGCATTCAACTACTCTCCCATCACCTATGGGTAAATATTAGAGCAGACTGGGCTCTTTAACCTTAGTTAGGCAACCAGTGTATCCGAAGGAAAACACTGAATTCAAACCTGTTAAACTCTGCTTAAGACCTTGTGTCACATCCTACTAGTGCAGAGGAGTAATATATATTTACTAAGAATCATTATTAGTTAGAATATATTGAATATATATATAATTTACTAAGAATCATTATTAGTTAAATAAAAATAATAATATATATTATTGAATATTATTGAATATATATATAATTTACTAAGAATCATTATTAGTTAAATAAAAAATAATAATTATATATTATTGAAATATTATTAATATATATAATTTACTAAGAATCATTATTAGTTAAATAAAAAAATTATATTATTATTGAAATATTATGAATATATAATAATTTACTAAGAATCATTATTAGTTAAATAAAAATAATAATTATATTATTATTGAAATATTATTGAATATATATATAATTTACTAAGAATCATTATTAGTTAAATAAAAAAATAATAATTATATTATTATTGAAATATTATTGAATATATATATAATTTACTAAGAATCATTATTAGTTAAATAAAAATAATAATATATTATTATTGAAATATTATTGAATATATATATAATTTACTAAGAATCATTATTAGTTAAATAAAAATAATAATTATATTATTATTGAAATATTATTGAATATATATATAATTTACTAAGAATCATTATTAGTTAAATAAAAATAATAATATATTATTATTGAAATATTATTGAATATAATATAATTTACTAAGAATCATTATTAGTTAAATAAAAATAATAATTATATTATTATTGAAATATTATTGAATATATATATAATTTACTAAGAATCATTATTAGTTAAATAAAAATAATAATTATATTATTATTGAAATATTATTGAATATATATATAATTTACTAAGAATCATTATTAGTTAAATAAAAATAATAATTATATTATTATTGAAATATTATTGAATATATATATAATTTACTAAGAATCATTATTAGTTAAAAGCATATAATTGCTTGCAACTTGTTGGTGTTAGATAAGAATACTTGAAACCAAATGACTGTGCCAACAAATGATTATTATTATAAATCGGAATAGTTACTTTAAACCATTTGATTGTGTCGGGGCAGGGAGTCTAGTGGCTTTGGTCCTGGACCGTGGCTACAATTATCAGCATCAATACCTGCCCCCTCAATTTAAAGGGGTTGGGTTGGGTTTATTGCCCAGTGCCTGAAGGGGAATGCCGACGGGATCAACGCATTCTTTGCACCCGCCATCCATGAGTCTCGGCTTGTGGGTGGTCCCATTAATAGGGCCCTGTGCCTAACCTGTACACGTAGGGTAGTATGATTATTAGTACTAGCAGGACCTGGGTATGATAATTTAATTATTACATTTGATATCTTTACTTAAGAGCTATTGCAAATAGTTCAATATGTAAAAAGTATAATAATATTGATTTAACTCTCCCTCACTCTTTTTTTTTCTCTTTTCTTTCCTTTTTTTTTTTTTTTTTTTTTTTTTTATTGAAACAGATTGGCATTATTGTTTCCACACATTCACCCCCTCTTTCTATTTTCCCCTACTCTTTCTTTTCTTTCTGACTGCACCTAAATGGGGCCACCTGTTGGCCATGAGTGGCAACTCCACTTAGGCTAAACAGGCAGTTGGAGAGGCCTCCTCCGATCAATTGGCTGGTCACATCAAGCCCTAGCACCTATATGATTTTCCCAGTTCTATTGACCTTATGGCAAGCCCCAACCCTTATCATATATGTGCTAGAAGGCGGTGGCTGAAGGTGTTCATGTCCTGGGAATGAACGTTAAACTCTATCTGATGGTGAGGCTCCAGGTCTGGAGCTCTGGGGAATGTGGAGCACCCCTTCATCACCATTGCTCCCTGATTCAGTCTGACCTGGAGTGGTAGTACCTGTTAGGGTCTCATCTATGGGTTAAATAGGAAAATGTGTTTATAAAAAAAAAAAATTGAGTATCCATTAAGTATGAATCTATTTCAAAACTTTGTCTGCATTAAATGACCCACTGAGGTTGATATGCCGTAAGCCAAACCAAATCAAACTCTTTTTTTCTTTTTTTTTTTTTTTTCTTTTTTTTTTCTTTTTTCTTTCTTTTTTTTTCTTTTTTTCTTTTTTTCTATTTTCTTCTTTTCTGTGTAGCACATCCTTTTTCTTCCGTTTCTTTATAATAAAAACGGAATGGTCCATTATTCATCTGAGGTTATGGCACTCATAAGAATTCAGTGGATAAGCAACACCAGATAATAATCAGGATTTACATTTTTGCATTACATCTTTGATGATTTGGACGGTCTGATTTTTTTTAACCAGAGGGTGTTGCTAGATGATAATGGTCGTAGAATTAAGGAACGCGAGTATTGGTATATATTAGATAGGAATATTTGATATATAACTGTGCAAACAAATAACTAGAGAAAAAGTGCAATTTAGAAAAAAGAAAAGAAAAAAAGTGTAAAGGAACATTTGAAAATATAGAAATAGACATTTCTACATGAATTGAATTTTGGTATTAAATGTCCCATAAGAAGTTGATATTCCATTAAACAAATTTTGTACGAAATAGAATTGGCTACCTGAGTTCAAATCTTGGAACAGGCTGTTTGCATTTCACTTCACACTAATGCCCTTGGGAAATCCATCTGATCTCTTCCCAGTTATGGGTAAATAGTGGGGCAGACTTGGTTCTTTAGCCTTGGTAAGACAACTTGTCTAGGAGAATGAAAACTCTGAATTCATTTGTCTGATTTTTTTTTTTTTTTTTTTTTTTTTTAAATTTTAAATTTTTAGATAAGGCTTGATAATGGATCATATTACGTTTAGGCACCCCTTTTTGATCTCGATTAAGAAAGGACATGTTTGTTTATTTACACCGTCAATATCCGGTTGTTTGTTAGGGGTTAGTTTTATAAATTTTTTAAAAATCTAAAAATCCTATGTTAAAACAACCGGATATTGACGGTGTAAATGAAAAACATGTCCTTTCTTAATCAAGATCAAAAAGGGGTGCCTAAAGGTCATATGGTCTGATAATTTGTATTATTTAGATTTTTCAAAATGTTGTTCTCCTGTTTATTGTTACTAGCAAAAATATGCACCCTCTGGGTGCAAGTATTTAAGTTTTAATGTAATTAAATATATTAAATTAAAAGGCTAATGAAACTAAATAAGAATGCAAATAGAATTATTTGAAACAAAGGGAATATAATCGAAAAATAGAACAACTTTGAAACTAACACTTCCATCATTTTCCATCACTCACATCTTTCATTGCTAATTTTTTCTAATTTGACTATTTAATTAAATCAGGAAGTAAAGAATAAAATTAGTTATTTCTTCTTGTTAATGGATTTCTTTTAAGATTTATCCCCGAGATTTTTGCTCATATTCATTAATATAAAATCAAATTTTTAAAATCAATATGCAATTTAGCCTTCCCTTTCACACTGTAAACCACTATTTTGTTGTATATATAAATACACTTAGATGTTATTAGAATGTAAAGTAAGTAAAGTCGTCGGGGCGGCCTTAAAGTCGGTATCAGCCTGTCAGCGAGGGAGTCTATCCGCTTTTCAATAGCGCTAGACCAAGGAGATTGTTTTTAGCATCTGAGGTGGAGCCACACCTACCATCAGCTCCTTACTTTACTGCACAGATCCCTGTGCTACTCATACGCTGAGTTGGCGAGGACCGGTATCGAACTAGGAACCTTGTGGTTTCTAGCCGAATGCTCTACCGACTGAGCTAACCCGGCCCTTATCCCACATATACGAGTCAGGCACAAGGCCCTATTAACATGGGACCACCCACAAGCCAACAGTATTAATAATGTAAAACAATTTTATTAATAATTGAGGTTTAAGTAAAAATAAAATCATGGGAATGTGACGTGGGTAGTGATATAGTTTCAGTTACATACACACACAGTCTCCATTATAATAAGATATACAACGTTTCAGGTGTGCCCTCCAGCCTTCTTCACTTGGTGTAATGGATATCATGATTGAGTTAATACAGTTCTAAGTGACAATCATCTGTAGGTTGTAGGTTCAATCCTGACTATGAGTGAAAATAATATAGAATACTTAACATAGCTTAACACTTGTACCCGGTTATGATTTAGAGAATGAGAACAATCTACCCCCAATGGATTAAATAAAGGGTTCGGTTCAAAGTTCCATGAAGGCTCCGAATTACGACATGAAAGCTCCTGAGTTCAAGAAACACCTGAAGAAGGCCAGAGGGCACATTGGCTGAATGTTGTGTATATAACAATAAAGATGAGGACAACAGTCCGAAAAATCTAAATATTAGTGTTGTACTCTGCTTAAAAAATGACCTTGTGTCATATCTCGCCAGTAGCAGAGGGGTTGGGTAAATACATATCCATCGTAGACGGGTACTTCAACTATTTCATGTTTGCTTTAGTTACAAATCAAATTGAAATAGATCACTAAGTAGGCTGGGTCTATTTTAATAGTTTAACAGATTTGAATTCAGAGTTTTTCTTCTTCTAGACTGGTTGCCTAACCAAGGTTAAAGAGCCCAGTCTGCCCTACTATTTTACCCAATAGTTGGATTCATACCTTTCCCAACGGTATTAGCGCTATGTGAACTGCGGCTTCGTCCAGGAATTGAACTCGAGTCAACAAGTCCATTTCCTGTGACTCTAACCAGTACACCACCAAAAAAGTAAAGTCGTCGGGGTGGCCTAAAGTCGGTATCAACCAAACAGTGAGGGAGTGTATCCCCTTTTCACTAGCGCTGGACGAAGTAGATTGTTTTTTTGTGTCTGAGGTAGAGCGGCACACCTATCATCATCTCCTTACTTTACCGCACAGATCTCTGTGCTACTCATACGCTGAATTGGCGAGGGTCGGTATCGAACCAGGGACCTTGCGACTCCTAGGCAAGTGCTCTACCGACTGGGCAAAAACAAGTTAATATAAAAGACTGACAATATAGGAAGTGTATATTTAGCTAACAACAGCAAAGTGTATGTTAATATTTACTAAGAAACAAACTTCTAGTGAAGGCTGCTTGATACAACTTAACTTCTTGGTATTCAAACCTTGATTTTGTCTCGCATACAGGCTTTTAAGGTTTTCTTACAGTGCCTGCTTTGTTACTAAGTGGTCACCCAATTAAGTACTGAACAGGATCATCGCTACTTAACTTTGGTAATATGGCGGGAACCAATGTTTTAAGCGTAACTTGACCGTAAGTCATAACTTATTGTTGTTTTTGTGTTTTTGTTTTGGCTAAAAATCAGTTATAACTTCCCAGGTACATGTGTACTTAAAATGTTCTTGAAAAAAAGATCGATTGAATGAATCAATCACTTAGTAATTTGGGTAAATTTCGAAGAGACCTGCAATGATACCCTTAAGTTAAACTACTAATTATAATAACCCAATAATAATTGAATTATTAAAGGGTTATCACTGTTATACCCTACAAAATAAATAAACGTATTATTGGTTGTTTTGATCCATGTAATGTTTATTTCAGACAAAAATTCACAACATTAGAAAATATTAAGTATTTTTTTAATAATTTAATTTATTTATTTCAATTTTAATGATTTTATTAGTTTATTTATTTATGTATTATTTTATTTATTTATGTATTTATATAATATATTATTTTATTTATTTATTTATACAATATTTTATTTATTTATTTATGTATTTATAATTATATTTATTTATATTTAATATTATTGATATGTTATATCATTTATATAATATTTTGAAAGAATTTATCCTAAATTTTAAGTGTTACAAAAACCTTTTTAGTGAATTTCAGAATTTTGTTTTTAAATCAATTTTAGCGCATTTTCAGTGACAAAATAAATTAAATTAAAAGTATAATTCTAAAAAATAGTGACTAGAATCTCCAGCCATGAGTAAAAAGTATTTAAATAAATAAATAACATTTTGAAAGACTTGGCCATCCTAGTTAGCAGTAAAGTAGCAGTTAAAAACTAGTAAAATAAAAATTATAAAAAATAAAAAAATAGTTTAAGAAAAAAATCTGTTAGTAGCGTGGGTTGTTTAACAGTGAAACATTAACAGGCTTTTCGATTTTTTTAGTGTTGAGTTAATGGGTTTTGAAATCTAAGTGCATTTATTTATTTATTTATTTAAGAATAGAGCTTAATTAAAAAATACCCAACTAAAAAAAAATATGAATAATAACAAATATATTAGAAAAAAAAAAGCCTCTAAAAATACATGTGCGAGCCTCGTTTTGGATATTTTTCCTCCGTACAATGTGAAGGTTGGCGCAAAAAAAGAAAATGGAAAAAACGATTTTATGTATCTAGTAGCAGCCGTTGGTGTTTACTGCTACTGTAGCAACATTTCACCCTATTTTCTGTGTGGTAGTTATGTTCGACAGTTATTGATGAATTTTTTTCTTACCTAAATTTTATAGTAACCTACACTGCACAATAAGTTTCACTTTATTTATTTTTTTATTACACTGTAAACTTTAAAGAAAAAGTAAAAATACATGTCTATAGTATAAGTTTGTTTTGTTCTCCTTCCTCAAAGAAGTAACTCTTTGTGATTGCAATAAAGATTGTGGTATATATAGTAAATATTATATACATATATAAAGGGCAGTTGTGTGTGTATGTATGTCCAGAAAAAACTACGAAGATAAAACAATTTACGACAAAGTAAATATAGATACACATTCACTATCACCAGATTTTGCATTTTGAGCAAAAGTAATAATAAAGACTTGATTTGTATTTGTGAAAATAATTTAAAAAAATAGAATTTAAATGATAACAGGATGGATTTTTTTTCTTTTAATATTTTGAATAGTAGACATTAACGTTTCTTTTCAGGGTGGCTGGATCAATGCAAGGTCTTTTTTTACATGGGGATTCCTACGAGGATCCTGGATCCAACTCCCTATTCAGTAATAATGGATCTGCGGGACTAACTTTAAAAAATGCCCCCTCTACCTTGGCGATGCCGGGTAGCTACTTATGTATATAATTAAAAAAAAGGGGGTTATTTTTATTTCTAGGGAGCTAAATCTTTTTGTTACTAATGAACCAATGCGTTTTTACTGCAGACTAAACATTCATATTAATGTTAAAATATAGAAATTTTTCAAAGGAATGATAATTTTATTTTTGATTTTATGAAAGATAAACTGTTTTTTATTTTATTTATTTATTTATTTATTTAAGTAAAAAAAAAATCTATACTAAAAAAAAACATAAGCTAGTAAAAATAACACACCCTAGAGAGATTTTATTTATTCATTTTTGTGGAGAATAATTTGCAGAATAAAGCAATTTTCAGTTCAATTTGCGACTGAATTGTAATTTTGTGGGGTCTACGTTCACGCTGGGGGAGTTGTTTTGTTTTGTTTTTTGTCTTTTAAATCCTCAAATTTCTCAATTTAACGGAAGTGTGTATTAAAATACTGAATAATTTTATCACTATTATTGTTACACTGGGCCTTAGTTGCTATCGTACACAAAAAAAACTTCATGGTCTTTTTAGTAGTTTCATTACACCCACGTCAAAAAAGGAAAGAAAAAAAAAGCTATATATTATATAAAGAAATCATTCATGTTTTTTAAGGTCATATAAGCTTAGTAATATTCACCAAGCAAGAAAAATAGTCATTTACAAGCCCCCAAAAGTGTTGGAGACACCCAGTGAGAATCAAATTCATTACAAAATGGTTTGTTCGCCTAGCTTGTTAATTATTATTACACTATGCAAAGTACCTATATTCACCAAGAAACTGGGTAAAAATGAAAATAATGGATTTTTTTAAAAAAAATCTGTTTCTGAGGGGGCAAAAAGGTTAGGAACGTATAATGAATTTAACAGTTCATTTTCTTACTGTTAATGTTTGGGGGAAATCAGGAATTTGAATTAAAAAAAGAATTTAAAAAACATCTCACAAAAAAACTACCCTTTTTTTTCTTTCTTTCTATAGAGACTCTTCATTCTACTTAACTTATATATAAAAAAATCTATTAAATTAAGTCTATCTACGAATAATACACCACTACATTGAAAATGAAACTGCGCTTAAGGGCCCTTCCTTTCCTTTGTAAAAAAAAAAAAAAAAAGCTCTTTGTTTCACATGTTCTCATTTTAAGTAAGTGACCTAATACTTCCCTACTAAATTTTTTTTGTCTTCATTTTTCTACCATGTTGCATACCAACGTGCCCAGTAAATTATAATTGCAAGCATTTTGTCGTTACTTAAAAAATATTATTATTATCATCATCATTGTAGTAGTCCTCTAAAATAAATAGTTTGCTCTCTCTCACTTTGTCTAACAACGTAAAATGTTTCAAATACAACATTTCATTGCTAATTCTATTTATTTATATAAAAAAGGGAATAAAAGGACTTTAAGCTGATAGACATTTATTAAAATCTACCATAAGATGTTATATTATTTCTGTTGATTAATAACCTCAACTCATTTCAGAGGTTAGCGCGTAGGTTTTCAAGGATGTCGGAATCGATTTGTGGTTACTGGTTGGGTAGTTACTATCGACCAAATTCGCTAAAAAAAAAAGGAAATATTGAATCTTAAATCCACTAATTATTGAACAAATGAGCAGATGGTATTTGTACTTTTAAATAAAGGCTTAAAAAAACCAAATCCTAAAAACCTGTAAAGTATTTAAAACTGTTTCTTTTGGAGAGTGGAGAGACCTAACCCTACCAAAGCCGATAATAGTAAAATGTCATGACTCGTTTGATAAATCCTCAAACGTTTTAACGGTTTGGGGTTTTTATTTTTACAAGCTTTTCTGTTTTAATCGAACTGATAAACATTAAAAAAATCGTATTTTTCAGACAGTATACATTAATCTTTTTATTTAGATAACTTAAACCGTATTTGTGCTTAGTTTATAAAAACTTTTATTTATTTATTTTTGGTCAGTTCTTTAACGTCTAACGTGAGGACGTATTTTGCTTAGAAATAAGTTACGAATTATAAAACAGGAAAATAAGATTTTATTTAAATAACTTAAATAGTAATTTCTTATTTCTGTTTAGTTTATAAATAAAACCTTTTATTTACTTATTGGTCACGTATTTAATATATCTAACTTGAGGACGTCTTTCACTTAGAAATAATATCTACAACCAGGCGGAATTAACACTAGGTTTTTTTTATGGGGCATCCATCGAGGATCGAACCGAGGCCTACGAAAAGATTTCGGTGGCCTCGATCGAACTCGCTATTCGGTAGCTAAAGGGCCAACGTTGCTCCCTTTTCTTTTTTTCTTTTTTAATTACATTTTCCAGCTGTGTTTAATTTGAAAATATTCAATGTTTTTAATCATTTTAAAAAATTGCATTTTCAGAATATAAGGGGCTAATTTTTAAAAATATATATATATTTTTTAAATAGTTAATTTTCCAACAATTTATTAATTAAGCATATTTGAGATGCTCTCTATAATAATCCGTAAGACGGCATGTAGGAACACGTGCTTGAAGACTTAGCTTTCATTAATAACGAATCTACTTCCTTTCTTCGTTTCTTTCTTCTTTCCATCATCTCCCCCTCTTCCTTTCATTTTGTGTATTTGTATTTCTTCTTTTGCTTTTTAAATAAATTTAACGTCTATACCAAGAGACTGACCGTAGTAGAACTGGGGCACGTATGTTTACCTATGATTTTTATATTCATGTATGGGATTTATTTTTCGTTTATTTATTTAAAAAAAATTATTTTAACTAACTTTGGTGCATATCGCATAAATGCATAAAAATAAAAAGAAAGAAAGAAAAGCACTAAGCGGTGCCTGCTGAAAATCCGACCCGTGCTAATTATGAATAATGTATTGATTGTTTTTATTTTCGAAACTAGGTCGTATTTATTTAAAAATTCGTGACAGTTGTTTTTGAATTAAATAATGAAAATACCAAATATATATATATATATATATATATATATATATATATATGGGTGTGGTAAAATATTTACACTTGTCGATAAAAAAACCCTGAGGTGGCTTACTTTTAACGCCTTCAAACCGCAAAAAAAATATTTTAAAGAGGATGGGGTTAGAATATTTACATTTACTTGTCAAGAAAAGACTTGATTTTCGCTTTCATATCGCATTAACTTTTCGGGAAAAAACACCTTCAAACAGCTAGGGAGTTTATAAGTAGCACAAGCCGGATTTTCAGCAGGCACTGCTTAGCGTTTTTTAGGGCAGGGGGCCAGGATGCACTTATACGATATGCACCCTAACTTTATCTAAATAATACTAATCTTAGTTGTTTTTTGGTTTTTCCCCATTTAAAACAGTGGGTCTCAACCTATGGGCTCCTTGGGTTCTTATTTTACTCTGGTGGACCCCCAGAGTCATTGGATGTTTAAAAATTCTATTGTATTTTTATGATTAGATGTTTTTTGTTTGCATGGACTCAAAAAATGTTATACTGTACCCTGGGTGCATATGGCCCCCGGTTGAAAACCACTTGTTTAAAAGGAGAAAAATCAACTTAAAAACAAGAAGGTATCTGCATTATTTACCTTTTTTCCTCTCCCCCTCTTAGACCCTTACTTAGGTTAGACAAGTAGTCGAAGAGGCCCCCTCTAATCAATTGGCTGGTCATGTCAAGCCCTAGCACCTATATGATTGCCCCAACCCTATTGCCCTTATGGCAAGCCCCAACCCCTTTTATCATATGTGTGCTAGAAGGCAGTGGCTGAGGGTCTTCATTTCTTGAGAATGACGTTAAACTATCTGATGATGAGGTTACAGTTTGGAGGTCTGGGAAATGTCATCATCGGGGCGGCCTAAAGTCAGTATCAGTGAGGGAGTCTATCCCCTTTTCACTAGCGCTAGACTAAGGAGATTGTTTTTGCGTCTGAGGTGGAGTGCCACACCTACCATCAGCTCTTTACTTTACCGCACAGATCCCTGTGCTACTCATACACTGAGTTGGCAAGGGGCGGTATTGAACTAGGAACCTTGTGGTTTCTAGCTGAACGCTCTAGCAACTGAGCTAACCCGGCCTTATATATATATATATATATATATATATATATATATATATATGACAATTATCAACAAAATGAGTCTTTTTATTAAAAAAAAGAAAATAAGTAAAAAGAAAAAAAAATTTTTTTTTTTTCTTAATGGCAGTGGGGATTGTATTAAATAACAAGTAAGTTCCTGTCTGGCAACCATCGTTCTACCTTCTACATTTCAGTTTAGTTTTTATTTTATTTTTATCTTTATATTTTTCTGTCATCTTGTGTTATCTATAAAATAAAGACTTTGTACATATCCTGTTTAAAGGTTAGGTCACCAAATGTGTGTTACTTACCTGGCCCAAACCAGGTGAAATAGATAAGTTTAGCTTCAAGGGGACATACTCAACCAGACAGTACCTACACCAATCATTTAAAAAGGGGTAAGAGTCATTTTCATTGCCTGGTGTCTGAGTAGCAATCCCAGCACTTTTGGTGGACATTGACAAATTCCAACCTTAATCAGTTTAAATTGCAATTTCTTGTGTATTTCTGGTCCAAACTTTAAAATATTTATATGGTTGGAAATAAAATAGAATAATCTTTCTAAATATGTAATTTCTATGTGTTTCTATTTAATTATTTTTTATGGCAAGTTAAAACAGTATTTTTCCTCAAACAGCCGAAAATGTGTAATATGAGGTTTTTTTTTTTCCCCAGACTAAATTTTACACGTTAATTTATTTTGTAAAATCAAAGTGGCTAATCTTTATCAATATTCTTGAAATTTTACACTTGATTAGAATACTCCTTAAACTACAAGCATAAACTTTCTTTTTTTTTCTTTTCTTTTCTGACTTTTGAAGTGAAAATATGATAGACAAAAGTTGACGGAGATTTCTTCAAAAAGTATAAGATCAGCAAAAAAGAGCACTATATCATTAATAGAAGATAGTTTCAGAATTATTTTCATATATAATATGTGAAATATTAATGCTGCTGTACCGTCAGGTTTTTTTTTTTGTCAAACTTTCAATTTTGGTAAAAAAAACCACTTAAAATTACGAGAAACATAAACAAAACTCAGCATACGTCGGACCGGCTTTGTTTAAAAACATATGTAAATGGATATTCTATTTCTTGTGTGTCATTCAACATAGGTATTTAAAAATGTATTTTTAAGTTCAAAGTTATGTTATCTATATAAATTAATACTATATATGTGTATACATGTAGTATTAAAATGAAAATGTTGAATAATCTTGTAGTAAACTTTAAAAAAAAACAAACCCTGCTATCTGTATCCTTTATTTGCTAGATAATGGGTTCCAGCATAGAGATACATATAATTTGAGTGCAGAATCAAGAGGAACATACAATTTTACTTAAGAATGCTAAGTTTTATCAAAATTGCTCCAAAAATAAAGAAATGGTAAAGAAATTACTGAATTCCTTGTTTTGAATTGGTCTGTCATTTGACTTTTTAACAAACCCAATTTCGGGGCTTTAAATTCTCATAACTTTTGAACCACTGGGGATATTTGTTGTAATTCAAACAGTTTTGAACTCTATCACATAGCTCTATATAACTGATATGATTAAATAACAATAACCTTAAATAACAATAACCTTAAATAAAAAAAAAATCAACTGGGAATGTTAGTCTTAGGCATTTCTGAAAGGGAAATGCTGACAGCTAAGCTTCTTTTTGCTTTCTTTTTCTTTTTTTTTTTGTAACCCCCCCCCCCGTATTTACCAATTCTGTTCACCACTGTTAAGGATGTGGCACAAGGTCGCAAGTATGGGACATCCAGTGAGGATCAAACTCTCTATTAGTAGTACGGAAATAGCGGATCTGCGAGACTAGCTTGCTAAGCATTACACCACAGTGAGACACCCTTTACCGAACCTGTTCGCCACGAGTAGGATTTGAAACAAGGTCGCTTGTATAGGGCACCCAGTGAGGATCAAACTTGCTATTCAATAGTTGTGGATCTGCGAGACTAGCTTGCTAACCATTACACCACGATGGGGCACCCCTGCCCATATATAAATGGGAGTGTTACCGTTTTAAAAATGACCCTGTGCTAAAATCGGAAGGGCAAGTTAAATTATACTTCCTATGATTGACATATCCAACTTCAGAAAGCAGAATTCGACCACATGTCTGACATTTCCAACCATCCATGTTCTCTCCAATATGATAGGTGTATCCCTTTCGAAGTTAACGCTTGAGGTTTTCATGCTCAATTCTTTCACTCTAAAAACTGGTACAGTCATCAACCACAGTTTGGAAGTTGACGCTTGAGGTTTTCATGCTCAATTTTTTCACTCTAAAAACTGGTACAGTCATCATCCACACTGGTATTAACATAATGATTGTGGCGAGAGAAACCACGAACGTAGTAGTTCGAAGCATGCACGACTGTGTTTGGCATGCAGAATGAAGATCAGTGGCGAGTGGGGAGATTGAACTCGCATTCTCCTGATCGTGAGTCGTGGCCCGACGCATGGGAATGACTAAACTATCCAGAGTGGCCAGGATCTAAAGGATTGACGCGTGCTGATTAGTGTCGCACGTGCTGGTCAGAGGAAGGAGCCCGGATGAACACTGTAATTGTGTATTTATTTGACCAGCTCTGAGAAACGGGAAGAAAGCTTGCAGTAGCATTTTGGCTGTGGTGACGAGTGGACGAGAGACAACTACTTGTGATAGTATTGGTGAGAAGAGTGCAGCATTGCTGGGAGAGTAAAATCGTCGGACTTAACTGTGCCCCCCCAGAGAACATTCATATTACAATGATAAAAAGATTAAAAATTTAATTTATTAATTTAAAAGGTTTTGTAACTTTAAAAAAGTCTTTCTATAGAGCTAATTTTCAGTTGAACTAATATTGGATCTACATTCCAATGTGCCCCTTTGTAAAGAAATCCAAAGGGATTTCATAGATGCTGATAAGTACGCATCCTGCGTCCCTGCCGCACACAATCTAAAAGGATGCAGTAAAATCATATCCATGCATCCCAGTGTTTTTCTTTTTTCTTCCCTCACCATTTCAAGCTAACTGTAAATACATTTCAATAGTTTCTAGAAATAAATTACACAGGATAGGTTACAAGGTAGGAGTTAGCCGGCTTTAGTTGGGACCCATGCATTTTCCCCGGGGACTCCTTCAAAGCAGATATGTGCGTCCCAGAATGCACTAAATCAAAAAGCTATCAACATCACTAATATATATATATATATATATTTATATATAAGAAAGTTTGTGTATGCCTGTTTTGTTTATACAACAACCGAGCACACATCCTTTTATAAAGGAAAATTGGTGGAGACCAGTAAAGACCAATAAAATCCACACCCTATTTTTGTCAGAGATTGGGAGGGGGGGGTAAAAAGTTTTTACCCTTCATTTTCTAGTAAAACTAAATAAATAAAAATATAAGGGTTAAATCAATGATATATTAAAAAGTTTATTTTAAAAAATGTTTAAAAAATAAAACAAATTAATAAAAGTATATAAAATACAAAAATAAAAAAACAAGAAGAATAACAAAAATAAACAACTTAAAAACAAGAATATATAAAGAATAAAAGATGATAAAACAAATATATAGAAAAATAATTTTTATTAATTCATATATAAATATCGATAAAAGAATTAGCTTTTTAAATCCTGGATAGTTCTGCCAGTATCTAATAAAATCCCAGTGATGCTGATAGCTTTTTGATATAGTGTGTCCTGGGATGCACATATTGGCTTTGAATGGGTCCCTGGGAAATTTGATGGGTCCCAACTAAAGTTTTTTAATAGATTGTGGGGTTTTTATTTATGAAACAAAGCCGTCTAACTCCTACCTTGTAACCTATCCTGTGTATTTCATTTCTAAGAAACTATTGAAATGTATTTTCAGTTAGATTGAAATGGAGAGGGAAGAAAAACCCAGTGAAGAGTGGATATGATTTTACTGTGTCAGGGAACGCAGGACACATACCTACCAGCAACTGTGTGTGTGTGTGTGTGTGTGTGTGTGTGTGTGTATTAGTGTATTCGATGATTAAAATCCAGAAAGAGTAGATAAATATCTAAATTTAGATACTTTAGGATTTAGAGCTCAATAAAGAGCTAAATATAGGATTTGTTAACTACAAGAAATTTGAGTCAGTCTGGTTTTTAATTGTGTATATATATATATATATATATATATATATATATATATATATATATATATATATATATATAAAGATTTATTACTAAACTCTATAACATTGAAACTCCTTATCCAAAAATAAAATTGTATAAATATCAAGCAGTGTACTCATTTTTGGACTTCTACCAATGCTATTCATATTATGAATGGCCTTGTCTGCTATATGTTTATATGAGTGTCATTCAATAAAGGGATTTTTTTTCTCTCCCTTTTTTTTTTTTTTTTTTTTTTTTTTTTAACAAAATAATCCCCCCCCCTCCACACACAGATTTTTTTCCCTATAAATATAAACACTGCATTGTTTGGAATTGGTTTTATAGCAAAAATTATTTCAATCCTGCAAAAATGTTTTGAGACTATTCAAAATAGTGGCAAATCAGTATTACAGGCTTGAACAGAGGCCTGTCATCAAATCTTTGCTGGCTAAGACGTGCAAACATTATAAAATTTACAAAAGAATGTGTGATCTGTATGAAGAAGAATGTCTTAATAAAAAAAACAAGTTTTCAAATGGGCTAAATACGAGTTTGCCACTATGAGCCTGAGTTGAAAAGACAGTCCTTAGAGTGGAAACACACTGACTCTCCATTAGGGTAGGCCGATTTTGGAACTGTAACGTCTCCACAATTTTATTTTTGTTTAAACCTCAATTATTAATATAATTGTTTTACATTATTAATACTGTTGGACATCGTAAAAACATGCAATTGTATTTATATATACAACAAAATTGCAGTTTACAGTGTTAACGGGAAGGCTAATTTGCATATTGATATTAAAAATTTGATTCTAATAAATATGTGCTTAGTATTATTGATGTCTAATTGTTTGGTTTTATCTTAATGAATACAAGCAAATATGTTGGTGATAAATCTTCAAAGAAATCTATTAACAAGAAGAAATAACTGTAATTTTATTCTTTACTTCCTATTTTAACTAAATCGTTAAATTAGAAAAATTTAGCAATGAAAGACAGGAGTGATGGAAGATTAACGTTCAGTTGTTCTATTTTTCGATTATATTCCCTGTTTCAAATCATTTTATCTGCATACTTATTTAGTTTCATTTACCTTTCTAATTTAATATAATATTTTATTACATTAAAACTTAAATACTTGCACCTGAAGGGGGCATATATTTGCTAGTGTTATTAAATAACTGTGCAAGAAATGAATAGTATTATTAAATAACAAATAATAATAAATAAATTATAACATTCATTTCTTGCACAGTTATTTGATAATATTATTCATTTCTTGCACAGTTATAACTGTACAAGAAATGAATGTTATCATGAAATAACTGTGCAAGAAATGAATGTTATTATTAAATAATTATGAAATAACTGTGCAAGAAATGAATGTTATTATTAAATAATTATGAAATAACTGTGCAAGAAATGAATGTTATTATTAAATAACCGCTGTCTAGATAAATATACATTGTTTAAACTAACAAAGTTATACACATTATTCTATTGTCATTAATGATTGTAATTTGATTTCTTTAATTTTTTTCAGGACAAAGCAGGATGTCCTCAAAGACCTCCATAGAGCATAATTATGGCCAGCAAATATGTCAACCACTCCATATTCAACGTTTGGAAAAGGCTTTATATTTGGAGTCATTCTTGGCATATTTAACTAAAATTCTCAATACACCTATAGATGAAGACAGGTAAGTGTTGAATTGGTTAAATCGAACTTAATGGACCTAAATTCCACCACTGAAATTCCGCCAAAGAAAAAAATACAAAAAATCAGGGAATTAACTGAATTTAATGAAATTTTCAGTGTTGATATATTAATGAATAAAAGATATAATGAACCAGTTATTTTATTTAAAACCTTTACATTTTTTCAGGTCAGTTAACTTTCAACCACGTATCTTTGAGAATCTGCGTTACGCCTCAGACATGTGGTTCAAAGTTAACTGTCCTGAAAAAATGTAAAAAAAAAATTTTTTAATAAAATAACTGGTGCATTATATCTTTTATTCATTAATATATCAACACTGAAAATTTCATTAAATTCGGTTTATTCCCCGATTTTTTTTTTTTTTTTTTTTTTTTTTTTTTTTTTTTTTTTTTTTGCTGGGTGACTTATGAGGGTGGAATTTTGGTCTGTTAAGTTTGATTTAACTGTTGAATCTTTGTTTGCATTGTTATTGTTGTTGTTTTTATTTATGATGATGATGATGGTTATAATTAGCATTTTTATTTCATTATTTCCCTTTATTTTATTTTCTTTGATATTTCTTTAACTTAAATAAAATCAATATTTAAAAAAAAAGAAAGATATTGTAGTTGAAATAAGAACAAAATAAAATGAAAAAGATGGAAATTTCACTTACTTCGTGGACAGAGAAAAATGGCGCCCAAGGGTGATTATATAGAGTGGAGACTAGAAGTGAGATGCATTATGGGAGTGGGGTGTTGGACTATAAAATCGAATGTCTGGCAGAAGATTTCATGAAGGTGAGCTCATGTGAGCAATTACAGAATTGCAAGAAAGTAACGTTGGATGGAGAGTGTTGATCTGTGAGAGAACGTAGTTAAGTTTGTCATACCAAGTCAATTGAATTACAGATATATGTCAAATTTTAGAATCGGCATAATTCCGAATTGGAAACTCAAATGAGATCAACACATTTTTTGCACCCGCCACACATGAGCTTCGGTTTGTGGGTGGTCCCACATTAATAGGGCCTTCTGCCTAACCTGAACACGTGGGGTACATGATAAATATCATGTCACTCAGAAGGGTTGGATTAATAAATGCTTAAAATTGAAATTGTTTACAAGCGATTATTAGTTGAGGGTTCGGGTTAGCTCAGTCGGTAAAGCGTTCAGCTAGAAACCACAAGGTTCCTAGTTCAATACCGGCCCTTGCTAACTCAGCATATAAGTAGCACAGGCATCTGTGTGGTAAAAGTAAGGAGCTGATGGTTGGTGTGGTGCTCCACCTCAGACAGATAAACAATCTCCTTGGTCTAGCACTAGTGAAAAAGGGATAGACTACCTCGCTGATTGGCTGTTACCAATTAGGCCACCCCGATGACTTTACTTACTTTACTTTTATCAGTTGAGGAATAAAAGTGAATAAAACACTAACAACTTCATTCAATTTATATTTCACCTCCGTGTAATAATTGGGCTTCATAAAGAAATAAATAAAATTCTGATGAAGCCCCATTAATACACAGAGGTGAAATATTAATTGAATGAAGTTGTTTGTGTTTTATTCACTTTTATTCCTCAACTTTTAATTACATTTTGTTGGATTTTACCCACTCTGTTATTTCCTCAAATGATTATTACTAGCAAGACTCGTGAAATTTCCACGAAACAAAACAAAAATCAAGAAGAGTAATATTAACTCTTAACATCCTGTTGAGATTTTTCTAAGTCCAGAGCATTCCTATAAGGATATATAAAAAAAATGGCTAAAAATGACCTTTGCATCTAAAGTTACCTATTATTTCCCTTAAATCAAAGATTTCTACATATGTTTAATATTAAATTTAAACAAAGGCTATATTTGGGGCTGATTAGTTAAAATGAATGTGACTTCCAGCCGGGTGGAATGAGGTAGTATAGGACTTTAAGAGTTTTAAGATAGTCCACCCCTGGGGGGAAATTTCAGAAAAATTGAATTGCAAAATTTTTAACAAATTTTTGTAAAATGTTGTAGCTTCGGTTCTGAGCAAATATCAGACTATCTTTTTGGTACAAATAATGTTCAATATATGTGAAATAATAATAATAATGAAAATAAATTTTTCAGTGTAGACGCACTGCCACATCAGGATATTAATCCTGCTATGAAAAAATCAGAAATCATCAATAACTTAAAATTGGTTGACTTTAAAACTTTTTTGATAGAAAAATTGAAGGGGTGGGTGACATGGCCTGGCTAATTTGACATGGAATTACCCCATTGTCTGTTGATACTTGCAGTATTCCTTAAAAGAAAGATGTAGTATCAGTTTAATCCTTGTCTGTTGATACTTGCAGTATTCCTTAAAGTAGAAAGATGTATCAGTTTAATCCTTGTCTGTTGATCTGTAGTATTCCTTAAAGTAGAAAGATGTAGTATCAGTTTAATCCCTGTCTGTTGATCCTTGAAGTAGAAAGATTGCTGTATCGGTTTAATCCTTGTCTGTTGATCTGTAGTATTTCTTGAAGTAGAAAGTTGTAAAGTAAAGTCGTCGTCGGGGCAGCCTAATGTCGGTATTAGCTATGCAGCAAGGGAGTCTATCCCCTTTTCACTAGTGCTAGACCAAGGAGATTATTTTAGCGTCTGAAGTGGAGCACCACACCTACCATCAGCTCCTTACTTTACCGCACAGATCCCTGTGCTACTCATACACTGAGTTGGCGAGGGCGGGTATCGAACTAGGAACCTTGTGGTTTCTAGCCGAACGCTCTACCGACTGAGCTAACCTGGCCCTATTGACCCTTCTGTGAGGAAATGCATTAAGCAACTCATTTTAGGACAATTTATCAACGACCTTAAATACATGTTTTGTCGGGTTTTTTTTCATGGGTCCATCCATCTCCTGCTACTTGGTAGAGTCTATAAATATAAGTGGTGGCTTTTCATACAGCTTATACCTAGAGGATAATCCAACACTAGGGAAATATTAATACTGGATATAGCAGTAACAGTAAAACTATTTACACATTCAGAGCTCTGGAAACGGTTGTGAAGACTATAGCAAAGAGAGGCTAGATGGGCAGTCAGAGAGGCCCCCTCTGATCGATAGGATGGTCATGTCGACCCCTCTTTTTATCATATATGTGTTAGAAGGCGGTAGTTGAGGTTCTTGGTATGACGTTATAATGCATCTGTTGGTAAAGTTCCAATTCTGGAACACTAGGGAATTTGGAGTACCCCTTTATCGCCATTACTCCCAGGTCCACCCTGACCAAGAGTGGTAGTACCTGTTAGGGTACCATCTATGAATTTAAAAAAATTTTTTGAATACCCAACTAGAATGAATCAAACAAAATGTCTTGGGCATAAAATAACCCAACAAAGGTTGACATGCCGTAAAATCCAACCAACCAGCATGTGCTTCATTATCAGATAGACCATTTGTTGGAATGTTTTGTATATAAACTCAAATTCCCCGCCTGAATTTATAGATTAGGCGAGGTCATGTGTTCTATTCCTACACCAATTAACAGCCATAATGTTTGGCTGATTCACTACTTAAACACTGATCCTTTCATAGTCCACTTGCGACCATTGATGAAAGAACTTACAATACTGAGGATTCTTTTACCAAAGGATTACCAAGGATTTCCACTGGATAAGCACTCTTGCTTAAAGGATAAAGGATGGCCCATAAAAACTTAACACCATTACTCCCAGGTCCACCCTGACTGAGAGTGGTAATACCTGTTAGGGTGCCATCTATGAGTTAAAAAAATTTTGAATACTCATTTAGAATGAATCAAACAATATGTCTTGGGCATAGAATAACCTAACAAAGGTTGACATGCCGTAAAATCCAACCAACCAGCATGTGCTTCATTGTCAGATAAACCAGTTGAGATTTGATAGCAAGTGGCCGAGCAACAAACATGGCTGCTTGTCAGAACAAGTGTTTATTCATCACAAAGGGAAGGAAAAACTGGAAAATCTGGAAAGTTATTTAAAAAAAAACAAAAAAAACATACTGTTAATATCTGATTCATATATGTATTGTGGTTATGTTCAGGTTATGCTAAAAGCACCAGTTCCCACTAGATTATTATTTGAAGGATGTGTACTTCTCTGCACTCACTTTAAATATTTTTATTCGAAAAATTGAAATACAGAGATGTCCAACACTTCTCAGCATAAAGCCGGAAGTTATATTTGGGGGAGGGGGTTACAAAACTGGTCATACTGTTACATATGGTTCTAGCTAGTTAGGTTCATTTGCCGACTGATCCATTCAAAAATAAACTCTTGCATTCTTCTCCTGCACAGCTAGATCACCAAAGTTAAGCAATGAATTTTTCAGATAATTGCAGATGGCGTAGAAATTATGAGTTTAAATCGTTTATTATTAGTCCAGGTTTAAAACCCTATAAAGGTAACACAACTTTTTAGACCTTATTTTTTTGATGCAAGTTCTAAAAAAAAAAAAAATTAAATTGTTTATTATTAGTCCAGGTTTAAAACCCTATAAAGGTAACACTTTTTAGACCTTATTTTTTTATGCAATATCATTGGGAACAGAAAAGTCTAAAAAAAAAAAAAATTAGTAGTCCAGCTTTAAAGCCTATAAAGGTAACACAACTTTTTAGTTTTTTGATGCAAGTATCATTGAGAACCAGAAAAGTCTAAAAAAAAAAAAAATTAAATTGTTTATTATTAGTCAGCTTTAGGTAACACTTTTTTAGACCTTATTTTTTTATGCAAGTATCATTGATCTAAAAAAAAAAAAAAATGTATGGCTTCAAGTTACACTTGGTGTGCTTTTAACCTGGACTATATGTATAGAATTATTTTATTTCCCACATCCTTTCTTTTATTTTATCTTTATTTAGGGATGTGTGCAAAAGTTTTTTTGTTTTTTTGTGTGTGTGTGTGTGCACACTCAAGTTGTGTGTATAAATGTGTATGTTTCTTTTTTTTTCTTTCTTTTTTTTCATTATATTTTTTAGTGAATTTTTATTTGCTTTAAAAAAACAAAAATAATGAAAAAAAAAAAAAAAAAACTACACACACACACACACACAAAAAAAAAAACAACTTTTGCATATACATATACACAGAGAGAAAAGGTCTTGTGCGTGCACACACATAAAAAAATATTTTTAAAAAGTTGCTGAAAATGTTTGCACCTAATTGTTGCAATCTCCTCAAGGAATTTAGTTTGGTATGAAAATGATTCTTAAAGTTAAATACAAAACACACCCAATGTTCAATCATATTATATTTCTACATATTTTCCATCTTTAGTTTTCTTATTGTTTTTATTTGTATTTATTGTTTCTGATAAAATTCTTAAACTTTTTAATAGTAAAACAAAATGATTTTCCCTGTAGAGGAACAATAGTTGATTGTATTTGGGATTTCTTTGTATGGAATAAACGTGAGAATGATTCATGGCAAAAAGGGATAACAAGGGTATTTTATTGCCTGAGCAAACTTAACAGAAGAGAATACAAACATGATATAGGAGATACAAGGTGGAACTTGTGTGTGTATATATATGTATATATATATATATATATATATATATATATAATCCAAAAGTCCAGAGAAGAAATCTTCCTTACGACACGATAGTTTTATTTAAAAAACTGTCGCAGTTTGAGAGCTCAATGTGTGCTCTTAATGTTAGAGTCACAGAGCAAATATATAAGTAAAGAAATAACAAAAGACAGAGATTGAGCGTTATAGTCTATTTCAGGGAGCTGAAATATATATATTATATATAAGGTTTGTCATAAAAGTATCAAGAATGAAGCTGTATTTACCAAGATAGAAATGAACAATGAATGGAATGTTTTTTTTTTTTTTTTGTTTGTTTGTTTTTTTCTTCAGAATACAAGGTGTCAAAAAGTACAAAAAAAATCTTGATACTTTTTCGATACACATTTTGTGTGTGTGTATGTATGTATGTGTATATATATATATATATATATATATATGTATATGTGTGTGTGTGCACGCACGCATGTATTTACCAACCCCTCTGTATGAGCAGGATGTAACTCAATGTCAATTTCTTAGGTGGGGTTTAACAGGTTTGAATTCAGAGCTTTCCTTCTCTTAGACTGATTACCTAGCCATGGTTAAATAGCCCAGTCTGTCCTATTTATCTATGACTGAGGCGAGAGTAGTTGGATGCATACCTTTCCTAAGGGTATTAGTGCTATGTAAAATGCAAGCAGCCTTGTTCAGGGTTTGAACTCTGGTTTCCTACGATTCTAGCCATTACACCATGTACCTCTTTATGTATAGATGTATAACCTAATTGTCATACAAGGAATTAAAAAATTATTCGCTCTCTCGCCATAGCATATCTTTAGCCACCCTGTCGGTGGGGCATTAGAATGCTCCTCTGCAGAGGGGTAAAACTCCCTCAATGGGGCCACCTGTTGGCCGTGGGTGGCAACCAGTGATGCTTAAGGATAAAACCCAGGTGGATGAGCAGTTCATGACATGCAATACTCCACTTTGGCCCTATCTTGCGCTAGACGAGCTGTCGGAGAAGCCCCCTCTGATCAATCGGCAGGTCACGTCAAGCCCTAGCACCTATATGATTTTCCCAACCCTATTGCCCTTATGGCAAGCCCCAACCCCTTTTTATCATATGGGTACTAGAAGGCGGTGACTGAGGGTCTACATGTCCTGGGAATGACGTTAAAATCTATCTGATGGTGTGGTTCCAGTTCTGGAGGTTTGGGGAATGTGGAGCACCCCATTCATCACCATTGCTCCCTGGTCCACACTGACCTGGAGTGGTAGTACCTGTTAGGGTCCCATCTATGGGTTAAATAGAAAAATGTATTTATAAAAAAATTGTATTATCCATTAAGAATTGATTTATTTCAAAACTTTATCGGTATTAAATGACCCACTGAGGTTGATATGCTGTGAAACAAACCAAAACCAAACCATAGCATATCTTTAATATTGTCACACTGCATTCTGGTTACAGTGGGCATGGTTATGGTCACATGATTGAGGTTTTTGGGCCTGATTGCGCCATGTTGCTTTACAGTGTAAACATGGCCACTCCACCTAGCATTATATGATTATGGTCAAGTCAAGTTAAAAGCACCAGTGCCCGGTAGTTCACCAAAGTTAAGCAACGATGAGCCTGTTCAGTACTTAACTGGGTAACCTTGTAAGCAACTACAGGTACTGTAAGCAACCTGAGTCCCTTGTTTATCAAAATCACTACAGCATTAATTGACCCGAAAAAGGTTGATATGCCGTAAAACAACCGAATCCGCTAGCAGTATCCAACAAGGAAGTGGCCTGATTTCTCTGGTTGGAAGGAATTTCTGGGGCTGAAATTCATTGGAATTTTTAAGCACACTACAGGGATAGTGTGTATGAGTGGATAGGGAAGTTTAAAAGTGGTTAGACAAGTGTGACGCATGAAGAGGAAGCAGCCTGTTGACCTTCACCACTGATGTGAAGATTCAGCAAGCTCAAGAGATGGTAATGGCGAACTGGCAAGTTATCGATCAGATAGGTTGTTCTCTGTAGATTAGTCATGGTTCTGCCTATCAATTCATCCACGATGAGCCAATATGCACAGAATTATTTTATTTTTCAGATCCTTTCACTTTTTTATTTTATTTTATTTTTTTTTGATTAGGCATGTGTATGTGTGAGCAAAAGTTTTCATCGGTGTAGGTGTATGTTTTGTTATAGTACTATTGTGTTCCTGCATCTAGTGGTGAAGCTTCAATTCTGGAGCCCTGGGCAGTGTGGAGTACCCCTTCCTCACCACCTGATCCGGAGTGGTAGTACCTGTTAGGGTCTCATCTACGGGTTAAATAAAAGAAAATTAGTTAACAGAAATGTGTTTTTAAAAAAAAAATTTTTTTAAATTAAAAAAAAAAAAAAAAAAAAAAAAAAAAAAAGTTCAAAAAAGAATTTCAATACCCATCAAGAATGAATCAACAAAACGTCTTCGGCATAAAATAACCCAACAAGGGTTGACATGCTGTAAAATAATTTAAAAAAAAAAAAAAATTATGGTGTTCAAGCGATTAGTAGAGCATCCACTTCCAAACCATAATGTTCCATGTTCAATACCAGCACTTGGCAGCTCGGTACATAAGTAGCTAGGCTTGGTGTGGTAAAGTGGGAAGTTGAGGGTAGGTGTGGTGCTCCACATCAGATGCAAAAACAATCTCGCTGGTCTAGTGCTTGTTTAAATGGAGTAAACTCCCTCACAGTCTGGCTGATACTGAATATAGGCCACTCCACCCACTTTTACTTTCACTTTCTATCATATTCTGTTGTTATATTTTTGTACAAACCTTTAATATTTATTTGTGTCCTGGAAATGACGTTAAACTGCATTTAATGGTTAGGTTCCAATTCTGGAGCTCTGGGGAGTGTGGAGTACCCCTCCATCACCATTACTCCCAGGTCCTGACCTGGAGTGGGAGTTCTTGATAAGGTCCCACCCTTGAGTTAAATAGAAACGAGTTTTTAAATTGAGTTTAAATTTTAAAAATTTTGACTATCCATCAAGAATGAATAAAACAAAATGTCCTCAATCTAAAATAAACCAACAGGAGTTGACATTCGTATTATTTAGATTATTCGGACTATTGTCCTCGTCTTTATTGTTATCTACACAGCGTTTCAGTAGATAACAATAAAGATGGGGAATAATAATTTGAATAATACAAATTATCAAATCTCATCTAAAAAAATTCAGAAAAAAGAGTTGACATGCCATAAAATCCAACCAACCAACTATTTTTGTTTCTTTTCTTGCAGTGATGATGACTTTCTGGACGGTTTTCGATCACAAAATGGTGGTGACCGGCATAACCTAGCCAATGGATTAACAATAACAAAAGCAGGTAAGAAACTTGATTTCTTTTTTTTAATAATAAAATTACTGTGACAGTTTTTAAAGTCCGCAACAATGGATTAACAATAACAAAAGCAGGTAAGAAAATTGATTTTTTTTTTAATAATAAAATTACTGTGAGAGTTTTTAAAGTCCACAACAACTGAGTGATATAACGTTTTACCCTTTTTTTTTTTTTTTATGCCATTTATCCTTATGTTAGATATGCACTTTCTTGTATTCAACATATTAGTACATTTATTTACCTCCTACCCCACTTGTATAGGTTGGACACAAGGTCTCATTTTTATGTGGGACCACCCACAAGTCGAGACTCAACATATTAGTACATATTTACTCCCCTCCCCCTGGCATGAGCAGGATGTGACACAAAGTCGAGGCGGAGTTAAACAGGTTTGAATTCAGTTTTCCTTCTCCTAGACTGGTTGCCTAACTACGGTTAAAGAGCCCAGTCTTCCCTGCTATTTACCCATAGCTGGAGGGAGAACAGGTGGATGCATACCTTTCCCAAGGGTATTAGGGCTATGTGAAATGTAGACAGCCTTGTCTAGGATTTGAACTCGGGTCAACAAGTCCATTTCCTACAACTCCATTTCAACGTATTAGTATACCAGGCCCCGACATTAACTTTTTCATGACCGTCCCAAACAAAAATTATCAACCGTCCCGAATTGG
>CM042167.1:72076077-72098577 GCA_023376005.1 Doryteuthis pealeii
TAAGTAACTATCAAGTTAAATCCCATGCACTCCAGTTCTTTACAGCTGGGGAGTGTACCCATTCATTTTAATTTACTTTTGATCTAATACCCTTGGGAAAGGTGTGCCCCCCCCCCTCATCTCCCCAGCTATGGATTAAATAGTACCAATACTGTTCTTTTGCAAAGAATGGCTTTGGCATTAAATAACCCATGACAATGGATATGCCTCAAACAAAGAAACCTAACCTAACCCAATCAATACCTCTAGTCTGTTAAACTATGGTATCTGTACTGAAACCAACTTAACACTAAACCTAACACACCCCTTCATTGCCATTACTCCCAGTTCCACTTTGACCTGTAGTGGTAGTACCTCTTAAGTTCCTATCTATGTGTCGCAGCACTCCACTTAGACCCTTACTTAGGCGAGACGGGCCGATCTTTTAAAAAAAGAAATTTGTTTTAGTCGATTGCATCTTAAGTTGTCTCTAAATTTTGAATAATCTATTAATCTATATATATAAAGGGCAGTTGGTATGTGTCTAGATGAAACTATGAAAATACAACAATTAACAACAAAGTGTGTGTGTATATATAAGTAAAGTAAGTATAGTTGTCAGGGTGGCCTAATGTTGGTATCAGCCAGACTGCGAGGGAATCTATTCCCTTTTCACTAGCGCTTGACAAAGGAGATTATTTTAGCATCCCTGTGCTACTCATACGCTGAGTTAGCGAGGGCCAGTATCGAACTAGGAACCTCCCAGTTTCTAGCCAAACGCTCTACTGACTGAGCTAACCCAGCCCTATATATATGTATGTAGTATGTATGTATGTATATATTTATACCCAAGATGAGTCAAAAGTATCAAGATTTTTTTGTACTTTTTAATACACCTTGTATTCTGAAAGAAAATAATGAATGGAACTTTTTTTTTTTTTTTTTTCATTTTTTTTTCTTCTTCCAGAATACAATGTGTGTCAAAAAGTACAAAAAATCTCTATGCTTTTTTGACACACCATGTGTGTGTGTGTGTGTGTTTGTGTGTATATATATATACACACACATACACATTAAATATCACCGGTTCTTGCTTTTTGTGCAAAAATTAAAAAGATTTGATTTATATTCATGAAGATATCTAAAAATTAAAGTATACATCATAATAATGGATCTGCAAGACAGACTTGCTAACCATTACCACAGGGTTTTTTTTGTACCCTCCCTCTACCTAGGTTATGTTGGGTAGTCGCTTCTAGTTATTATATAAATCTGAAGAGAAGCAACATGAATTTATTACATTTTTAAATAAGTAGTAGTTATTTACTAAGCTCTGCTTAGTTATAGCCCAAGGCTACAAGTATAGGGGCGCCCAATGTGAATCAAACTCACTAACAATGGTTTGTTAATCCTGCTTGCTAACCATTACACCCTAATTTTTAAGTGTCCTCTGGGTATGACGTTAAACTGCATCTAATGGTGAAGTTCAAATATTTATATTTACCAACCCCTCCACACGAGCAGGATGTGACACAAGGTCAATTTCTTAAGCGGAGTTCAACAGGTTTGAATTCAGAATTTTCCTTCTCCTAGACTGGTTACCTAGCCATGGTTAAAGAACCCAGTCTGCCCTGCTATTTACCCATAGCTGGAGGGGGAGTAGGATTCATACCTTTCCCAAGGGTATTAGCGCTAAGTGAAATGCAATTACCACGTCCAGGATTTGAACTCGGGGCGACGAGTCCATTTCCCATGACTTTAACCATTGCACCACGCGCTTCCTTTCTATTGGAGCTCTGGGGAATGTGGAGTACCCCTTCATTGCCATTGCTCTCAGGTTCTCTCTGACCCAGAGTGGTTGTAACTGTTTGGGTCCCATCTATGGGTTGAATAGAAAAAATGAGTTTAAAAAAGATTGTTTTAAAAAAGAAATTTGAATACCCATCAAGAATGAATAAAACAAAACGATCTTCAGCATGAAATAACCCAACAAGGGTTGACATGCCGTAAAATCCAACCAACGAACCAACCTAATTCTTAAATAAGTAGTATCGAGTAATAACAGTCACATTCCTTTGTGTTTGTATTTCATAACATTCTGCTAAGTAACAGTTCTTCAGATGAAGACACTAATAATGGCACTATTTCCTGTTGCGATTTTTGTGGCCATTTTTAAGCTTCAAGTGAGAGCACTTTACAGTGGAGATCCCTTGTGTTAAGCAGAGGCTGATCCTTAGTAAAGAAACCTTTGGTTGTTCCTCAATGTCCCTTAGTGTTGGGTAGAATCCTTGTGTTAAGCAAAGTCCTTGGTTCCAGGTCCGTTATCAATGTTGATTAACATGCAAATGAACGGCTTTCAATATCGGCGATTAAATTGTTAACTAACCACGGATTCGAGCTGTTAATTGGCTGGGGTTTAATCCACGTGACCACGCTGAGTCTATAAGTTTAAGTGGTGGACCCCAGCACACCTTGTGTGTGTGTGTGTATATATATATATATATATATATTTGGGAATAAAAGGCCTTAAATACCATGGGTATCGTGGTTATGGACCATTTCCACTTTATAATCCAAGAAGGTTCCCGAGTCTGACAAGAAATACCTGAAGAAGGCCGGAAGGTATATTGGCTGAAACGTTGTACAAATAACAATGAAGATGGGGACAATAGTCCGAATAACGCAGATAATACTAATCTTCAAGCCTCATCTCAAACATTCAGAGAAATAGTAAAATAATCCAACATTTCCAACAAAGAATTTTTACATTCTTTTGTGTTTGTATTTCAGAACATTCTGCTAAGTGACAGTTCTTCAGATGAAGACACTGATAATGGCACTATATCCAACGAAGAATTTCAGATGATGCTAAAAATGCACAAATATCAAAAGAAACATCGGCAGCTTTTTTATCGAGATTCAGAGGTGAGTCGCTAGCAATTTGACTATCTTATTATAATGGAGATTGTGTGTTTATCAGTCTGTAACCAAAACTATATTGCTACTCAAGTCCTAATTCCCTTAGTAATTTATGTCACATTCTCCATGATTTATTTTTTGAACATCAATTTTTAATAAAAAATTGTTTTACATTAATAATACTGTTGACCATAACTACATACTAATAACATGCAATTGTATTTATATATACAACAAAATAGCGGTTTACAATGTGAACAGGGAGGCTAATTTGCATATTGATATTAAAAATTTGATTTGAATACATATGTGCTTAGTATTATTGATTTCTAATTGTTTGGTTTTATTTTAATGAATATAAGCAAAAATCTCAGGGATAAATCTTAAAAGAAATCCATCAACAAGAAGAAATAACTAATTTTATTCATTACTTCCTAATTTAACTAAATAGTTAAATTAGGAAAATTTAGCAATGAAAGATGGGAGTGATGGAAGCATAAGTTTCAGTTGTTCTAATTTTCTGTTTCAAATCTTTTTATCTGCATTCTTATTTAGTTTCATTAGCCTTGATAATTCAATATAATATTTTACAACATTAATACTTAAAATACTTGAGGGTGCATATATCTGCTAGTATAAGTAAAAATAATTTAGAAATGTTTTTAGATATTTGAAATAATTTTTTTTTTTTTTAATTAACCCATAAAGTGTTGATGTGCCATTAAATAAATAAAGCAGATCAAGATGCTGTATACAATCAATACTGCATTCTTAAAGCTGTATGTGTGCAGTAACAGCGGAATTCTCAGCACCATGCTATGTGCGGCAAGGGTCGAAATCCCAGCATCATGCTGGCCATTAGACCGTTGCCCGCACACAAGGCATTGTGTATATGAAAACACTAAAAGATAAGATACTTTCTCATGTTTTAAATTTTAATGACAATTTTAATTTTATATTCACAGCTCCATCAATATCAATACTACAGTACAGGTCTTTTGTCCAGTTATGATCGATATTATGACCATCAAAAGTTGATACTTGGGCCAAAGAAAAAGATTTCTAGGGAACAGAAAAAAATGGAAAAGAAAATGAAAGGTATGTAATTCTTTGATCCTCTAACCGAAGAAATTTTCAGTAACTATTGCTGATGACTTCTTATCCATACTACCCTTATATATATATATATATATATATATATTATTATTTATATTTTTGCTTGAAGGCAATTATAAATGCATGTATCGCATAAAATTCGATAATTATAGAAAATAATCTTGACAAGTAAATCCCGCGAAGGATGGCTCGCTATGCAGAACACCGTACAGACTGTTTCGACTTTATTAAGTCTCTTCAGCGATGTATACTAACGACTCCCCTCCGACAGGAATCGAAACCGGGACTTCACAGGCATAGTCAGAGACCATATCCGTTCGGCCGCCGGTACATAGCGAACAATCCCTGCGAAATTAACCTTGTCAATGATACTATAACAATGCTTCTATAAAAACAAACATCCAAAAATCTTATATATATATATATATATATATATATAAAAGAAAGGAAATGAATCCGACAATATGAGTATGAAAAGGTGGAATGAAAACATCCCACAATGCTGTTAAAGAAGAAAACAATTTATAATATAATCATAGCTGATACTGATCAATATTTCGATTTTACAAAAATCATCATCAGAGCTCATTCACTCCGTAGTTGTTTGGGTCGAATCCTCTTCGACCCAAACAACTACGGAGTGAATGAGCTCTGATGATGATTTTTGTAAAAATCGAAATATTGATCAGTATCAGCTATGATTATATTATAAATTGTTTTCTTCTTTAACAGCATTGTGTGATGTTTTCATTCCACCTTTTCATACTTATATATATACATATACATTTTTCGATTAAAGTAACATAAGTGTTTTATATTTTTTTAACCCTTTTTTATCTGGTCTTAAGATTTTGTCCTGGGGTGTGTGTGTGTATGTAATATGGTGATTGCCACTTCTTTGCAGAATAAGGCCATTTCTACAAGTAGTTCGGATGTGAGCACGCAAGAGGGCCTCCTGGTTCAAATTTGTTTTCATGTTTCCTGTCACACATGAACCCCTTTCCTGGCTTCCTCTCGCATGCAACCATACATAACGGAGAAGCCCAATCCTTGACAGGCAGGCCCTGCCACACAGGTCACATATGTGGTCAGTCTTAGATGTAGGAGATGTGTCCATGCTGTCCGTCATGTGCCACTTACACAGAGGCCGCTTTAGGATGGGATGCTCAAGCTGCCTTATCTGATATCCTTACAGCTACCATCGGCCTGCTTTTACAAAAGAATGTGTACCCAGACCCAACTTCTGTCAATTGGTCCTCCTCTCTGAAGCGGAAGTCTTCCACAGACACAGTGTTTCATGCCACTTCAGTGTGGCTAGATACAACAACTACCTATGGCCAGGATTGAAATCCGACTGACTTTTTGTTCCCCCGACTTCTTAACCTCTCGGCCATTTGACAGCTGCCATAAGGGGTAGTGTTTAAACTATTAAATACATACGTTTGTTTTTATATTTTACGATCACCACATATAGATGCAACTACAAGACACAATGTTATGTGGTTGGGAGTTTATCATAGACAAGTTGATTTGGAAAGTTTCATGTGTGACGGGGGCCGGTTTGCCTAGAGGTATAGTCTCTGGTTCTGCGTTCTGTAGTTGCTGGTTCAATGTCTGTCGAGGGTAGATCACGGTATACACTCCTGATGAGACCTAATATAGGTCGAAACAGCTGTCCAATGTTCTGCATGTTGCATGCAGTATTAGCCAAGTTTACTTGTCATAATTATTCAAATATAATAAAACTCCTGCATTGATATTTTTATATTTAAATATTCTTGTTTTGTTTTTTTTTAATAACAATGATATTACATTGTACAAGTCGATAATATTTTTTCCAGTTTTTAAAATCAGTAACAAGGATTTTACCTTTTGTCTCTTTTCAGCAAAATTACGAAAGTTGAAAGAAAAAAGAGCTCTTGAAAATGGAGACAGTGAAGTAAGTATCTTAACCTTTTAAACACCATTATAAGTATGTATGTGTAATTATGTGTGTGTTTCTAAATGTGTGTGTGTGTGTGTGTGTGTGTATATATATATATATATATATATATATATATATGTGTGTGTGTGTGTGTGTGTGTGTGTGTGTGTGTGTTTCTAAGTGTATGTGTGTTTCTGTGTGTTTCAATGGAGAAGAGCTTTACAGGAGGGCACAAAAAAGTTTGAGACCAACCGTATACAGCATGAGCAGTTGAAACGAGATATTCGCAAGAATAAAAAAGTAGACAACCAAGGGCTTCAAATCGGTCTATGTGACCAGTGTGGACGGCTATGTATGAGCAAGGCTGACCTGATCAGTCACCAATCTGCATCGGCGGGATGGACTAATAAAATACCCTGTGCTCCCTGGAATTACCTGTAAATGTGGGAAGATGTGCAAGACTTTGACAGGACTAAACAGCCACTTTCGTACAGCTCATTGTTGAACTTTTTGAAGCTCACCATTATATTCTTTGAACTGTTGAACTTTTAATTTATATATATATATATATATATATATATATATATATATATATATAATCAACCAATGGCAATACTTGAACACGAGTTTGCTGCCATCATATATATGTATGTGTTTCTAAATGTGTGTGTGTGTGTTCTAAATATGTGTATATACCTAGGAGATTCAAAAATGATCTGCACACTTGTTTTATGGAGGCCAAGCTCATCATGGATGGTTTGATTGGCAGAACCATTATTAATCTACAGAGAACAAGCTACCTCACCGATGATAACTCACCGGTTTGCTATTACCATTTCTCAAGCTTGCTGAATCTTCTCATCAGTGGTGGTGTAAAGACAGCAAGCAAAATGCCACAACAGTGCCAACTATAAGCACACATACACAGAACACACTGCCAGTAATAAAGATTTATTATGGCAAAAGTGCAGATAATTTTTGATTTGCCCTTGTTTGTGTGTGTGTTTGTTTGTGAATATATATATATATATATATATATATATATATATATATTAGTTCAATGAGAAATCAAAACAAATAAAAGTTTTTGCTTTTATTTATTTAATTACGGGAACGGTATTACAACCAGCGGTTTCTTGCTGAAAGCATTCATCGGGTAAGACGAAAAGTTCCTTTGAAAATGACAGAAATTGTGTAAATGGTCAAATGTGTGCATTTTTTTTAACTGTATTCTCGTGTTTGCGTATTTACGTGATGCGGAATGTTTTTTTGCTTCTGCGTGTGTGTATTTTTGTTTGTGCGTATGTGTATGATGTCATGCGCGTATGCATGGAAATGCGTGAAGGCTGTGATGATATGATTGTGTCCACGCGCGTGTGTGCGTATTTTTGTTTGTGCGTATGTATGTGATGTCGTGCGTGTGGGAATGTATGAAGGCTGTGATGATATAATTGTCTCCACGCGCGTGTGTGCGTATAAATATGCGTATTTGTGTTTGGTGTTCTTGGTTACGTATGTTATGTGCAAATTAATATAATGTATTTTTTAAATGTATTTTTAAAATTATGCTGTTAATAATAATGAACATGTTATTTATTGCGTTGGTGGTGCAATGTGGACATTACATTTGTATGATATTATTTTACAATGTATATAGGTAGAGGGAAAGATACTTACAGTTTGGCGATCTGTTGTAGTGTTTACAAATTATATTACTATTTTATATATATATATATATTATATATAATATATATATATATATATATAAGTATCTTTCCCTCTACCTATATACATTGTACAATAATATCATACAAATGTAACGTCCACATTGCACCACCAATGCAATAAATAACATGTTCATTATTATTAACAGCATAATTTTAAAAATACATTTAAAAAATACATTATATTAATTTGCACATAACATACGTAACCAAGAATACCAAACACAAATACGCATATTTATACGCACACACGCTCGTGGAGACAATTATATCATCACAGCCTTCATACATTCCCACACGCACGACATCACATACATACGCACACACGCGTGGACACAATCATATCATCACAGCCTTCACGCATTTCCATGCACACGCGCATGACATCATACACATACGCACAAACAAAAATACGCACACGCAGAAGCAAAAAAACATTCCGCATCACGTAAACACGCAAACACGAGAATACAGTTAAAAAAAACGCACACATTTGACCATCTACACAATTTCTGTCATTTTCAAAGGAACTTTTCGTCTTACCCGATGAATGCTTTCAGCAAGAAACCGCTGGTTGTAATACCGTTCCCGTAATTAAATAAATAAAAGCAAAAACTTTTATTTGTTTTGATTTCTCATTGAACTATCAACGCTCTATCACAGATATTGAGCACTCTTCTAATAACACTGTACATTGGATTACTATTACTTTTTCTAGTATACTAGTGCCAACCATACACATTAATATATATATATATATATATATATATATATATATATATATATGTGTGTGTGTGTTGTTATGGGACACGTGTTTCAGATCTCCTTTTATCTTCTTCAGGCATTAATTAACCATATTTTGGCAGAATATGAATATGTGTGATTTCTAATATTTGATAGGTTGTGTGTGTTTTTGTAACTTACTTTTTGTAAACAAGAGTCGAAAGAGGGGGGGGAAAATCTTTTTCAGAAGATGAATAAACATGAATCCACTTTTCAAAAATAAATTTTATGCCACTCTTCAATTATTTTCATTTATTTATTTATTATTTATTTTTGTTTTCTTAGAATGGTTCTATAGACACATCCCTCTTAGAAGCGTATCTCCACCCCAAGCAATCTCATGGGAAAGGCAAACAGAATAAAAAGCTCACACCAGAACAAGCTGACACAAAACGACGAAAAATCTGGTTATCCATAGCTAAGAAAGAAATTCCCAAGGTATTGTATACTTCCATTTATCTTCATTTATTCATCATGGTGGCTTGGTTTGTGTGAACGAAGATTAAGTGAGTGGTCCACATTGAATGCAGGCATGTTTATGGCTGATAAAAGCCTATGGGGACCGCTAGGCACAGTTGAAGTATCTCCACACTACCCAGATCTCCGAAGCACGTTTAGGATTTGAACTCTGTTTACAACCTAACAAAGGTTACTGAATGAGAAATAATCAAACGGAGGTTGAAAATGAAGTGGAATCTTTATAACATACACAAAATACAATACTCGCCAGTGGCATGAAAGAAGGTAAACCTCTGCTAGTGGTATAAGACTACCCATTCAGTAAAATACTCCTGTATTTATGAGGATTGGGAATCTGGAGAAATAGGAGGAAGGATAGAGACCATCCAAACATCATTGTGGACTGTAAATAAAAAATCTTTTGTGTCCTATATGTTATTAGTTTATTTACTGCTAAATAAAAGACTGACAAGCATCATATAAGTGTGTTAATACCATTGTGTGTGTGTGTTTTTTTTTTTTTTTTTTAATCAACAAAACTATAGATTAATACTTGGACTTGGCCAGAGAACTGAAAAACTGCGGTGACGGTTGTACCAATTGTAGTTGGCGCCCTTGGAACAGTTCCTGAATGTTTGACATAGTCTAGAGGAATTGGAAATTAGAGGAATAATAGAGACAATCCAAACCACAACATTGTGGACTGTAAATAAAGAGATGTTTTGTGTCTTATGTTATTAGTTGATTTACTGCTAAATTAAAAATATACCTAAGCAAACATCATCTAAGTGTAATGATACAATCTCAATGGTGTTGTGGACTATAAATAAGAAGAAGAAAGAAACAAATGTTTATTTTCACACATTACATATTTTACAAAAAAAAAACACTACAAATAGTTAATTAATGTGTGGAGGATGATCACTAATTAGGACTGAGCCTATTCTAGTAGTGATCACCTCAGCTATTTCATAGGTTTTCAGATTTATATTCGAAGAGATTGAAAACAGTTTAAAAAAAAAAAATTTTTTAAGATTCAAATGTCTTAAAATCAATAAAATTTAATGGATCCATTTTATTTTTTTTCTCTCTCTCTCTCTCTCTCTCTCTCTCTCTCTCTCTCTCTCTCTCTTTCTTTCTTTCTTTCTTCTTCCTTCTTTCCTTCTTTCTTTCTTTCTTTCTTTCTTTCTTTCCTTCTTGCCTTCTTTCCTTCTTGCCTTCTTTCCTTCTTGCCTTCTTTCCTTCTTTCCTTCTTGCCTTCTTTCCTTCTTGCCTTCTTTCCTTCTTGCCTTCTTGCCTTCTTGCCTTCTTCTTTCTTTTTCTTTCTTTCTTTTTTTTTTTTTTTTTTTTTTTTTTAAAGAAAAAAAAATTAGTAGACAACCTTGTCCTTTTTGGAGTGAGGCATTTTTCTTTTACAAAAACAAAAAATATGAAATTACGTTTTATTGGCAATAGCAATATATTAGTAAGGAATCCATGGCCGAAATTCTGACCACCAAGGTTTGTGTGCTTCTCGTTAGCAGCACAAATATCTGCTGCTCGGGCTTAAAGGGTTAATAAATCGGCCAACGGTCAAGAACAACCCACAGGCTTAGATGCCGAAGGGGTGAAATTAATGATTGATTTGTATGTATTTTCATTAGATTTTAATAGTTTTTTTTTTTTTTTCCCCCAAATTTTCTCCGACCTTTCAAGCTTGGTACTTATCAGATATAGTGGGATTATATATTAACATGCTATAAATACCATTTACAATCTTATTTTACTAGTTTTAAATACTAATACATAGTGAAGAGTGGTTGATTTTGACATGTTTTCATTAAATTTTAACATACACAATTTTTTCAAATTTTTAAGCTTGGCACTTATCAGATATAGTGGGATTATATATATATATATATATATATATGCATGCTATAAACACCATTTGCAGTGTTATTTTATACTAGTCTTAAAGGTTTGAACACATTTTTTTTTTTTTTTAGTAAATGCTAATACATAGCAAAAACTGATCAACTTGGACGTGTTTTCATCAGATTTTAACATACACATTTTTTCAAATTTTCCCAAAAGTTTCAAGCTTGGCACTTATCAGATATAGTGGGATTATATATATGCATGCTATAAACACCATTTACAATGTTATTTTATACTACTTTTTAAGTGGTTGAACTTTTTCTTTTATTGTTGCTTTGTTTTTAATAGATGCTAATACATAGCAAGAAGTGGTCAATTTGGACTTGTTTTCTTGAAATTTGACAATTATGTAATTGATTTTTTTAATTTATTTTTTTATTTTTATTTTATTTCATTCAAAACTAACCATAGATTTTTTTATAAAGTGTATATATATATATATATTATTATTTAAAATAATTTTTATATATTTTTTATTTTTATTTAAAAAAATTTTTTTTTTTTTCATTCAAAACTAACCCTAGAATTTTTTAGAAAGTGTGTGTGTATATATATATATATATATATATATATATATATATATATATATATATATATATATATATATATATATGAGAGTAAGTAAATAAACAATGTGTTTATTTGATATGGTTTTTAGCCGACAATTTTTGGAGGATATGTGCTTAATTGAAGTCCTACCTAATTTTGAAAATTAATTAGTTAATAATTAATGAATTTAGGCGGGCATATATGTTCAAATCTATGGCTAAACAAATCAAGAAAATGTCAATCCCTCGAAATGTACATTCAGGAATTGACATTTTCTCGATTTGTTTAGCCATACATTTGAACATATATGCATATAACTAATTAATTTTCAAAATTAGGTATGACTTCAATTAAGCACATATCCTCCTATATATATATATATATATATATATATATATATATATATATATATATATATATATATATATATATATTTTATTTATTTTTTTATTCAAAACTAACCATAGAATTTTTTTATAAAATATCTTTTCTTTCTTTTTTCTTTTTTTTTTTTTTTTCTTTTTTTTTTCTAGGCCCAAAAGCAGAAAGCATCAGCCCGGAAAGAAATGTTATCAACTCTAAAGAAAGTAAGTGTAGACTATGTAAATAATTCTTCATCACTGTGTTTTACTATTGTCCGCCCTGTCAGCTGGGACAGAAGAATACACCAACTTCACCTCTGCAAAGGGGTAAAATCCACCAGTTGGCTGTGAGTGGTGACCCATGATGCTTAAGGACGGAATCCTGGTGGCTGAGCAATCTATGACATGCAACACTCCACTTAGGCCCTTAATGTATGATAAAAAAGATTAAGTTGATTGACATTGTTGAAATATTCAGAACTAGCTTAAAAGCCGCCTTATCGAGCAGCAATTAAGCTAGCTCCTGCAGTGGGCTCTTATTGGGCCTTTAACCCAATAATGACATTTCATGCATTGAATACATATTAAATTTTATTAAACTTGAACAATATTTTTCAAACAATTAAGTTTTCATTAAAATGAATGATATAATTTGTCTATTTGAAACTTATTGCATAACTGCATGATAAAACATTTTTTTTTTTATCATTTGGGGTCAGCACAAATAGCGTGTTTTCATTCCCAATTCTTGAAAAACCAACATAGAGCTGGCCATGAGAAAAGCAGGGTTGAAGCCCAGTTATTTTCAATGATTATCCTTGGTACTTATTGATTGACATTTCATAGCTCACTCTCACTGGAAACTGAAGTCTTTGAATCTGGAGGAATTAAGGGGATTCTTGGGGGTTTGTCGACCAGTAAGAATTTTCATTATTCCTTAATTTATTTCCAAGTTAGAAGAATTATCATACAAAAAAAATTATTCTCCAAAAATCACCAAAAACAATCACAGTAATTAAAACTTGGGTATAAAAAATTAAGTATTGTGGGCCCGGATTGGGTCCAGAATATTTTTAATTGGCTCACATTGAACCCAATTCTAAAATGGTATGATATATTGGGCTACAACCTCTAGAAGTAAAGTTGAAAAATGTGACACTGGCATTTGCATTTATTATTAGATGTTGTAATATTACACACTTGAATTGAATCATTGAATTGTCTTTTTTCAGATTTCTCAACAATGTATGAAGGATTGTCGTCGGGCCGCTCTACAGTCTCAGAAAGTGATGAAGGAGACACCCCAGAGAGCGAAACGAATAACCCGTGAAATGCAAATTTATTGGAAACGGTTTGAGAAAGTTGAGAAAGAACATCGGAAGAGAGCTGAGAAGGAAGCTCAAGAACAACGAAAAATGGATTTAGAACTTCGAGAGGTGAGCAGGAAAGATTTTTAAAGGATTTGCTCTCTTTCTCCCCCTTTCCTTTTTGTTTAAGAAACATATATATATATATATATATATATATATATATATAAAGTGTAAGGAAATGAATCCGTTGGTATATGTATAGATAAAAGGGTATGAAAAACACACTTTGTTGTTAAAATGGATATATTTTTATATCTTTTTCATTGCTTATATTGACAATATTTCGATTTATTAGAAATCATCATCAGAGCATAATGATAGTTAGGTCCGTTTTTAGATTTAAATGTTTTTAATCTGGACTCGAGAGAAACAGAAAATAATTTAAGTTCAAACCGGAAGCATTGTTTTTCCCAAAAAAGCGTGTATCCCGTGCGATCACTTCATCTTGTTCATTCTCTAACGGACCTAATTATCATTATGCTCTGATGATGATTTTTTATAAATCAAAATATTGTCAATATCAGCAATGAAATAGATATAAAAATATATTCATTTTAACAACAAAGTGTTTTTCATACTCTTTTATATATATATATATATATATATATATATATATATATATATATATATATTATTGTGGATACTTAGATGTTCAAACAATGATATTTATTATATAAACAATTATTAATAATTTAATAATAATAAACAATATTTAATGTATCTTGATTTTATATAAGTAATATATATTCTAATATATATATATATATATATATATATATATATATATATATATATATATATATATATTTGTTTTCTCTTTAACAACATTGTGTGGTGTTTTCATTCCATCTTTTTCATACTCATATATATATATATATATATATATATATATATATATGACATTTAAGTTTTTGATTTTAAAGATTTGCTTTCTCTCCACCCCCTTTTCCTTTTTCCTTCCTATTTTTTCTCTTGTTGTTAAATCCAAAAGTTAATTTGAATAAAGTGTCACATTACAGGCTCTTGATTAATGATGACATACACTGAGGATATCTAGGGTTCAATTTTGTCCCTAGTGAAGTTCCAATTCTGGAACTCTGTGGAATGTGGAGTACCCCATTATTCCTATTACTTCCAATTCAACACTGACCTGGAGTGGTAGTACCTGTTAGGGTCCCACCTATGGGTTGAATACATAAAACAATGAGTATTAAAAGAATGTTAGAAAAAAGATAATGAATACTCAAAAAGAATGAATAAAACAAAATGTCTTCTGCATAAAATAACCCAACAGGGGTTGACATGCCATTAAATCTAACCAACCATAACACTGTAAGCAACCTGAGGCCTGTGTGCCAGACTAATCAAAGCTTAATAGTTAATAGCAATATTTATTTTTTCTGGGGGTTTACTATTTTAATAAGTAAGAACTTTTTGAGTAATAAATTTTTTACTAGTTTAATTAGTAAGGACTTTTTAGATAATTAATTTTTTACTTTTTTTATAAGAAATTTTTAAACAATGAATTTTTAATTATTTTTATAACGCTACTGGAGAAATAAGGCCAAATTCATATCCAAGTGAGACAAACAATTTTTTATTTTTGTTTTTGTTTTTTTAGGCTCGTAGGCAGCAACGCAAATTAAATTTCCTGATCACCCAAACAGAACTTTACGCACATTTCATGGCTCGTAAAATGACTGGAGAAACAGAAGCAACAAAAGAGAGAATTTTAAGACAATTGGAAGAAGAGAAATCTCAAAAACATTTAAAGGTTGAAGGGGGGATGCTTGTTGATGTAGAGAAGATGACTACGGTAAGTAGACCATTATTATTTTATTACTCTATTTTGTGTATCTAGAACAGAGGTTCTCAACCTTATGGGCCCCTTTAATTTCTATTTTTCTCTGGTGGACCACCACTATAACCATTCAATGTTTAAAGTTCCTATTGTATTTTTGCAATTAAATATTTTTTGCTTGCCTGGACTCCAAAAAATGTTATATGGTTGGGGTGGGTGGGCATATATTGCTCCCAGCTGATCTAGAAAATAATCAATGCAATTTAGCCTGTTATGCTTATGAAGTGTTTTAAAATGATAATCTGCACCTCTGTAGAGGGGGTAAGACTCCCCCAATGGGGCCACCTGTTGGCCTTTGGTGGTGACCGTGATGCTTAAGGATAAGGTCCCAGTTCTGGAGGTTTGGGGAATGTGGAGCACCCCTTCATCACCATTGCTCCCTGGTCCACTCTGACCCGGAGTGGTAGTACCTGTTAGGGTCCCATCTATGGCTTGAATAGAAAAACATGAGTTTATAAACAAAATTGTATTATGCATTAAGAATTAATTTATTTCAAAACTTTGTCAGCATTAAATGACCCACCGATGTTGATATGCCGTAAAACAAAACAATTCAAACTAAAATGATAATCAAACTTAAGAAATAAACTTATGTTGATAATATTGGTAAGAATTCTTTGTTTTCACCTAAGTCTCATCAGAGGATTACCACAGGAAGAAGAACTACGATAGAGAATGCAATTAAGTCATAATGGTGGTGGTGGGGGGGATTATTGTGATGACCTAGGATCATGTAGCCTCATGCAGGATCATATCTGACACTGGGTAATCGCAATAGTTTTTTGGGTGGGGTTCCTCATTATAACATTATTGAAGGGTATAGGTGTTAAGCTGTGTTAATTATTATTCTATGTTTCAGTCACATAGAATAATAATTAACACCTGTACCCCAGCTATGGTTGGCAGGATGAGAACCGGATACCCCTGTGGATTGAATAAAGGGTTGGGTTCAAAGTTCTGTGATGGCTCCAGATTATGACAAAAAGGTTCCCGAGTTTGAGAAGTTTCCCGAGACCGACAAGAAATACTTGAAGAAGGTCGGAGGGCACATCAGCTGAAACATAGTACAGATAACAAAGATGAGGACAATAGTCCAAATAATACTATTTAAAAATAAATTGATGGAATTTTTTTTTTAACTTATCTGAATGATTGACATTTTATTGTTGATTGATGTTGTTTGTTTTGTTTTGTTTATCTTTTTCTTTTTTTTTTTTTTTTTTAGATTAAAATACTACAATTTACAGTATTTTTTGCTTCTATTTAATATGGTATTGTTTTCTCTTGTAGATTCAATTGAGATGAAGAATCTTGCCCTCAAAAATGCTGAGCAAGCATATAATGTCCATCAGATGAAGGTAGGTTGGCAAGCCTTGGCAAATTCTTTGAACTGAATTTATTTCTTTGAAATTTTATACCAATAACAGGCCATTCCACCAAATTTACTTTATTATCACTACTAACCAAAAAAAAAAACAACAAAAAAACACCCTCTGAGTAGTGTCAAAATTAATTTTTAAAAGATATTTCCTTTGGGGGTAGGAGTTAAAAATTCAATGCCACAGAGTTTGTATTATAAGTAAATAAAATCCTCAAATTTATTAAAGGAATAAAAAATAAAACAATTTTAAAGGGAAACTTAGTTCTGATAACTTGAAATATATATTAAAATAAAACAGACTATATATGAATATATTATACTGGGCATGTATTTATTAAAACTTGTTTTAAAAAACAATGAGGACCGTCTAAGTTTACTCAAATTATGAGTGTATATAATACAAGGTTGTTCTTTATTCTATATATTGACGATTTTGGGTAATGTGACTGTTATGTTTTTACATACAGATAATTACGGAACACTGAATGAAAATGCAAGACCAGGTTGTTGGAAATTAACAAGGTTTTATTTAACGCAGAGTAGAGAATGTTTCTACCCTAAAAGTGACTTAACTAGCTCAACCATGCTATGCACATGCATCCATTTGGTACAAACCCCAATCCAAAATGTCGTGGCAGAAACCCCACTTCCGGGTTTCCAGCACTTCCTACTGATCAAGGGGAGTAAATCTAGATTTCGTTAGGTCTGCACCTAAGAGTGACAAATAGAAAATGAATCTCCATTATTGATAGATATATTTAAATATTTTTTTGAGGCATGTTTCAATTCCAACGTAAGTAATTTATTTATACTAGCAAATTTATGCACCCTCCGGGTGCAAGTTTATAAGTTTTAATACAATAAAATATCATATTAAATTAGAAAGGCTAATGAAACTAAATAAGAATGCAGATAAAAAGATTTGGAACAGAGGGGGTATGATTGAAAAATAGAACAACTTTGAAACTCTTCCATTATTTTCAATTACTCCTATTCCTAATTTAACTATTTAGTTAAATAGGAAGTAAAGAATAATATTAGTTATTTCTTTTTGTTAAGGGATTTCTTTTAAGATTTATTGAAGAGAATTTTGCTCATATTCAATAAGATAAAACTAAACAATTAGAAATCAATAATATTAAGCACATATTTATTAAAATCAATTTTTTTAAGATCAATATGCAAATTAGCCTTCCCATTCACACTGTAAACCACTGTTTTGTTGTATATATAAATACAACTGCATGTTATTTGTATGTAGATATGGTCAACAGTCTTAATGATGTAAAACAATTTTATTATTCATTGAGGTTTAAATAAAAATAAAATCCTGGAGAATGGGATGCAGATAACAACGGGAATTGTGACTTGTATAGTAATATAGTTTCGTTTACAGACAGACAAACACACAATCTCCATTATAATAAGATATTTTTAGAATTCATTAAGGCTAATCTTTTCTTTCCTTTTTGTTCTCTCCCCTTTCTTTCTAGAAGCGTGCTTTTGATGATGAAATGTTTATGCGAAGAACCGGAAATTCTATGGGGTTCTCTTCAGATATATGTAAGTATTTGCAGATAAATTGAAACAAAATTACAGGTATGTATTTAACCTAACCCTACGGGCTGGATGTGGCACAACATTAATATTTGAGTAGAATACAGCTGGTTTGAATTCAAAGTTTTCATTCTCCTAGACTGGTTGCTGAACCAAGGCTAAAGAACACAATCTACCCTACTATTTACTCATAGCTGGATTCATATATATATATATATATATATATATATATATATATATATATAAATCAAACAAAACAAACCCACCTTAAACAAAATAAACTTTGAAACTCTCTCCAACTGCTCTCCTGCTCTACACAAGTGTCGCCATCGAAGAATAAAAATATAAGATTATATTTTTATATATATATATGTGTTTGTTGTTGTTTGTCAAAGTTCAGCAGCAGTATACAACACTATCCCACAATAATTTCATAATGTTATATTTTTTTTTGTCTTTCAGTGGACTCCAGTTTAGCAAATCCTGCCATCAGCACAGCTGTCGAGAGGTCACAGCCCTCAATATTTGAAGGGAAGCTGAAATGTTACCAACTCAAAGTGAGGAAATTTTTATATACTAGCAAATATATGCACCCACCGGGTGCAAGTATATGTTTTAATGTAATAAAATATTATATTAAATTAGAAAGGCTAATGAAACTGAATAAGAATGCAGATAAAATTATTTAAAACGTGGTGGTGGTGGGGGGGTATAATAAAAAAAATAGAACAACTGAAACTTACTCTTCCATCATTTCCGTCTTTCATTGCTAAATTTTCCTAACTATCTAGTTAAAATAGGAAATAAAGAATAAACTGACAGTTGGGTAATTCCATAACAAATCCTCCAGAAGAAAGTAAAATTGTCTCCCACCCCCTTCAATTTTTCTGAAATTTTATACAGGTGTGGACGATGTTAACATTTGACAATCCCCAAAATTTGAGCTTAAAATTCCAAAAATTGGCGGAGTTATGTCGATTTTTAACTCTCCAAATTTGGTGGGGTTGGTGAAAAATGATGACTTTTTGTAATCTATTTTTGTCTGTAAAATGAGTTCTAGAGCTTCCCTACTACTAAAAGTAAAAGCATTTTTGCCCATGAAATCCAAAAATGCGATGAAAAACGTTTTAAAGTTAACCAATTTTAAGTTATTGATGATTTCTGATCAATATTCTGGTGTTGTTGTTGTTATTATTGTTATTGTTCTTCAGGGAATTATTATATTTTTTATATATTGAAGTATTTTGCAATATCTCTTAAGTAAACATATAATAATTAAATTATCATACTGTGGTATATCCACAGGTCCTGCTAGTTTTTATCAACATTATTTTTATGCTTATTATTATTCAGGGAATGAACTGGCTGGCAAACCTCTACGACCAGGGAATAAATGGAATTTTAGCTGATGAAATGGGACTTGGTAAAACTGTCCAAAGTTTAGCATTCCTTGCTCATTTATCTGAAGTAAGTATTGAATTTATTTTTATCATTTAATTTTGTTAAAAATAAAGGTTTAGCAATATTTTTATACATACTAGTTTGCTGTATATGAATATGCCCTGCTGAAATTTAGGGAGCGGGGGTGGGGTCTTATATGCCCTACTGAAATAGTAATACATCTAATATGCTTGGGTGTCTTTTATGCCATCAAACATGGTCTTATATAGGTAAAGTAAAGTCGTCGGGGCGGCCTAATGTCGGTATCAGCCAGTCAGCGAGGGAGTCTATCCCCTTTTCAATAGCGCTAGACCAAGGAGATTATTTGAGCGTCTGAGGTGGAGCGCCACACCTACCATCAGCTCCTTACTTTACCGCACAGATCCCTGTGCTACTCATACACTGAGTTGGCGGGGACCAGTATCGAACCAAGAACCTTGAGATTCCTAGCCGAACACTCTACTGACTGAGCTAAACCGGCCCCTTGGTCTTATATACCCTGCTGAAATATGGGAGGGGGGTAACATGGTCTTATATACCCTGCTGAAATGTGGGAGGGGTGGTTAACATGTTCTGCTAAAATGGGGGGGGGGTCTTATATGCTCTGCTGAAGTGGTGGTGGTTTTGAGGATCTTATATGCTCTGCTGGAAGCGTGTGGTGTAATGGTTAAAGTCATAGGAAATGGATTCGTCGCCCCGAGTTCAAATCCTGGATGTGGTAATTGCATTTCACTTAGCGCTAATACCCTTGGGAAAGGTATGAATCCTACTCTCCCTCCAGCTGTGGGTAAATAGTCGGGCAGACTGGGCTCTTTAACCTTGGTTAGGCAACCGGTCTAGGAGAATGAAAACTCTGAATTCAAACCTGTTGAACTCCGCCTAAGAAATTGACCTTGTGTCACATCCTGCTCGTGCGGAGGGGTTGGTAAATATATATGCTGAAGTGGTGGGGTGGGGATCTTAAATGCCCTGCTGAAATGGGGGTGCATCTAATATGCTTATGTGTCTTTCATGCCATAAAATCATTGAAATTATAAAATATTAAAATTCGAAGCCAATACAATGCGTATAAAAAAAATAAAAACAAAAAGATGGTTTTTTTTTATGTCATTGAAATTATATATTATATATATTATTTATTTTTTTATGTCATTGAAATTATATTATACAATGTCCCTTTCTTTTCTTTCAGTCACAAGGTATATGGGGCCCATTTCTTATAATTGCTCCTGCATCCACGTTACACAATTGGCAGCAAGAATGTGCACGATTCGTTCCTAAATTCAAGGTCAGTATTTTCATGTTTTTTTAAAAAAAATTTATGAAAACGTTTCATTTCTCAATGTTTGAGATGAGGCTTGAAGATTAGTATTATCTGCGTTATTCGGACTATTGTCCCCATTTTCATTGTTATTTGTACAACGTTTCGGCCGATATACCCTCCGGCGAGTTCGAAAAGAAGGTTCCCGAGTCCGACAAGAAATACCTGAAGAAGGCCGGAGTGTATATCGTCCGAAACGTTGTACAAATAACAGTGAAGATGGGGACAATAGTCCGAATAACGCAGATAATACTACCTATATTTATTTGAATGAAATAGTAATCGTAAAAAAATTTATGGATCCCAACTAAAGACATCTAACTCCTACCTTGTAACTTATCCTGTTTAATTCATTTCTAAGAAACTATTGAAATGTATTTACAGTGAGCTTGAAATGGTGGGGGAAGAAACAAGAAAAACACTGGGATGCATGGATATGATTTTACTGTGTGTCAGGGACGCAGGACGCGTACCTATCAGCATCTCTGCATTATAATATAAAATGATTTATTGAATTTTGATTAAGATAGAATGTTTCAGATGATGCTTGAAGATTAGTATTATCTGCGTTATTCGGACTATTGTCCCCATCTTCATTGTTATTTGTACAACGTTTTGGCCGATATACCCTCCGGCGAGTACGAAAAGAAGGTTCCCGAGTCCAACAAGAAATACCTGAAGAAGGCCGGAGGGTATATCGGCCAAGACGTTGTACAAATAACAATGAAGATGGGGACAATAGTCCGAATAACGCAGATAAAACGTTTCATTTGTCATTCATTTTTGTTTTTGATAAATAGTGTTAGCCTCAATTCTTTTTTAACAAACCTTGTATTTTGTAGAAAATTAACGTTTCGTTCATTTTTTTCCTTTCTGTCTTCTTGTCTATTACTTCACCCTGACTATAAGTATTGCCTTAAAAACATGAGAACTCTTTGTCAATTAAACTTTCTGACTGTACACATTTCCTTTCTATTGATATAGCATTCATGAATACACCTTTTCTTATTTTAACTCTTGTTTATTTATCTATCTTATTTATTTCATTTATTTACTGATTTAGAAAAAATTGTTTCTTTTAGTGGTTCCATATTTTTCAAAATAATTTTGTCAACAACAAAAAAAAATGTTTCTTTAGGTGTTTCCATATTTTTTAAAAAGTTTTGACACACAAAAAAAATGTTTCTTTAGGTGGTTCCATATTTTTAAAAAAAGTTTTAATGATAAAAAAAAGTGTTTCTTTAGGTGTTTCCATATTTTTTAAAAAGTTTTAATGACAAAAAAAAATTTGTTTCTTTAGGTGTTCCATTTTTTTTAAAAAATAATTTTGTTAATGACTCTAATTTTTTTCCCCCCTCCATTCAGGTGGTTCCATATTGGGGCAATACACAAGATCGTCGTATTTTACGTAAGTTTTGGGATCAAAAATGTTTGCACACCGAAGAAGCTTCATTCCACGTTGTGATAACCAGTTATCAATTGGTGATTCAAGATGTCAAATATTTTCAAAGAATCAAATGGCAGTACATGGTATTGGATGAAGCACAAGCCATCAAAAGTAGTTCCAGGTTTGTCCCCTTTTTTTCTTTTTTTTAAATTTATTTCCCCATCCCCTCCTTCTTGGACAATTCAAAATGGTTGATGAAAGCTTTAGATTTAAAAGAAATTGTTTGAATATTTTGTGATATAAGGCGTGTGATAGATGCCTACTCCTAAATATAGACTCGTTGACTATCACGTGACCACCGAGGATTCCTATTGTCCAATCACTGGCAGTGCTGCTGTTGCTGTATTTATAAGAGGCCTGATTCTAATCTTAACTCATTGACACTTGGATT
>CM042167.1:72103577-72175518 GCA_023376005.1 Doryteuthis pealeii
ATCACAAACACAATAGCAATGGGGTCACTAATAAAGCCTTGTTTCTGGAGCTGAAATATAATTACCACTAACTCAGGGAGCCCCAGCAGTATCTTACAATACCACCAGGCTTTGTTAGTTTTTCATCCCAGTGTGGGAATACCAGGTTCATGCAAATGGTGACTCTGGGGGTTAAACATGGTTTTGGGACCAAAGAATCCTTACCACTAACCCAGAGCAACATCTCGAAAATTCAGACAAATACGTTAAATCAATGTTTAATATTTGAATTAACTGATGAGATGACGATGAAGTCAAGACACTGGATCCTGATCGACAAAAAAAGAACTAGAAAACTTAAACATCTATAACTGAAAATCATAAAGAAGATATTTTCCATTGTCTTTAACAATACCTGCCTAAATGAGATATATATATATATATATATATGTATGTATATATGTATGGTAAAGAAAAAGGCTTAAAAATCGTCCATTTTGTGGTTATAGATCTATTTCTGCCCACAGGTATCTGTGTATAACTATGAGTTTCATTTATAGCGGTTAGCGGTCTGATAAAACTCATAGGTATTTTTAAGCATTTTTCTTCAATTATATTGAACATTGAGCTCTCAACTTAGACCTGAACAACTCTAAAATTCCGCCGTTGGAAAAAAGAGCCAACTTAGAATCATCCTAATACCAACTGGGGCCGGTTTAGCTCATTCGGCAGAGTGTTCGGCTAGGAGTCCCAAGGTTCTTGGTTCGATACTGGCCCCCACCAACTCAGTGTATGAGTAGCACAGGGATCTGTGCGGTAAAGTAAGGAGCTGATGGTAGGTGTGGTGCTCCACCTCAGATGCCCAAATAATCTCCTTGGTCTAGCACTAGTGAAAAGGAGATAGACTCCCTCGCTGTCTGGCCGATACTGACATTAGGTCACCCCAACGACTTTACTTTACTTTATATATATATATATAACTCTGATTCCTTTTGTATATTTCAGATCAGTTGTCTCGGTTGCACATGATACTAAAACCGTTTATGTTACGACGTGTTAAAAAAGATGTGGAGAATGAATTGTCAGATAAGGTAGGTTTTTTCTTCTTCTTTTCTTTTTTTTTTTTTTTTTTTATTTCCTAATTTTTTTCTTTTTTTTTTTTTTTTTTTTTTTTTTTTTCAAAAAGCAAAATAAAAAAATTTTTCACGTATACAATGTTGCACCTTAATGCCATGTCTTAAGCTTATTCAAATATAAACACTCCTCTAAATAGCCCCACAAAAAGAAGTCAGGCTGACAAAGCAGGTGAATGGGGAGGCCTTTTGAATTCTGAATTTCTTGAAATAATTCTACCACCAAAAATTTCTTTTTTGAAATTATAAACCTCTCGGTTGAATAGTAAAATTCTATTTTAATTTTTTCTTTCACATTGTAACTTGATATTTTCAATAATATTCTAAAGAAAGTTTTTTTAACAACAGGAACCTCTGGAGGCCGTCCCCTCAGATAACACCTGCCCCCTTGTCTAAAAGGGGCAGAGTCGGGTTTATTGCCTGGTGCCTGAGGTGGCTCCAAAGGGGAATGCTGAATGCATTCACACACTTGTTGTACTGGTCACTGCATGAGCTTCGGTTTGTGCATGGCTCCCCACGTTAAAAAGATCTTGTGTTAATCCGCCCTGGTGGAAGATCAGGAAAGTACTTACTACATTTAAGCCTGCTCTTCAAAAGCAAGATGAGAGTGTAGTATCTGCACAAGCTGAAATGTACCATATGTAATCAGAGATGCTGATAGGTATGCATCCTGCATCACAAAAATCTAAAAGGATGCAGTAAAATCATATCCATGTGTCCCAGTGTTTTTCTTTTTTCTTCCCTCGCCATTTCAAGCTAACTGTAAATAGATTTCAATAGTTTCTTAGAAATAAATTACACTGGATAGGTTACAAGGTAGGAGTTAGACAGCTTTAGTTGTTTCCCTTGATCATAAATAAAATCCCTACAATCTAATAACTTTAGTTGGGACCCATAAATTTTCTCGGGGACTCATTCAAAGCAAATATGTGTGTCCCAGAACACGCTAAATCAAAAAGCTATCACTGTGTGATATAGGAATTAGCGAGGTGTTAACTCAGTAGCTAACACCAGTTTCTTATAATATACTAGGTTATCCTAAAGAGGGTAACCTAATACAGAACAAATACATATCCAAACATAACAAATAGACTTTATTGCCTAGTCTACCAGAAAGAATACAAAACAGGATAGCAAAAGTCCTAAAGAAAAGAATCCTTGAAGATAGTTTGAGGTATACAATGACATATGAAGGTTTTGACTTACTCTTCACTCCATAATGGATACCATGTGCATGGCTAAGTCTCTTTGTAGTGTGATACTATGGTTAAAGACGAACATGGTCAGAATAAATAAATAAATAAGAAAGAAAGTAGGTTAAGGTCCGGCATAAGTAAAAGGGGTGGGTGGCTGACCTTTTTACGAATCCAAAGATTAGGTCGTAAAGTTTAAAGAGACCTGTATGCCACCATGAAATGGGACCACTTGGTGATAATATCTTAGGCACCCAGGTATTAAAAGCAAAAAGGATTTTTTAGGAGAAATTCTCTTTTGAAAAAATTAATTGAAGTCAGAGCATTATTGAAGCACGATAATGATTTGTCTTGGCGATAATATTGCATAAACCTCCTCACTAAGTCTTACTTAAAGAAAGACGCCAGCTTAGTGAATCTGGGCATGAGTCCGACCCAGCCGTACCCAATGATACATTAAATAGTCCATTCTGGAATAGAACAGCCGTGTGACAGAAGGTGAAGGATAATTGTCAAGTATTGCGATGTATCTTGCAGAATCCTTCTACTTAAAACTGCCCATAACTAACCTCCGTAATAGCGACGCGTAAGCTTAAGTTAGAACTCTCTAGATGTGGAGATATTTTAAAAGAGCTAACCAATACTGCACAAAGTCCAGAGTAGCGCATTAATGTTATCAGCCCTTTATGCAAAATATGGCTAAACAGATATGGCATAGCCAGGCCTTGGAGACAATCAGAAACATGCTCACCGACAACACTCTTTAGTCATCCTGTAATATCCAGTCTGGTTTACGTTGTTGCAAACACAATATATATTTATGTGGTCCTTTAAGAGTACGACGTTAACAAACGTCAAATCTGGCTAAGAAACTTTAGTTTAAGCGCGTCTTAGACCTCATTAGATAGTTATGCCCGGATATATATTCTGACAAACTGTCGCGTACGTGCTCATAAATATTTGATCCGCAGCCCTGAGACTGGGTAATTATTCTCACAACGAGTTTTGGGGATCGATAACAGATAGTTATAGCGATAATTTCCTCAGAAGAAGCAAAGTATCGACAGACAAGTCTACCGCTTTACTTCAACAAGTCATATGTAACATCATGCAGAATTTAACTGCGAGGGCATTATGTTATTATACCTGGAATGCTTCACCAATGGTGGCTGGTTTGAAGCTAAACCTCTTATGAAACAGGTTTATGTTTTTAAACAAGGCGGCTACGACTATTCATTCGCGAAATAGCAGAGCACCACATATTAGCCCTATAGCTGCGGGTGTGTACTGTGTATTCTCCATACGTTGAGAAGAAACACACTAATTATCCAGACAATCTATTTCTCAGTCTCCGGGGATCAACTTAGAGTGGTATATAGATATCGAGAAAAACTTAGAACCTGTATGCATCAGATTCTCTGAAGCATAAAGTGGAGTCTGTAAGGACGAGCGAAATTGATATCGCTGGAGTAACGGACGCGCGTTTCATTTTCTCAGGACTGCGCTTTCATTACAAGCAATAATGGCAAGGAAATACCTTTTTTTTGTGGCTAAAAGTTGAGGGTTTTCATTTGACTAATGAGTATATTAACCAAGGTCGTCCCCATCCGGTTTTAATGCAGAACGCTTATATAGCGAGTTAATTTTCTAATTATTCCAGGAGACTATAACGTGTGCGTATAATAAAGTTTGAAATTATTTAGCAGAGTCTAGGTCAATATTATAGTCTAGAAAAATATGTCTGACTCTTTCATTACTTCTATTGCGATAGTGAAGAATCTATCTTTTAATCATTTCCTGGACCTACTGGTTCATACTAAAATTATTATGATATGCAGGTTCAGGCAACGCCACCAAGAGCAGCAAAATACAGCCATTGAGCAGCAGTATATATAGTAAGAAAGAATTAATCACGCTAGATACATAGTGAATAGCATACATTAGTCAGAATACTACAAAGGGCCGGGAAATCTTTATCATTATATAGTGAATTGACCGTGCTACTTCACAATGCAGTTATATGAAGACCATGCATACAGTGTGTATCCAATCTTTAGATGTATCTTATGCAAATAGCAGATAAAATAGTGAAAATAGTAACTACACCGACCTCGGTGGAGTGGGTGAGTGGAGAACAGACAGGTTCTGATGGACTTACCTAGAAATAAGGAAATTCAAAGATTCAGATGCGGCTTGGTTTTGGACACACATCATATAGATAAAGTTTGGACGGAGGTCCATCGGGGCAGAGATCCAGAGACTTTTAGATAATATACGGCGGCCGTGTTTACAATCTTGCCGCCCATAATTCGAACACCATAATATCTAAGCTCTGGTGGCATGCAGAATGAATATAAAAAAAGTGCACAGACCAGTTTCACGAGTAAAAGGAAAATCAGTGTCTCAATAAAATATTGAATATAGACCCACAAAAAGTACAAAAACCAATAGATTCACACTTCTCTCTCTCTCCGTACTATCCAATATATCTCCACTCTATCTCTCTAATCATTTCTCTCCTTACCTTCTTCTTCATATCTTCTTCTTCTTCTGGTCTCTCTACTATTCCAATGAGATCCTATTTGTGTATCTCCCTAAAAAGGCAAAGACGAATTCAGACTGAAGAAATAAAATAAATTAAGGAGGGTTACTTTCCATTTGAGGTTTAGTGGAAGAGGCGTGAGTTGTGTTAATTTTTATGCCTATTCTTATAGTCTTAATCGGGCTCAAGAGCATATTCAAAGTGAGGCGATGTTTTCTCTGATACCTCGGATAATTCGCAAAAACATAAGTTACTCATCAGCTCGAAACTTCCCCCTTTCGTTATTATACGCATCACAATACTGCCGATAAAATCTGTCTTTTTTATGGAAACGCCACTGTCAAACGCATTATTTGTAGAATAATTGGCGTACATACTTACCGAACATTCCAATTAAACTGGTAACAGTACTGACATTTTCAGGAAATCTTTAAATAACTTAGATTAATCCAAAGTCTTAAGTTAAATATTTATAATAAATTCAAGCAGGACAAGTGGTTGCGCGAGTAACAAGTGCATTAAATACAAGATGCCAGAATGAGTATAGGTGCATTCATCTTGTCCATTAGCTGATTAGCTTAAATATAGATAGATCATTTTATAGCTCGATATAAATATTAATGAGCGTCTTTTATGGATACTACATTATATATGTAATTCTATATGTGTTTTAGTTGAGAAGATGTTTAAGACTGATTATCCTTCAAATTGAAATATTCAATGGAGCCAATATGAAAAATTCCTCCCGACGAATAAAAAGTATCTTTAAACAGACACAGTGATAATTAACATAGAAAGGAGAGTAATAGAGTAAGTTAAGAGTCGAACAGTGTCGAGTTCCCTTTTCTCTCTTAAAGTCCGTGTATATTTCAGCACAGAGAATTACGAGTCTGTAGGAGAAGTTCTATTCACGGCTGTTGTCAAAATAGTGTTCGCACTCAGACGCAAGAAGAGCGAGAGGGTGGAGGTATGGTTGGAAAGCAATGTCGTTGATGGAGATGAGTTCAGTGTGTGTACAAACGCGCTTACGTACCTTATTTTCCGATAAACCCCCCTATCAGTGTCTCCCTCACATCATTTTACTTTCTTAGCGCGCACACAGTTATCCCTGTCGCTTACTTCATTACGCCTGAATTATGTTTCGAGCTTGCATTTAGGGCCCGACTCTTCCTGGAGTTAAATATTCGACATGATATTTACTAGAGTAATCACTTTTGATAGCTTACATAAAGTAACTTTGCCACCCCCGGAGAGCGCGGTGCTACTGACGACTGAGCTAACCCATAGTTCCCTCGTCCTAGGTATATGATAAGGTAGTATATAAATATAATTTCACCTTTGGCCTGGTTAATTAGTATTTATGGATTATTTGTTAGATCATCAGACACTGTTTGACCCCACCACGCAACATATCCGACTGGACAGCTGTGATTCGCCTGGTTATATATGGGATAGATAAATAGGTAATAAATCCGGTAGGGATGCCGCCGATCACACCAACAATTATTTTCCTACATGATGTTCAGTGTATATACTGATTTTTGACTTAGTCTGTTTTATTCTCTTATTGAGAATATAATTAAATTTCAGCGAGGATTCCACATTGCTCATCCGGGTTACTGTCCCATTGAAGTAGAGCACCTTAGATTCAACAGATTGTATAATGATCAACCCGACTGGCTGAGGCCCCGAATGTGAAGAAACATGGCAAAATCGAGATTTCGATCTGATCTTGTTACACGCAGTGATCGAATTTTATCAAACTAGCGCACACTTTCGAACAAGGCACAAAATCCATCATACCTAAGAGACAATGAGATTATAATGTTCATCATAATAGTTGCAGAATACAGAGCTATAAAAATCTATGTTCCTGAAGGCTCTCATGAGACTCTACATGATCTGCGTACTCACATTGCGTGCGTCGCTCTTCTGGTCTCCGACATCTTCTCATACGTGTCTCTCTGTCAGGCATATCTACTACAAGCTCTCTATCTTTATGCTCAACTCTGCTTCTCACAACACATGCATAGACGTCTCTCTTTCACTGTTCTCTCTCATATACTATCACTATGTCTCTCTGCTGTTATACTCTATATCTTCTCTTTTGATCCTCTTGCTCTCATGTTTCATACTTACTCTCTCGATACTCATCGTGCTCGTCATACTCTCCATCTTTGGTGCGTGCATTTCTCATTCTACTAGCTCTTCTCCTCAGTCTCTCTCTGGCGTGGTGTTCTGCGTCTTCTTACTCTGCGCTCATGCTATAAACTTCTCCGTTTCTCTTCCTCTCTCCCTCTATTGTCTACGTGCCTCTTCTCTCTGGCCTCTCGTCATCCCCTCGTATTGTTCTCTTGCTCTTCTCTCTCTCATATCCTCATCTTGTCTCTTTCTCTCTCTTCTCTTCTTTGTTCCTTTCTCTCTCTCTCTTGACAGCAGTGTCTCTCGTTTCTCTCTCTATCACTCCTTCTGTGTCTCCTGTCTCAATTTTCCTAGGCGTCTATGATACTTCTTATCTCTCCTCTCTCTGTATATACATGCTACATCCTTGACTCTCTCTTTCACTATTCTTCTCTGCACTCAGATTCATCTCTCTCGATCTCATATCTAACTTTCATATTACTCACAAATTTCTCTTTACTTACTATCTATATCTTTCTATTCATTTAGACTTTATGATCTCTTTCTACATTTTTCAGTCTACTCCTGTTCTATGTCTCCTCATAAATGTGCTTTCTGCTCGCTTCTACTCTTTCCTCTTTACTGTTTATCCTCTCTCTCCTTCTCCCACTTCTTATCTCTTCTTACTATGTATATGATTGTTAACTAATTTGTATATTAGTATAGCATACGGCTAAGGATAAATGGGCGATACGACCAACCTATATATATCACTTCACATTATTTATATTAGGGATTTTTCATAAAAAAACAATTCACCATAAATGTTTATATTCCAACCCTTGCCTACACTGAATCATGCACATCATGATCATATATTAATAGGTACTAGTAATTATACATTAAATTGTGATTATAATACTCTGCGTATTATGATATTATTAACAAAGAGTGTTTACCATATCTACGGAACATATATAGAAGATACTGATTAATAATTATAGTCAAAGAGTAAATAGTGAAGGACGACCAAGTATGCAATGATCATAACAATCTTTTAGACTAAAATTCATTATACCGGACAATTAAGCTTAGGTAAATAAGAGAGAATTATGTGAGAATATCAATTAATTCAGTTTATCTACCAATATAGTAGAGCGGGTATTAAGATCTCTGTACTCATGTGAGAAATTGCATATATCATGCTTTCTCTGCGCTCTCTGGAATAAGAAATCTAGAATCTTACTTTATAGTATACTAATATAATTGATATGGATATGGTTGCGTGAGCTGTTCCCCCACTCGCGATCTTTAATGATCTAAAAATACTCCTATTTGAGAACTTCCTACGTGCATTTTTGTGCGTTGTACAATTTCAATCACCTAAATTTCTTCCTATTGGATTTTGACATTTCTTTATCGTCTTTATTATATAAAACATATATTGTTTTTATAATTATTGTCTTTTATTAGTTGTTCGTAGGCCTTCAGTGTTGCTACTCCAGTTAGTAAAATATCGTGTACACATCTGTTTATATTTCTATATCTACATCTTCAAGTGAAGAGATGTCAGAATGTCCTGCAATCCAGAACAATTATTTTCGTGAAAAGAGGCAGGCGGGAAACGAAACGGGATCTCTCTCTTCATCTCTAATCTATTTAGATCTTCTGTGATTGACATTCTATAGCAACAGACCATAACCCCAAGATTTCATTCTTTACCGGAACCATGAGAACACAGAAAGAATACAAGTGATTGTGGTGCGCGACTGCTAAAGTAACCCCAAAGGTAAAATGCTAGCTTGTTTGTCCTCCTCCCCATGAGCGCTAAAGTTGGAAATGTGTTACATCAGTCAGTATAAATCTGTGTGGTGGTAGTGTGGAGCGCCTAAGGATGTAGTGTATAACTGGATGAAGATGGAAACTTATAATTTTCACTTAGATACAGCCGGTTAAATCGATAAAGAAGAAACATTAAGGTACTTACAAACACATAATTAGATGAATCAATATATATAGATACCATTAAGAGAAGAAAAGTAGAACACCACATGAGAATAACAAAAAAAAGGGACATTTAATATTAATAGACTAAGATCTATAAGGAAATATATAATTCTTTTTGACAAAGGCAGAGAAGTGAAAAAATACACAGATACATGGATTCATTAGAGCAAGTTCCCCCTATATACATTAGCAAATGCGCTCAAAGTATATAAACATTGAACAAAACATAAGTTCAGCCGATTTGAACACGGAGCGCTGGTATATCTCTATTCTAAAGTCTGGATCCGCAACTCCACCCCTTCACCATAATCTTATCATCCCCATATACACCTTGTGTTTCCTCCGAAGAATGTGTATCTTAATGATTGATAAACAATCTTTCTAGACAAACCCCTGGAATTTGAACTTCAATTCCCGATTATATGGAATTGCAGAGCTTATTCTGAGATCATACTAAAGGGAGAGCGTCGTGCGTCTATACCACCCTCTATGAGCTTGTCATGCTAGACCAGGGGATAAGTTATTGTTTGGGCTTGCGATATATGCGGAAAAATTGTGTAGCGAGTGAGTAAGTCTACTTTTCTTCTAGCCTCCTCGAGACCGATACAATGGCCTATCCACAAACAAACTCACGTCGATAGTCCTGATACTTAATTAAGTTATTGATGATTTCTGATTTTTTCATAGCAAGATCAATATCCCAATGTGACATTGCCTGGACGATTTGACATGGAACTATCCCAAGTTCTCTCTTCTCTAATATATAAGCAAACATTGGCATTACTTGAGGAAATCCTAAAAAACCAACACAATCAGCCGGACAGTGAGGAAGTCTATCATTTCACTAGTGCTAGACAAGGTAGATTGTTTTTGCATCTGAAGTGGAGCACCACACCTACCATTAGTTCCCTACTTTATTGCACAAATCCAAGCTGTGTATTCATGTGCTGAGTTGGTGAGGGTCAGTATCAAACCTGGAACCTTATGGTTCTGAGGTGGATGCTCTACCAACTGAGCTAAACTGACCCTTGATACACCAGCTGTTAATCTAATCCACTCTCTCTATTGAATCTCTGGTGCCCAAAGAATAACAAGGGGGATTTGTAGTATCAGATAATGTTAACGAGTGTATTTTAAGCTATGATTACACCAAACGGACTTGGTGGATGGGCAGTCCATGAAATACAACGCCCCACTTTGGCCCTTATTTAGGCTAGACAGACGGTAGGAGAGGCCCCCTCTGATCAATCGGCTGGTCATATCAAGCCCTAGCATACCTATATAATTGCCTTGGCCCTATTACCCTAATGGCAAGCCCCAACTCTTTTTTTTTTTTAATCATATATCTGCTAAAAGGCGGTGGCTGAGGGTCTTAATGTCCTGGGTATGACGTTAAACTCCAACAGATGGTGAGGTTCCAATTCTGGATGTCTGAGGAATGTGGAGCACCGCTTTATCACCATTGCTCCCCAGTCCACTCTGACTCGGAGGAGTAGTACCTGTTAGGGTCCCATCTATGGGTTAAATAGAAAAATGTGTTTATAAAAGAAATTGTGTATCCATTAAGAATGACTTTATTTCAAAACTTTGTTGACATTAAATGACCCACTGAGGCTGATATGCCCTCAACCAAAACCTAATATCTCTCTTTATTCTTTTACAGGTATTTTGAAAACATCACTGGCGGGAAAGATGAAAATTTTATATAATACTTTGTATATACATTGTTGCCATTACATTCACCAGTCTCTTCATAGTGCCCCCTCTGGTATGTATTTTGTTTATTTATTTTATTTTATTTATTTATTTTTTATGGGGGTAGATCATTGGCATCCCTCAATCTACTAGAAACGATGGCATAGTGTCCAAAAAACATGGAACCCTGTAGCTACTCTGACCTGGAGTAGTAGTACCTGTTATTAACTCATCTATAGGTTAAATAGAAAAAATGAGTTTTAAAAAGGATGATTTTTTTTTTTTTTTTTTTTTTTTTTTTAAGAATGAGGGGTTTTTTTTTGGGGGGGGGGGTAAAAGAATGACTTTTTTTTTTTTTTTAAAGAATGAGTTTTTTTGTTTTTTTTAAGAATGACTTTTTTTTTTAAAGAATGAGGTTTTTTTGGGGGGAGGGGGTTTAAAAGAATGACTTTTTTTCTTTTTTTTTAAAGTGTGAGTTTTTGTTTTTTTTAAAGAGTGAGTTTTTTTTTTTTTTTTTTTTTTTAAGAATGAGTTGTTTTTTTTTTAAGAATGAGTTTTTTTTTTTTTTTTTTTAAAGAATGAGTTTTTTTTTTTGTTTTTTTTTAAAGAATGAGTTTTTTTTTTTTTTTTTTTTTAAAGAATGAGTTTTTTAAAAAAAAAATTTGAATATCTATTATAAATGAATAAAACAAAATGTTTTGGCATAAAATAACCCAGCCAGGGTTTGACATGCATCCAACCAACCTTAAAATATTTTTTCTGTCTTTCCAGGTTCATCTGTATATAGTCCTTTTTCATTCCTCCGGTTAACTGACATAAGCCCTCAGGAGCTAGAAAACCAAATGTGTGGCAGATTACTTGCCCGGTAAATGTTTTTCATTAATTCTTTTTTATATCATAATATACTGGTGTGTCCATGTGTAGGAGTCCACAGAAGAATGTCATTTATGAATTTGACTTCGTTTCTCCAGCAGTGTCCAGCATGTCTATATATATATATATATATATATATATATATACTTTACAAGATGCTCATGGAATGTGACCAAATGAAGTTTATTTTTCAACATAAGTCTCCCTTGCAATCTACACATTTCTTCCGTCAGTGTTGCAGTGCTTAGAACCTATTGGTAAAAAAAGGTCATCAATAGTTTCCTAACTGTTGTCTTCGTCTTTATCATGATAGATAAAAAACCTGTTTCGGCTATTGTGCCTCCTGGCCTTGTTCAGGGGTACCTTATCTATCAAAGTATACCGATGATTCAACTTGGGAAATCATTTTTTAATATAATAGTTTAACTGTTGAGCAAACAAAGTGTTAAAGAATTTAAAATGATCTCATTCAAATAATGATGTCCTTGTTTTTGCATGCCCATCAATCCGACAAGCATCAGTCATTTTAAAAAGAAAAAAGTGTATAAGGACCGAAACATGTTTTTATATATATCTTATCTTATTATAATGGAGATTCGCTGTCTGTCTGTAACTGAAACTACGTCACTACTTACGTCACAATACCCTCGGGAATTGCACAAGTTTATCAATGAGTATTTAATTTATAGTCAAAATCATCCTGCTCGTGCGGCGGGGTTGGTAAATATATATATATATATGATGTTGTCAATTTGCATACAGGTTTTAACAGATAATTACTTGGTGTTATTGATCTCTAATATTATTGTTTTATTCTCCAACATTAAAATCAATCCTATGAATGATTTTATATAGAAACCAATTGAAATAAGTGTAATCTTTTTATATGCGTTCTTATTTAATTTTATTAGTCTTTCTAATTCAATATATTTCATTACATTGAAACTTAAATACTTACGTCCAGAGGGCGCATATTCTTGCCAATCATGATAAAGATAAGGACAGCAGTCTGAAAAATCAAAATAATACATATATCAAGCCTTATCTATAAAAAAAATTCAGACAAATATCTTTTCTTTTTTTTTCTTTTCTTTTTTACTTTTCTTTTTCTTTCTTTTTTTCTCTTTTCTTTTTCTTTTCTTTTTTTTTCTTTTTCTTTTTTTTCTTTTTCTTTTTTTTTCTTTTTTTTTCTTTTTTCTTTTTTTTTTTTTCTTTTTTCTTTTCTTTCTTTTTTTTCTTTTCTTTTTTCTTTCTTTTCCTTTTTTCTTTCTTTTCTTTCTTTCTTTCTTTTTCTTTTCTTTCTTTTTTTTCTTTTTTTTCTTTTCTTTTTTTTCTTTTCTTTTTTTTTTTTCTTTTTTTTTCTTAAGCCAAATGTAGTCTCCTGAAGGCCACACTCATTTTAAAAATAAATAGATTTGTTTTGTTTGTTTTTGTTTTTTTTTCGTTAAAGTCAGTTATAGTCAGGCAAAGACAACATTTATTTTAAAAATAAATAATTTTTTAAATTATTTATCTATTATTATTTTGTTAAGGCGAGTATAGTCTGTTAAATGCCACTCTTATTTTAAAAAGAATAATTTCTTTTTTTTTTTTTTTTAGGCAAGTATAGTCTGGCAAATGCCATACTTATTTTAAAAATAGATCATTTTTATTTATTTTTTATTTTATTTTATTTTATTTATTTTTTTATTAAGGCAAGTATAGTCTACCAAAAACCACACTTATTTTAAAGATAAATAATATTTTTTCTTTTTCTTTTCTAGATGGTTGTCTTTATATCTCTGTCTAAAATCAGCCTACAGGATTTATGGTCAAATGTATTCTAATTCAATCACAAAGAACATCAAACAAAAAACCTCAGACCTCTTTCTACTCAGTCCAATGAGAATAACATCATTTGTCAATTTACAAGCAAGTTCAAATCTTGATAAACTTGTGTTTACAAGTTATACAAGTCGAATATATGCACATCTTAGACATGTTATTCATAACATCCCTGAAACAGATGCTCATCGGTTGATGCCATCAAGAGGACAGCGATCAAATACCACAAGGAAATCTCCAAAAAGTCCAACTGTCTCTCCAGTTAAGGTAAAAAAAAATTTTTTTTTTCTTACTTTTCTCTCTTTTCTTTCTCTTCTCTCTTTTCTCTTCTCTTTTCTCTTCTCTTTTCTCTTCTCTTCTCTTCTCTTTTCTCTTCTCTTCTCTTTTCTCTTCTCTTCTCTTTTCTCTTCTCTTTTCTCTTTTCTTTTCTCTTCTCTTTCTCTTTTCTTTTCTCTTCTCTTTTCTTTTCTCTTCTCTCTCTTTTCTCTTTTCTTTCTCTTCTCTTCTTTTCTTTCTCTTCTCTCTCTTTTCTTTTCTTTCTCTTCTCTTTTCTCTCTCTTTTCTCTTCTTCTTTCTTTTCTTTTCTCTTCTCTTTTCTTTTCTCTTTCTCTCTCTTTTTCTTTTCTCTCTCTTTTCTCTTCTCTTTTCTTTTCTTTCTCTTCTCTTTCTTACTTTTTTCTTTTTTTCTTACTTTTCTCTCTTTTCTCTTCTTTCTCTCTCTTTTCTTACTTTTCTCTCTTTTCTTACTCTTCTCTCTTTTCTTAACTCTTCTCTCTTTTTTCTTACTCTTCTCTCCTTTCTTACTCTTCTCTCTTTTCTTACTCTTCTCTCTTTTTTCTTACTCTTCTCTCTTTCTACTTCTTCCTTTTCTTCTCTTCTCTCTTTTCTTCTCTTCTCCTTTTCTTTTCTCTTCTCCTTTTTCTTTCTCTTCTCTCACTTTCTTTCTCTTCTCTCACTTTTTCTCTCTTTCTCTTTCTCTTTCTCTTTCTCTTCTCTTCTTCTCTTTCTCTTTCTCTTCTCTTCTTCTCTTCTCTCTTCTCTTCTTCTCTTCTCTCTTCTCTTCTCTCTTCTCTTCTCTCTTCTCTCCTCTCTCTTCTCTCCTCTCTCTTCTCTTCTCTTTTCTTTTCATTTTTCCTTTTTGTTGCACTCAATAAAATATTTCCAATCTTTTGTAATTTATGTCTTATCTCTTCCTAAAAATAACATTATTTCTGTTTTATTCCAGAAACCATCAGTGGATGCCAATGATCATTCTACTCATCCACCTCGAGTAAGACGTTCACATGTCTTCCACTGTCAACCAACCTTAATGCCAGCCTTCCTCAATGATCTTATACCAAAGGTAACATATTTAGGGGTTAAATACTTTTTTTTCAGGGGCGGGGAGAGAGTTCCCTGTGGTGTAGTGCTTGACTGAGACAACGTAGTACGAGAGTTCAAACTCTTTTTATTTTACCAATACACATGAACTTATTAAAAAAAAAAAAGGTTTGGCATTAGATAACCACTCTTTTCTTCTCACTCTCTCTTTCTCTTCTTTCTCACTCTCCTTTCCTTTCTCTCTTTCTCTCTCTCCTTTCTCTCTTTCTCTCTCTTTCCTTTCTCTCTTTCTCTCTTTCCTTTCTCTCTCTTTCCTTTTCTCTCTTTCTTTCTCTCTTTCCTTTCTCTCTTTCTCCTTTCTCTCTTTCCTTTCTCTCTTTTCTTTCTCTCTCTTCTCTCTTTCTCTTTCTCTCTTTCCTTTCTCTCTTTCTCTTTCCTTTCTCTTTTTCTCTTTCTCTCTTTTCTCTTTCTCTCTTTTTCTCTTTCTCTCTTTTTCTCTTTCTCTCTTTTTCTCTTTCTCTCTTTTTCTCTTTCTCTCTTTTTCTCTTTCTCTCTTTTTCTCTTTCTCTCTTTTTCTCTTTCTCTCTTTTTCTCTTTCTCTCTTTCTCTCTTTCTCTCTTTCTCACTTTCTCTCTTTCTCTTTTCTCTGTCTCTTTCTTTCTCTTTCTTTCTCTTTCAATTCATTTCTTTTTTTTTCAAAAAGGTTTGGCATTAGATAACCCACAAAGGTTGATATGCCATTAAACACTAATCCACCAAGCAAAACTTTTGACTGTTTAAACAAAAATGATTTCTAAAGTTGAATTATTGCTTTGCTCAGATAGACAGTCTTGACACTTGTAATGAAGTTGGAGTAGTCTACCCCAATGGATAACAAGGAACACCTGAAGAACGCTGGAGGGTACAACCCTCTCTCCCCCTCTCTCCATCTCTCTCCCCCTCTCTCCATCTCTCCCCCCTCTCTCCATCTCTCTCTCCTCTCTCCTCCATCTCTCTCTCCATCTCTCTCTCCATCTCTCTCTCCATCTCTCTCTCTCCATCCTCTCCTTTCCTCTCTCTCCATCTCTCTCTCCATCCCTCTCTTTCCTCTCTCTCCATCTCTCTCTCTTTCCTCTCTCTCTCCATCCTCTCTCTCCTCTCTCCTCCTCTCTCCTCTCCCTTTCCTCTCCCTTTCCTCTCTCTTTCCTTCTCCCTTCCTCTCTCTCCATCTCTCTCTCTTCCATCTCTCTCTCTTCATCTCTCTCCTCTCCTCCCCTCTCTCCATGTCTCTCCCTCACTCCCTCTCTCCCCCCTCTCTCTCCCCTCTCTCCTCCCTCTCTCTCTCTCCTCCCCTCTCTCTCCCCTCTCCTCCCTCCTCTCTCCCCTCTCCTCCCTCTCTCTCTCCCCCCTCTCCTCCATTCCTCTCTCCCCCCCTCTCCTCCATTCCTCTCTCCCCTCTCCTCTCTCTCATTCCTCTCTCTCTCGCTCTCCCCCCTCTCCTCCATTCCTCTCTCTCGCCTCCCCCCTCTCCTCCATTCCTCTCTCCATCTTTCCTCTGCTCTTTTTCTTTCTTGTTATTTTTATTATATTATTATTTTTTCTGGGTAGCATGTCCTTTTCCTTCCCTTTATTTCTTTATAACAAAAACAGAATGGTTCATTATTTAGCTGAAGTGACAACACTCATAAGAAATAAGAATTCGGCGAATAAGTGACACCAGATAATCAGGATTTACATTTTTGCATTTCATTATGGATGATTTGGACAGAGGGTGTTGCAATATGATAATGGTTGGAAGATTAAGGAACTAGCCTATTGATACATAGATAATATAACCATTACGATTTTAATTCAATAGAAATTTCTCCTTTTGGATCAAAGTAAAAATGGGTGTCCCTTTATCCTTCCAGATGCAAGCAAATTCCCATAACTGGTATTGCGTGGATCGTAGTGGAACTTGGGATCATCGACGAGAACTTGAATATGGATGCCTTGAAGCTAAACTGTCCCTGAAATTTGGCATTGATAAGGATAGTCCTTACAGAACAAGATCAAATGCTTATTTTTTGCCCCCAGAAAAGGGAGGCTTGATTGCATCCTACCCCCTACATGGATGGTCAAGCATATCAGTTCCTTGTAAGTATTTTTTTTTCTCTCTCTCCAATTTTCCTTTTTATAAAAGAACATCACATGCTCAGTCTTATAGAATCTTTCTTTTTATTTATAAGTTCACAGGTGCATTGTCTTGATGATAAGTGGCTAACATGCTGCTTTGAAACCAATGGTAACAATCCCACCATAAATGTATTGTACCGTGCCAAAAACGTGAAACTCTGCCGGACAATTCTGGTGATGTGTGGATCTGTGAGGAGTGTGACCAGGCCCTGTTGTCAAAGGCAGGCCTGGTCAATCACATGAGAGCTCCACGAGGATTTTTTATGTCCCTGCTGTACAAAAATGTGCTGAACAGCTGGTGGTCTCAAGCTTCACATGAGAGTTCACAGTGATGCGTATACAACACCTGTCAACTCAGTCAACACCGATCGTTATGTGTGTCAGATATGTTCTAAGCTATGCAAGACTTTGGCAGGATTGAAAAGTCATGAACGGGCTCACAAACGGACAATGAATGAAGAAAAGATGTTTGATATCTTGCCCTGATGATGGCCATTTTTCTGTATACTTAAAAAAAACTTTTTATATATTTTCTATTATTATTACTAGCAAATATATGCACCCTCCGGGTGCAAGTATTTAAGTTTTAATGTAATAAAATATTGTATTAAATTAGAAAGGCTAATGAAACTAAATAAGAATACAGATAAAAAGATTTGAAACAGAGGGAGTATAATAAAAGATTTGAAACAGAGGGAGTATAATAAAAAATGGAACAACTGAAACTTACTCTTCCATCACTCTCGTCTTTCATTGTTATTTTTTCTAATTTAAGTATTTAGTTATAAGAGGAAGTAAAGAATAAAATGAGTTATTTTATCTTGTTAATGGATTTCATTTAAGATTCATTGAAGAGATTTTTGCTTATATTCATTAAAATAAAACCAAACAGTTAGAAATCAATAATACTAAGCACATATTTATTAAATTCGATTTTTAAATATTAATATGCAAATTAGCCTTCCCGTTCACACTGTAAACCGCTATTTTGTTGTATATATAAATATAATTGCATGTTGTCAATATGTAGACATAGTTAACAGTATTAATAATGTATGACAATTTTATTAATAATTGAGGTTTAAATATAAATAAAATCATGGAGAATGTGATGTAAATAACGAAGGGAATTGTGACTTGAGTAGTAATATAGTTTCGGTTATAGACAGAAAAACACACAATCTCCATTATAATAAGATTTTATTTCATTTTGTATTTAAAATAATAATGAATAGTATACAATGTGTACAAGAACATCTTCTCGGCTGAAACACATGTCAGTATTTCATTAAATATCTTTATCCATTCAACATTTTCTCTACTTTATTTACTCATTTTTTTCAACATGCTGTCAGATTCACTTCCGTTGTTTTCAACTTATATAATATTTTTGTTTGTTTCTTTTTTCTTATTTCAGATAAGGAAACTTTGGTGACTGATGCTGGTAAACTGACAGTTTTGGACACGTTACTAAAACGATTAAAAAGTGATGGTCACCGAGTGTTAATATATTCACAGATGACACGCATGATTGACCTCTTAGAAGTAAGTGAAAGGAAATATTTTTTTTTAATTTAATAGCCTACTATTAACATTATAAACTAACCTTCTATTTTCTTTTTTTTATCTATGAACTTACCCCTGCTTTCTTCCTGCTGGTTCCTTTCATTCTGATAGTCTTTTTCTAGTTTACTTCCTTTAACCCTTTATCTACCAGAGTGCCCCAAACCCCCCAACGATCAAAAAATAAAAGTATTAAAACATCTTTGTAAATTATCATCTTACCCTATTAAAAAAAAGAATCTACTTCAAAGGAGGCAACTTTTAATTACCGTATTTGACGGCATTTCAGCAGGTCAGATTCAGGAAAAAAAGTTTTTAGTGTATTTAAGCATATATTGTTGAAAACAGTCTCCTGTTAACCTTGATTATAACAATACCAGCAATAAAATAAGGATGCATGGAGTTTAGGGTAGGTAAAAGTACTGAGCATAAACTGGGTTAGTGAGCATCATAGAGAAGATTAGCCTAGGCCTACGGGAGGTCTCAAACTACATCTACGATGTATAAGATGCAGGACAATTTTTTGAGACAAAATTTTGGGAGGAAAGTGCATCCTATATGCTGTCGAATCCTAAACAGTGGTAGATAAAGGGTTAAAAGCTGTGGAGTCAGAACACAAAGCCTTCAATTTCTCTATTTTTGGCACCTCCGACTCTGACTGGTCTTAGTAATTAAATGATTATAGCCTACAAATCTCAGAAAGCTTATGCTAGGTATACCCAATTTTTGTCTACTTTTTATTTTAAAAACAAATTAAAATTAATTAAATCGATTATTTAAGATCAAATTGGTAATTTTTCAAAAAGTGTGTGTGTGGGGGGGGGGTAAATTTGTTTTGTAAAAACACAGATTTTTTGACAAATTGGGTATACCTAGCCTATGCATATGCTCCTAACTTGAGTAGGCCTTTATGAGATTATCCACTTGCTGTGTCCATTTTCTACGATAATAACCATTACACCACGGCCACCTCAAATTTTTATGTAATCCAAGATTACTCAGATTGAGGAAACTTACAATCATGCCAGTTAATGTATGCGAGACTGTAAATGACAAAAACATGTTTTATGTGTAGGGGAATGAACAAATTCACATGATAAAAAATCCAGAGTAGCCTAAGATCATTTTATTTCTTCCATACATCCTGTACATATAGAAAAAAAATTCTATTGTCATAATGGAGATGCCTATTATTATTATTATTATAATATACTTTTTGTTCTGCCTTCATCACATATCTCTTCTTTGTTTAGGCCATCCCTGTCGGTCTCAAGGCAATGACTTTTAACTTGTAGGTCGAGGCCCCCCATAGCAACAGACATACATACCAAGACAATCCTTAAAACCGTCAACTTAGAATAACTACATCATTAGACTTTGGCACTTAATTTGAGACCTAATTGCGAAACATTTGACTTACCCCTTGTTTTGCCTTCATCAAATGCAACCCTTCTTTCCCCACACACACATATCTTCTTTGTTTAACACATCTGTTAACCCAAGACTATGACCTCTGACTCATAGCTCAAAACCCCCATAGCAACAGACATACATACCAAGACAATCCTTCCTTAAACTGTCTAATTACAGACTTTGGCACTTAATTCAAGACCTTCCTCAGTTACTCCAAGTTTATCGCTAGATCTAGACGCCTCTTCAAAGATATTCCATATTACCTTAATCTTTTTACCCTGAGGATGGCACATTGAACTTTTCTTTACCTTTTCCTTTTCTTTCTTTTTTAAATGTACATATTTGTTAATAGCACTGAACCGTTAAATTATATTTACTGTTTCAAGTTTTGTTTTTTATTGTTATTTCATTAGTATTATTTGGATTATTAGGACTATTGTCCTCATCTCCATTGTTATCTGTACAAATAATACTAATTATCAAGCCTCATCACAAATTTCAAGAAATGTTCATTGTTTTCATGTTTTTTCACCGCCGTTTGGTTATGCTACTGCCCTATTCCTTCATACAAGTGAGAAGGCAGAATACTTTTTTTAAAATTTCTTATTTATTTATTTTTATTTATTTATTTATTTTTCAGGAGTACATGTGGCATAGAAATGTGGCATAGATTAAATTTTGAAATGTGGCATAGTTTGAAATTTTGAAATGTGGCATTGTTTTATTCACACAGTACATGTAGCATAGAAATTTCTTATTTATTTTTATTTATTTATCTATTTATTTTTCAGGAGTACATGTGGCATAGAAAGCATACTTACATGAGGTTAGATGGGTCATCAAAAATCTCTGAAAGAAGGGACATGGTAGCAGATTTCCAAAATCGATCTGACATTTTTGTATTTTTATTAAGTACCAGAGCTGGAGGTCTGGGGATCAACCTAACTGCTGCTGATACTGTAAGTCTATTTTCGATTTGTTTTTTCAAATTTTAGACACATTTGCCTCCCTTTTTGTTACTCATTTCACTCTTAACGTCCTATACCACCTCATTCCACCAGACTGGAAGTCTCGTTCATTTTCCTAATCTGCCCCAAACGATAGCCTTTGTTTAAATGTAATATTAAATTAAAGGGGCCGGGTTAGCTCAGTCGGTAGAGCGTTCGGCTAGAAACCGAAAGGTTCTTAGTTCGATACCAGCCCTCGCCAACTTAGCATATGAGTAGCACAGGGATCTGTGCGGTAAAGTAAGGAGCTGATGGTAGGTGTGGCGCTCCACCTCTGACGCAAAAACAATCTCCTTGGTCTAGCGCTAGTGAAAAGGGGATAAACTCCCTCGCTGATTGGCCGGTACCGACATTAGGCCGCCCCGACGACTTATTAAACATATATTTATAAGTCTTTGATTTAAGGGAAATAACAGGTAACTTTAGATGCAAAGGTCATTTTTAGCCATTTTTATATATATCCTTATAGAAATGCTCTGGACTTAGAAAATTCTCAACAGGATGTTAAGAGTTAAAATTTAAAATAAATTTCAAACACTACACAAATAAACAGTAATATCGTGAGCAACTTTTTAAACATTGTGTCAAAAAAGTATCAAGATTTTTTTGTACTTTTTTGAAACACCTTGTATTCTTAAAAAAAATAACATTCATTCATTCTTCATTTCTATCTTGGTAAATACAGCTTTAAACTTGGTACTTTTTTGACACACCTTGTATTCTGAAAAAGATTAATGAATAGAATGTTATTTTTAAATTTTTTATTTCAGAATACAAGGTCAAAACCTACAAAAAATCTCAATACTTTTTTGACACACCTTGTATACGCACACATCTTTTAGAAAATATATTTCCTTTTATTCAGTCAAATTAGTGTTAAAAATTTACAAGATACCACTATTTAGATTGGTTAATTTTCACTATTTTTATTCATACTTATTTATTTATTCCATACATTTGTAGTAAATACATTACACATAATATTTATGATTTAAACATTTGAATAGATAGATTAGTCACTCTACACAAATATAGAGTTAGACATGACATAAGCAACATTTAAACAAATAGATATACATACATTTTTTTTTTTTTATAATTTCCTATACAAATTGTTATATAGTTTTGAAATAAAGGTCTAATAGCTATGGAATGCTAAGTTCTGTCTCTCTATTTTTTTTTCTTTCCATATTCATATTGAATACTATTCAGAAGTTAAAATATCACATATTAACATCATTTCTATTTATGAAATGTCTGCCCCCCCCCCAGTAGTAAAAATTAGCCAATGAGATACGAGGATAGAAAGCATTTAAGATTGAAACTGCCCTCAAATCAATTGCTAGTTAAACTTTCTGCAAGCAAGACTCATCTTTTGGATTAACACCAGGGGAATACTACAGACATGGACTAATGGCGACAAGGATTCTACCGGTCTTACCCCTCTATAGAGGATAAAGTCAGTGTATTAGACCCTTACTTAGGCTAGACGGGTGGTCAGAGGCTCCCTCCAATCAATCAGCTGGTCACATCAAACCCTTGCATCTGTATGATTGCCCCAACCCTATTGCCCTCATGGCAAGCCCCAACCCTTTTTATCATATGGGTGCAAGAAGGCGGTGGCTGAGTCCTGGGAATGACGTTAAACTCTATTTGATGGTGAGGTTCCAGTTCTGGAGGTCTCTCAGGTCCACTCTGATCCGGAGTGGTAGTACCTGTTAGGGTTGAACTTTCTGCCAGCAAGACCCATCTTTCAGATTAACACCAGAGGAATACTACAGACTTGGACTAATGGTGACAAGGAATCTAACAGTCTTACTCCTCTATAGAGGATACATTCAGTGTATTCTAAGCTTTGCCAACAGATTTTTGTTTTGAACATGTCTCTTATATGCATTAGTCTTTTGATGTTTTTCAAGCATTACAATTTTTTAACTGCATTTGCGTGAGTGACTGAACAGGCCAATTTTTTTATTGCCAATCTCTGGTGCAGTGACTGCAAACAGTGATCCTTGAAGGAAGAAGAGACAACAGCTAGTCTCTTCTTCCTTCTGTCTCTCTTTCTGTGGCAGCTTCTTTCCCATCTTTTTCACTCCAATCTTTTGGATTAACACCGGAGAAATACTACAGAAATACTAATAGCGACAAGGTATCTAATGGTCTCATCCTTCCATAGGGGATTCATTCAGTGTATTCTAAGCCTTGCCGACAGTGAAAACGCCTCTTATATGCATTAGCCTTTTGATGTTTTTCAAGTATTACTTTTTATTTTTTTTTTCCAGGTGATATTTTATGACAGTGACTGGAATCCAACAGTTGACCAACAAGCCATGGACAGAGCACATCGTCTTGGACAAACCAAACAGGTGACCGTTTACCGTTTGATATGCAAAGGAACTATTGAAGAACGGATTTTACAGCGAGCTAAGGAAAAAAGTGAGGTAAGTTATTTTGAGTGTCTAAAGTGTAGTGTCAGTAAAAGCAGTATATTGATAATTAACACATCATTCAATAAAAAGGCCTAATAAAACAATAACTTTTAGGCAAAATTCGATTTTATTCATCAACATAGTCTTTTTCTCGGGTGATACACTGATTCCAACACTTCTCTAACAATTCAATGCCTTTTTTTTGTAGAATAATTTGTCTTTGGCCTCAAAATATGCCCCAGTTTCCGATATCACTTCTTCATTGGAGCCAAATCTCTTTCCCTGGAGCATTCTTTTGAGATCTGCAAACAGCCAGTAGTCTCTAAGGGCCAGATCTGAAGAATAGGGTGGGTGCGGAAGCAAATCGAAGTGCAATTCATGTAGTTTTGCCATCGTTGCAATCAACTTGTGACACAGTGCATTGTCTTGGTGAAAGAGCACTTTTTTCTTCATTTGTGGTCTTTTTTTTTATTATTATTATTATTATTATTATTATTAGTGGCGCCATCTATATGTCAGGCCCAGAACTTATTGAGGTGCTGGAACTGAGCTATTTTTGGCACCACCCTGCACAGGAAGGTTTCCCACTTTTAAGACAAAAGGCCTTGTTAAAATTGGACCATATGACCTTTAGGCACTCCTTTTTGATCTCGATTAAGAAAGGACATGTTTTTCATTTACACCGTCAATATTAGGTTGTTTTAACAGACGATTTTTAGATTTTAAAAAATTTTTAAAACTAACCCCTAACAAACAACCGGATATTGACGGTGTAAATGAAAAAAAATGACCTAATGATACAAAATCGAAAAGGGGTGCCTTAAGGTAATATGGTCCTCAAAATCTACCAATGGCAGGGAAGGTAAAGTAAATCAGGCATGTCAAATGCAACCCTCAGCAAGCACAAGTACAGCCCACACGCAGACTGCATGCTCATACAGCGTTTTTATAGTATCCCCAGGGTTTTTTTTTGTTTTTTTTCCCCCCATATGAAAGCAGTCACTTATTTTGATTTGTGCAATGTGTTTTTAAGAAACAGTCTTTCACCCCTTCCTTTGATTTGCGGAAGGAGGAGACTAACTCGGTCAATGAAAGGGACTGAATTTTTCCTCTTGCCTACTGTTTCCAATCAACACATAGCTATAATTATTCCATTCTCTCCTCTTTCTCTTCATCCCCCTCTCTCTCTTTCATCCTCCCCCTCTCTCTCTCTCTCTCTCATCCTCCCCTCTCTCTCTCTCATTCCTCCTCTCTCTCTTCATTCCATCCTCCCTTTTTCTTTCATTCTATCCTTCTCTCTTTCATTCTATCCTTCTCTCTTTCATTCTATCCTTCTCTCTCTCTTTCATCTATCCTTCTCTCTCTCTCTTTCATTCTATCTCTCTCTCTCTCTCTCTCTTTCTTCTATACTCTCTCTCTCTCTCTCTCTTCCTTCTATATCTTCTCTCTCTCTCTTTTCCTTCTATACTCTCTCTCTCTCTCTCTCTCTTTCTTCTCTCTCTCTCTCTCTCTCTTTCTCTTCTCTCTCTCTCTCTCTCTCTCTCTCTCTCTCTCTCTCTCTATACTCTCTCTCTCTCTCTCTCTCTCTCTCTCTCTCTCTTCTTCTTTCTCTCTATACTCTCTCTCTCTCTCTCTCTTTCCTTCTATACTCTCTCTCTCCTCTCTCTTCCTTCTATACTCTCTCTCTCTCTCTCTCTCTCTTCTCTCTTCTATACTCTCTCTCTCTTTCCTTCTATACTCTCTCTCTCTCTCTCTCTCTTCCTTCTATACTCTCTCTCTCTCTCTTTCCTTCTATACTCTCTCTCTCTTCCTTCTATACTCTCTCTCTCTTACTCCTCTCTCTCTCTCTCTTCCTTCTATACTCTCTCTCTCTTTCTTCTATACTCTCTCTCTCTCTCATTCTATCCTCCCTCTCTCTTTCATTCTATCCTCCCTCTCTCTTCATTCTATCCTCCCTCTCTTCTCTCTCTTTCATTCTATCCTCCCTCTTCATTCTATCCTTCCTCTTTCATTCTATCCTTCCTCTTTCATTCTATCCTCCCTCTTTCATTCTATCTCTCTCTCTCTCTCTCTTTCATATCTCTCTCTCTCTCTATCTCTCTTTCTCTCTCATATCTCTCTTCTCTCTCATATCTCTCTTTCTCTCTCATATCTCTCTTTCTCTCTCTCTCTCTCTCTCTCTCTCTCTCTCTCTCTCTCTCTCTCTCTCTTCTCTCTCTCTCTCTCTCTCTCTCTCTATCTCTCTTTCTCTCTCTCTCTCTCTCTCTCATATCTCTCTTCTCTCTCTCTTCTCTCTCTCTCATATCTCTCTCTCTCTCTCTCTCTCTCTCTCTCTCTCTCTCTCTCTCTCTCTCTCTCTCTTCTCTCTCTCTCTCTTTCTCTCTCTCTCTCTCTCTCTCTCATATTTCTCATTTCAATTCCCCCTTCTTTTTCTTTCAATCCATTCCACCTCCACCTCTCTCTCATTCTCCCACCTCTCTCAATTTCACCCCCCCTCTCTCAATTTCACCCCCCCTCTCTCAATTTAATTCTCTTCTTGTTTTTCTTTCCCATTTTAGATCCAACGAATGGTGATCAGTGGAGGAAACTTCCGGCCAGATACACTGAAACCAAAAGAAGTTGTTTCCTTATTGATTGATGATGATGAAATGGAAACTAAACGTAAGTTTCATTCAGACTTTACATTTTTTTTAAAACTCTTAATGTGTCCTATACTGCCTCATTCCACCCGGCCGGACGTCACATTCATTTTCCTAATCTACCCCAAATGATAGCCTTTGTGGTTATTTCCTATAACTCCAACATAAAAAAGGGAACCACTCTGATTGACTGATGAATTATTTATTTATTTATTGATCTACTAGGAAAAAAGAAGACGGGTTTAGGGTTAGGGTTTAAATGGGAAAATAATGGGTAGATTAACAGATAAAATTTATTCAGAGTGGTTCCCCTTTTTATGTTGGAGTTATAGGAAATAACCGCCTTTGTTTGAATGTAGTATTAAACATATTTAGAAGTCTTTGATTTAAGGGAAATAACGGGTAACTTTTAGTGAAAAGGACATTTTTAGCCATTTATTGATAAATCCTTATAGGATATCCTACTTACAACCAACAGAGCCCTGTCAGCTGGGGCTTTAGAATATACCGACTGCACCTCTACAGAGGGGTAAGATCTCTCCGACCTGTTGGCTGTGAGTGGCGACCTGTGATGCTTAAGGATGGAACCATGATGGCTGAGCAGTCCATGACATGCAACACTCCACTATGGCTCTTACTTGGCTGGACGGGCTGGTCACGTCAAGCCCTAGCACCTATATGATTGCCCTAACCCTATTGAATTATGGCAAATCCACATCACTTTTTATCATATATGTGCTAGAAGGTGGTGGTTGATGGTCTTATTGTCCTGGGTATGATAAACTCGACCTGATGGTGAGGTTCTAACTCTGGGGAATGTGGAGTACCCCTTCATCGCCATTATCCCCCAGGTCCACTTTGATCCAAAGTGGTAGTACCAGTTAGGGTCCCATTTATGGGTTAAATAGAACAAAATGACTTCCCAAAAAAATTGAGTACCCATCATGAATTAATAAAACGTCAGCATAAAATGACCCAATAGGTAGACATGCCGTAAAATCCAACCGTTCTACATTCAACGGATATGGGCACCAAGATGGTCACACTAGTTTTGAGTTCAATCCTCACTAGTGCTTGCTGAATAACAATAACTTGAGGGGGAAGATGTATGGAAAAAAAAGCATTAGCATAAAAATTGTTTAATTAACCCTTTCATTTCCACTGACATACCAGTTGAATTTCCTTTTAAACCTTAGGACTAAAGAAAACAGAACTACCAAACCAACATTAAATTCTTCCTAAATAGAAGCATCAACATCATCATGGACTGCAATAGATTCATGGTTTATTTAGTTTTGTGTAAAATCCACAATACCCATGAGTAACAAATAGCATTTTATGTGATTCTTGTCATAATCATGAAATGGTAATTAGAAACTTTAAAATCTTCCTAGATAGAAGCATCAATATAATCATGGACCACAATGGGTCCATGGGGTGTTTAGTATTGTGTAAAATCCACAATATCCATGGATAATAACTCGGTACAAATTAACCCTGTTAAATGCTGAACACTCACAATATCCATGAGTAACATATAACATTTCATTTTAAACCTTAGGACGTCATACTCTAGGTATAATTTTGTATGTCCCAAACCATTTTTTTTTTTTAACTTGGTAAGATTTAAAAAATTTAAAAACTTTTATCTAAAAAAAAAAAAAAAAATTTTTTTGAAAGTGTTAACAAAACTTTATGATTTTATGGGCCATCCTTTAGGCTCAAGCAAGAGCACTTGTCCAGCGGAAATCCTTGGTAAAGAATCCTTTGGTTGTAAGTTCCTTCGTCAATGATTGCAAATGGACGTCTGTTCAGTATCAGTGATTAAGTAGTCAACTAGCCACGCATTATGGCTGTTGATTGGCAGAGGAATAGACCATGTGACCTTGCCCAGTCTATAAACTTAGGTAGTGAATTGTAGCACACCTTATATACACAAAATATTCCAACACTCCCCTTATTTTGGTATAAGGTGGGCTGGTCCAGTAAGAAATATTAAAGTCACATTTGTTTTTTGTTTTTTTTTATTAGCATTACTAATATTATCATTATTGTTATTATTTTGTTATTGTTATTTTATTATTATTATTATTATTATCATTATTATCCCCCTTCTTCTTTTTTCATTTTTTTTTATTTTTTTAAAAATTTATTTTTTATTTTAAGCGGTTCTTATATATGTCTATGAAAATTGTTTAAACCCACAAGTTCTTGGGCAGTTTTGATTTAATGAACAAACACCTCATCACTGAGATTTTCTGACAGGAATTCAGTTCCTTAAAGCCCTTTAAAAAAAAAACACTGTAGGGGGCAATGTAAGCTAATTTTTTTTTATTTTTTTTTTCTTCCTGTAGACCTATGGCTCAAAATGTACGACAACACAAGTCATGAACAATCATCAACGAAATTAAGTACATACCTTTAATTCCCCCCCCCTCCTAGGGGGTTTAAGTTGACCTGCCAGGTCACAATATTTGAGCGACAATATTTCTGTTGCTTTCCTTGTTTTAAGGTTTTTGTTTTGAATCTGTAAATTTTAGTTTGAGTATCTACATCCCAATTAGAAGTATATTGGGATGTTGATTTTATTTTCGTATCTCTTTGGACAATTTTATAACGTCCAGTTTATTGCAGTGGCCCAAGTTTTGCGACCTTGGCTTGTATTCTTTGTAGAATAAATATTTTTCCAATAATATAAGCGACCTATTCGCTTTATGTCAAATATCATGCCATTTGGGTAAATTAATTTGGAACCTTTACGTTCAAAAACTGATACGTGCACAGACATCCGTGGCTGCCTGGACTGAAAAAATATTCTGTTTAAAATTGGGAATATACAAAGCCCCTTTTAAAATGCATTTGCAGATATACCCCTTATTGGGTTATTTCTTATAAGTTTAACATAAACGAAGGGGAACCACTCTTGACTGGTAAATTATTTATTTTCCCATTAAACTAACCCTAACCCCCTAAACCTTAACCCCAACCCCAACTTCTTTTTTCCTAGTAGATCAATAAATAAATAGATAATTTATCAGTCAAGAGTGGTTCCCCTTTGTTTATGTTAGACTTATAGGAAATAACCCCTTGTTGTCTTGTAAATATATGCAAGCGTCTCCACGTTTCTGAACTAAACCACTGGATTTGCTTCTATCTGCTAACTCGACAAAATGATTTTCAGGATCAAAATTAATGAATTTAGATTTATCATTAATTACATGTTGCGTGGCGCCACAGTCAACGAGCAAACTATTCTTATCTGAGGGCATGTCATATCTAATAGCAAAGAAATGTTTTTTGGGGTTTTTTTTGGGATATGTCTTTATATTCTGATAAAAATCCCTATTTTTATTTTTACAGTTATAGGACTTATGGCCCTTTTTATTGCAAATGTAATATATAATATTTGTTTTCCCTAGTGGCGCAGCATTAGTCTTCTTGGTAACATTATAAGTTTTGTTATAATTATTATAATTTGTTAATTTACAATCATAGCTGGGTTAGCTCAGTCGGTAGAGCATTCGGCTAGAAACCACAAGGTTCCTAGTTCGATACCCGCCCTCGCCAACTCAGCATATGAGTAGCTCAGGGATCTGTGCGATAAAGTAAGGAGCTGATGGTTGGTGTGGTGCTCCACCTCAGACGCTAAAATAATCTCCTTGGTCTAGCGCTATTGAAAAGGGGATAGACTCCCTCGCTGCATGGCTGATACCGTGGATTCCAAGTTTTGCACCTTTTAAATTCGGTCTTCATTTGTAAGATGCCATGATTAGTATCTTTTGAATACATATTCTCTGTTTCCTCATAGCTCTGTAGACTCACTTTAAACTCGGTAAATGTTAAGCTTTTGTCTTTTTGAGTTATCACCGTTGTAAAAGGTTTTAAAATTCTGAGGCAATCCCTTCAACGCCATGGCAATTAATAAGCCATCACTAATTACTTCATCTGCCACCTTCAGTGAATTTGCTGTTTTCAGTCCTTATTATGTTATCCGTGGTGGATTCATAGTCCGTTCTATTCAAAGAAGCTAAGTCACAATAGAGGCCTACAATTCTAGGTTTGCCTTTCGACAAGAAATGGGACCTTAAAATCTCTAATGCCTTTCGGCCATCATCTTTACCATGATAAACTTTGATCGTCTAAACATGGGATCAATTCAGCATATATTGTCGCATTCTTTTCTGCAAAATATGGGTCCTCGCTTTGGTCTGATGGTGCATATATTTTATTGTGTAGTTGAAGGGTCCTTAAATACCTGAGGAACTTAATTTTCCAGAGTTCATACTTAACTTCATCGCCCTCGAAGAAGATCCTTGCGTTCCTGGGCCCATAACCTGTTACGATTTTATGGGCCATCCTTTAAGCTTCAAGCAAGAGCACTTGTCCAGCGGAAATTCTTGGTAAAGAATCCTTTGGTTGTAAGTTCCTGGTGGAGGAATAAACCACGTGACCTCACCTAGTCTTCAAATTTAGGTGGAGAATTGTAGCACACCTTATATAGACAAAATATTCCAACAAACTTATTAAAAAGATTTTATTTAAAAGACTTTATGAAAACTTGTACAAAAATAACTTGCAGAAATAAATATTAAAAGAAAAGAAATAGTTATTTAAAATAAAAATAAGAATTTTGGAGAGAGAAAATTTTTTTCTTTTAATTTTTAAAATACTTTTAAAAAGTTATTTAAAAAAAAACAATACCCAAAAATAGTTATTTTGAAAAACACTTCTTTGAAAAATTGTTTAAAAAAAAATACTTTAGACATTTTTTTTTTTAAGTCTTTGAAAAATAGTCTTTCTCTTTTAAAAGTACTTTAAAAATGATTATTTTAAAATACTTCTTTTAAAAAATGTTTATTTATAAAAATACTTTAAAGATAGTTATTTAAAAAGATACTTTGAAAAAAAAATTTTTAGAAAATAGTTATTAAAATAAAAATACTTTAGAGAAATAGTTTTTTTTCTTAAGTCTTTGAAAAATAGTCTTTCTTTTTAATAAGTACTTTAAAAATAATTATTTTAAAATACTTCTTTTAAAACATGTTTATTTATAAAAATACTTTAAAAATAGTTAGTTATTTAAAAAGATACTTTGAAAAAAAAAATTTTTAGAAAATACTTATTAAATAAAAGTACTTTAAGAAAAAGGAATATAAAAAAAAAAACTTATAATCAAATTGTGAAATTTCTTTTGAAATTGACTGTTAATTTTAAAAAAGAAAAAAAAAAAAATTATCTAAGCTCCCTACATTTATTTATTTTATTGTTTTCAGTAAAGCAACGACAAGAGGAAAAACGTGTCCGTGAGAAAGAAAACAAAGAAAGAAAAAGAAAACGAGAAAAATTATCTGAAAAGGTATGTTGTTACTTGATTTGGAATGCTTAGCAGGTATTTCATCAAGTTCCCACTCGCCAAGGACCAATATTACCATTAGTATATCCATACTATACTAATGCTGAACATAACGGAAGGAAAGACAACATAAGCTCATTTACACATACAAGAATATTGTATATATACAATACGCATACCAGTGGTATTAAAAGAAAGAATATACATGTTCAAACAGTTAAAACTATACATATATTGTTCCACGAACAATCAGTATGTGAAAGGGGTACAATATAAAAAAGGGCTTATTTGATGAATAGTTAATATAGCCATGTGGTTTTCCCATTTCCTGGCAGAATCAAATTAAGTTATACTTTTTACATATTGAACTATTGCAATAACTCTTAAGTAAACATATTAAATGTAATAATTAAATTATCATACTGTGGTATAACCACAGGTCATAGTATGTTGAAATATGAAAACACACAAGCATGTTAAATCAAGATTATTATATTTTTTACATATTGAACTATTTTTGCAATAACTCTTAAGTAAACATATCAAGCATTGTAATAATTAAATTATTATACTGTATTATATCCTCAGGTCCTGCAGAGATGCTGATAGGTACTTGTCTTGCATCCCTGACACACAAAAATCTAAAAGGAAACAGTAAAATCATATCCATGCATCCCAGTGTTTTTCTTTTTCTTCCCTCACCATTTCAAGCTGGCTGTAAATACATTTCAATAGTTTCTTAAAAATTAATTACACAGGATAGGTTACAAGGTAGGAATTAGACGGCTTTAGTTGTTTCCCCAGATCATAAATAAAAACCCTACAATCTATTCAGAAACTTTAGTTGGGACCCATAAATTTTTCCAGGGTCTCATTCAAAGCAAATGTGTGTCCCAGGATTCACTAAATCAAAAACCTATCAGCATCACTGGTCCTGCTAGTAATCTCCATTATAATACTTTTTTTTTTCTTTTTCTTTTTTTTTCATGAGTTTTTATTTTTCTGAACATTTTCAGCTAAAAGATCTAAAACGCTTAAAGACCGATGACAATGTGACGATTCCTGCTCCAGATACTGACTCTGTTGCCAGCTTTGATTCTATGTCTGTCCCTGCGAGTCCCCAAAGCGAAGTAAGTGTTTGTTTTTTTGTTTTTTGTTTGTTTTTTGTTTTAATATAGTGTAGTTCATTTCTCTTCCAACTCTCTCATTATGGCTGCCACCAGTGCTGTCACCTGGAGGCTGTCACTGAAATTACTCAAACTGATAACATCACATATACAACACTATGTAACAAAATTTTTATTCCTGGACAGAAGGTGTTATTTTCCAGTTGCTTATGCCTTAAATGAAATAGAACTTTTTCTTCTTTTCTTTTTTTTTCTTTTTTTTTTCTTTTTTTTTTCTTTTTTTTTCTTTTTTTCTTTCTTCTTTTTTTCTTTCTTTTCTTTCTTTTCTTTCTTTTTTATTTCTTTCTTTTTATTTCTTCTTTTTTTTTTTTCTTTTTTTTTTTCTTCTTTTCTTCTTTTTTATCTTCTTTTTTCTTTTTTTTTTTCTTTTTTCTTTCTTCTTTTTCTTTTTTTTTTCTCTCTTCGCAAACTTTGTTCTTCTCACTTGGGTAATTAACCCTCACCAGTTTGAGCGTGATCTCTGCACTGGTAAATTGGTAGTGATAAGTGGAACATTACTTATGAGTTTTTCACACTAGTTTTAACTGGTGGTATTTCACTGGAGTCTGAGTGACAGCATGTCTTCTCAGGTCTCCAGGACTCTACTGAGTATTCTAGCTGATTTCATCAATGCTGTTGTTTGTATGGTATTATTATTATTATACTCTGAGTTTTTCACACTAGTTTTAACTGGTGGTCTGAGTGACCGCAAGTTTCCTCAGGTCTCCATGATTCTGCTGACTATTCTAGCCGATCTCAACAATGTTGTGATCTGTATTGTCTCGATTCTATCTCTGATTTCTAATTCTTTCAGTCTTTTTTTTCCAAGCCCACCAACTACAGTTGATATCACAACACTTCTAGATATTTTTAAGGGGTCAGTTTAGCTCAGTCGGTAGAATATCCACTTCAGAACCACAAGGTTCTGAATTTAATACCATCCCTTACCAACTCGGCATATGAGTAGCACAGCTTGGATCTGAGCGGTAAAGTTAGGAGCTGATAGTTGGTGTGGCACTCCACTTCCAGCGCATAAACAATCTCTCTGGTTTAGAGCTAGCAAAAAGGTGATAGACTCTCTCACTGTCTGGCTGATACTTACAATAGTCCACTAAACTTACTTATAAGTAAAGTCGTCGGGGCGGCCTAAAGCGAGGGAGTCTATCCCCTTTTCGCTAGCGCTAGACCAAGGAGATTGTTTTTGGCGTCTGAGGTGGAGCGCCACACCTACCATCAGATCCTTACTTTACCGCACAGATCGCTGTGCTACTCATACGCTGAGTTGGCGAGGACCGGTATCGAACTAGGAACCTTGTGGTTTCTAGCCGAACGCTCTACCGACTGAGCTAACCCGGCCCCTTTGTGTATATATATATATATATCTACTTATAGATACATGTAAATTTTGATTTATATGTTGTTTTATTGAAAATGTGCAACATTTTAGCTCAGTCGGTAGAACATCCGCCCAGAAATCACAAGGTTCCGGGTTCAATACTGCCCTCCCCCTCACCCACCAGTATGATTAGCACAGCTTGAGTAATCTGATCTGTGTGGTAAAGCATATGAGAGCTGACAGTAGGTGTGGCACTAGTAAAAAAGGGGATAGACTCCCTCGCTGTTTGGCTGATACCAACAGTTGACCACTCTGCAGAGTTTACTGCTTTTACATAGAAACTATGGAGAGGCCCCCTCCGATCAATCAGTTGGTCACGTCAAGCCCTAACCCTATTTCCCTTATGGCAACACCCCAACTCTTTTTATCATATATGTCCTAGAAGGCAGTGACTGAGGGCCTTAGTGTCTTGGGTATGACTTTAAACAACATCTAGTGGCCATTACTCCCAGGTCCACCCTGACCCAGAGTGGTAGTACCTGTTAGGGTCTGATTTATGAGTTAAATAGAGAAAAAAAATGAGTTTTTAAAAATGCTTTTAAAAAAAAGTTTGAGTTTTTTTTTTTTTAATTTAAAAAATTGAATACCCAACACAAATGAATAAAATAAAATGTCTTCAGCATAAAATAACCCAACAAGGGTTGATATGCAGTAAAATCCAACCAACGAGGTTAATTTTAAAATTTCAATATCCAAAGCAGAAAAGCAGATTTTGAAGGGAATAATGGCCATTTTCTATACTTTTACAACATAAGCATTGTCTTGGGTATGACACTAAACTGCATCTAGTGGTGAGGTTCCAGCTCTGGGGAGTATGGAGTACCCCTTTATTGCCATTACTCACTGGTCCATTCTGACCTGAAGTGGTAGTACCTGTTAGGGTCCCATCTATGAGTTAGATAGATCAAAAAATGAGTTTTTTATATATAAAAAAAATTGAATACCCAAGAATGAATAAAACAAAAATGTCTTTGGCATCAAATAATCCAACAAGGTTGACATGCCGTAAAAATCAACCAACCAACAAACAACATAAAGCAGGTAAGAAATAACACCTTATTATCCAGGAATAAAATTTGTGTTATATAATAATATTAACTTAAATTTGATTATTCAATCCCTCTTGTTTTTTTTTTTCCATTTCTCTCTCTCTCCTCTCTCTCTCTCTCTCTCTCCCTCTCTCTCAGTTCTACCTCTCTCTCTCTCTCTCTCAGTTCTACCTCTCTCTCTCTCTCTCTCTCAGTTCCACCTCTCTCTCTCTCTCTCAGTTCCATCTCTCTCTCTCTCTCAGTTCCACCTCTCCTCTCTCTCTCTCAGTTCCACCTCTCTCTCTCTCTCAGTTCCATCTCTCTCTCTCTCTCAGTTCCACCTCTCTCTCTCTCTCTCTCTCTCTCTCTATCTCTCAGTTCCACCTCTCTATCTCTCTCTCTCTCTCAGTTCCACCTCTCTCTCTCTCTCAGTTCCACCTCTCTCTCTCTCTCTCAGTTCCACCTCTCTCTCTCTCTCTCTCAGTTTCCACCTCTCTCTCTCTCTCTTCGTTCACCTCTCTCTCTCTCTATCTCTCTCTTCCACCTCTCTCTCTCTCTCAGTTCCACTCTCTCTCTCTCTCTCTCTTCTCTACCTCTCTCTCTCTCTCTCTCAGTTCCACCTCTCCTCTCTCTCTCTCTCTCTCAGTTCCACCTCTCTCTATCTCTCTCAGTTCCACCTCTTCTCTCTCTCTCTCTTCTCTCTCAGTCCACTCTCTCTCTCTCTCTCAGTTCCACCTCTCTCTCTCTCTATCTCTTCTCTCTCTCTCCTCTCTCTCTCTCTATCTCTCTCTCTCTCTTCTCTCTCTCATTCTCTCTCTCTCTCTCTCTCTCAGTTCCACCTCTCTCTCTCTCTCTCTCTCAGTTCCACCTCTCTCTCTCTCTTCTCTCTCTCAGTTCCACCTCTCTCTCTCTCTCTCTCAGTTCCACCTCTCTCTCTCTCTCTCTCAGTCCACCTCTCTCTATCTCTCTCTCTCTCTCAGTCTTCTCTCTCTCTATCTCTCTCAGTTCTCATCTCTCTCAGTTCCACCTCTCTCTCTTCTCTATCTCTCTCAGTTCCACTCTCTCTCTCTCTATCCTCTCTCAGTTCCACCTCTCTCTCTCTCTCTCTCAGTTCCACCTCTCTCTCTATCTCTCTCTCTCTCTCTCTCTCTCTATCTCTCTCAGTTCCACCTCTATCTATCTCTCTCAGTTTCCACATCTCATCTATCTATCTCTCTCAGTTCCACATCTCTATCTATCTATCTCTCTCAGTCCACATCTCTATCTATCTATCTCTCTCAGTTCCACATCTCTATCTATCTCTCTCAGTTCCACATCTCTATCTATCTATCTCTCTCAGTTCCACATCTCTATCTATCTATCTCTCTCAGTTCCACATCTATCTATCTCTCTCAGTTCCACATCTCTATCTATCTATCTCTCTCAGTTCTCTCTATCTATCTATCTCTCTCTGTTCCACATCTCTATCTATCTATCTCTCTCAGTTCCACATCTCTCTTATCTCTCTTTCACATCTATCTCTATCTCTCTGTTCCACATCTCTCTCTGTCTCTCTTTCCACATCTCTCTCTCTCTCTGTTCCACATCTCTCTCTCACTCTGTCTCTCACATCTTCTCTCTCACTCCACTCTTCTCTCTCACTCCGTCTCTCTGTTCCACATCTTTTCTCTTTCCCACATCTTCTCTCTCACTCCGTCTCTCTTCCACATCTTTTTCTCTTCCCACATCTTTTCTCTTTCCACATTCTTTTCTCTCTCCCACATCTTTTCTCTCTCTCTCTCTCACATCTTTTCTCTCCCACATCTTTCTCCTCTCTCTCTCACATCTTTTCTCTCCCACATCTCTCTCTCTCTCACATCTTTTCTCCCACATCTTTTCTCTCTCTCTCTCTTTCTCTCACATCTTTTCTCTCTCTCTCACATCTTTTCTCTCACATCTTTCTCTCTCTCTCATCTTCTCTCTCTCTCTCTCTCTCTCTCTCTCTTCTCTCTCTCTCTCTCTCACACACATCTTTTCTCTCTCATCTTCTCTCTTCTCACACACATCTTTTCTCTCTCTCTTCTCTCTCTCTCACTCTCCTCTCTCTCACACACACTTTCTCTCTCTCTCTCACACACATCTTTTCTCTCTCTCTCTCACACACATCTTTTCTCTCTCTCTCTCACACACATCTTTTCTCTCTCTCTCTCTCTCTCTCTCTCTCTCTCTCTCACATCTTTACTCTCTCTCTCTCTCACATCTTACTCTCTCTCTCTCTCTCTCTCTCTCTCTCTCTCACATCTCTTTACTCTCTCTCTCTCTCTCTCTCTCTCTCTCTCTCTCCACATCTTGTTTTATACCCCACCCCAACCACCCCCAACCATATTCTTCTTTTCCCCCACAAACTCTTATTGAAATATAAATTTGGCACCTTTGATAAAAAAAGTTTGGATATATTCATACTGTATTAGCTAAATAACTATTGAACATATGCTAGACGGATGTTGACTCTTTGATGGGTCATAATTTTCATTCTGTTCGGGTAAGCCTAGTGAAGGAGCCAATTTTGTCTCCATCCACTCAGCCATGCGGCAGATGGCACTAGGTTACACAGTACCTGACAGTAATGATCTGGTAGAATTCATTTGTTAACCATTACACCATAGTAGCTATATTGAATGTTATTGTATTATTATCTTTTATTTACTCTTGTAGATGTCTGTTGGGAGTGAATTCAATCATCCTTCGATGGGTCTTGTCGTTGATGATAATAGTAATGATGCTCCTTTGGTTGTAGATGATGCTCATACATCTTTTCCTCCATGTAAGTGAACATATTTAAATTATTTATCTATTATAATCATTAAAATCTCTGCATCTGTTTATTTGTAATCAAAGTATTAGCAAAGCCATGACATTTTTGATTATTTGGACTATTGTCCTCATCTTTATTGTTATCTGTACAATGTTTTGACTGATGTGCCTCCGGCGTTCTTCAGGTATTTCTTGTCGGACTTGGGAACCTTCCTTTCGAACTTGGGAACCTTCTTGTCGTAATCAGGAGCTATCACAGAACTTCGAACCCAACCCTTTCTTCAGTCCACAGGGGTATCCTGCTCTCAAGAAATACCTAACAAAGGCCGGAGGGCACATCGGACGAAACGTTGTACAGATAACAATAAAGATGAGGACAATAGTCCAAATAATACTAATTATCAAGCCTCATCTTAGAACTCCAGAGAAATACCATGACATTTTAGTGTAAAGTTTTCAATCTATAAGATCCCCCAGGAAGGAAAGTAAAATAAAATTGGTTTCTAGCTGATTCAGCTGCTGGGAGCTGTGTTATGGGTAGTTTTTGGGTATCCCAACTTGTTTTTTTGTTTTGTCTTTTTTTTTGTTTTTTCAGATCTTACACACACAACTATGATTATCTCCCTTGTCTATCACTTTTTTTTTTTTTTCCTTTTTCCATTTTAAATAATCAAATCAAGACCAGCAAGTTATACATTAATGTTGTATTAATTAACCCTTTATCTACCAAAACACTCCAAACTGGTTGACAATCAAAATGCAGCACCCCCCTGGAACTAAAAAAAAAAAAAAAAAGAGACAGAGAAATGAATACATTTCTACTCAGTAGTAAGTAAAGTCATCGAAGTGGCCTAAAGTCGGTATCAGCCAGACAGCAAGGGAGTCTATCCCCTTTTCACTAGCGTTAAACCAAGGAGATATCAACTCAGCATATGGGTAGCATGGAAATCTGTGCAGTAAAGTGAGGAGTTGATGGTAGTTGCAGCGCTCCACCTCAGATGCCAAAAACACTTTACCGCACAGATTTCCATGCTACTCATACACTGAGTTGGCCTGGGCCTGTATCGAACGCGGAACCTTGCGGTTCCTGATAGCAGTGGTAGATAAAGGGTTAAAAGTTGAAAAATCAGGCAAAGAGAGAACAACAAAAAAATTAAATAACATTCTCTTTTTTTTATTTTTTTTTATTTGTGTGTTTATAAATGAATATTACTGTATATACTCGCATATCATGCAACTTTCTTAGACCTGCAACTTTCGACATTTTGCCCTAATATTACTAGTCTGCCTTTTACTTGGCTGAGAAGCATCAACACATAGTTTTAATCAGACAGAATATGAGATCAATAAACAATTGAACAAAAGAATCAAAACAAGGAAAACTGAAGACAATATTCCACAAGAACGTAATATATAATAAAAAACATGTAACACAAACGAACAGTATTACAATATGATGAAAACGGTTCAAAGTTCTCAACAGACCTGACCACTTGGGCGGGGCATTCCAAGGGTCATCAGCAGGGTCAGTAGCAATTTCAGTGCCAGAACTGTTCTTCTCGTTTGGACAACCTCCATTCTCGATCTGGGCTGGTGGTAGCTACTCCTTCGTCTGCTCACTCAAGGCTAGATTATGTTTATTCTGGAATTGAAAAAAAGAAGAAACATTTAACATTAAAAAAATATTTTATATTCTTTAATTCAAATGTCTGTAGCTCCCTTTAAATTATTTCACACACACACATATATATATATATATATATATATATATATATATATATATAAGGTAATTTTCACCTTTAGTTGTTATAAAAGAGGTAAAAAAAAAGTCTTGCATTCAGTAGAGAATTGGAGATACGTCTGTCTGCTTTGGTGTTTGTGGAAGGAACTGTCTAGGGTTGCACAGAGTTCAAAAAGTAAGAGGAAATAGTGCTATGCAATTATTCGGACGAAAGAAGACAAACAACACAATGGAAATTAAACACATATATTGACAAAGGGTACAAAAAGTATTGTTGCAAATTTTGATGGCATTTGCTACAAGACTTATCTGAGAGGTGAAATTACAGTTCGTAGATGAAGTGGCACTAGCAAGAGAATTCTGGTCGCCGTAGTTTGTAGAGTGCTGTTGAGACGTCTCTCCTGGTGAAAGTAACATGTTGGGAGTGTTTTGCAACGCTACTCACCTGGGTAGCTGCCCTTCAAAGTGGGTGGGGGATGGAGACCTTGTTACGGTGAATTTTCCGGTCGAGGGTCTTCAGATAAGTGCAGGGGAATATAATTTAACTATCAGATTTCCAACAAAAGAAAGAAAGAAATAGGTCAACAGAAAGGGGTCAATGTGGAATGGTTTGAATGCATGTATGTGAATAAGTATAATGTAAGTAAGAGTATGAATGTGGGTACATGAATGTCGGGCAGAACAATTACCATATGTGAGATACGAACTTTGTGTGTGTATAAAACCTGAAGAAGGCTGAAGGGTGCTTTGTGAACAAAACTATCTTGGCAGATTGGGCTGTCTACAACTACAGTTTTCCAAAGCTACAAAGAAATTGTAGCATCTAACAAAAAAACATAAGAATGATATTACAACATGCACACTAGCCAATTGCCCAATAAAAGACCCTAAGATATGTCACAAAACCTATACAGTTTACCGTTTAACTTGCTCCAAATGCCTTAATTTCTATATAGTACAATTAGACCCCTCAACATTAGAATCAAAGAATATATCCACACACGTGCATCCTCATTCCACAAACATTTAATCAAATGCAAAAATAAAGACAATAGTTTTTCTGTTAAGATAGAGACAGTAATACGAAACATTGGTAATCTCAGAATTAGAGAAAGTTTATTAATAGCCAAATTAGGTCCTAGTATAAACAATAGATTAGAGCTAAACACTGAATACATAATTAATTAAAATACACGTTCCTCACAGTATATAGTACATAGTATGCACATTTCATTATACATATATCAAATGAATAATATATAAATAGATGAAAATAATAAAATTGAAATTGAATAAACGGCTAAATGACCATCACGACTTTGCGCGTGGCGTTTAAAAAAAAGAACACCACGAGACACGTATTTATAACATATAAAAAAATAACGACCAAAAAAAAAAAAAACGCGTCCATTTCCAAAAATTCTCTCTGAAGATAAAGTTTTACTTTGAAATCGATAAGACAAAAAAATAACATCTTTTTGTTTTTATTTTTTTACTTGCATTGTAATTGCTTTCAAATTAATATATTATAAAATAGTTTAAATACAATTTGGTCAAAAAGACAAGCAAACTAAGCAAAGTTTTCACTAACCCACATATAAATAGCAATATGAATAAATTCTATTCACTTATTTATCTACTAGTGGGTTGTCAGAAAAGAATTCTTGCTATGAGAATGTTTCAGATAAATTATGCACAAGAAAATACTTATCTAACAATAGATATAGATAAATTTATATTTCTATATCAAAATAGTTGTTCCCAAAACTATGCGCACCAGAAAATATAATAGATTCAGCTTGGATGAGGATGTATCTATGCCTCTTTCTTTGTTTCAAAGTGTCAATCCCCAGTACTTCTGCCTATGGTCAGTTTAGTATCTGTACTCATTAATGCTTTTTTTGATAATAATTTTAGGGATAATATATTTAATTAGATATTAAATATATTACAAAAAATATAAAAATAATCTTTTTAGTTATCAATTTATATTTTATTTTTCTATTTTTTTTTTAAATTTTGATAATTCAATTTTTTGGTAATTTAATTTTTGGGAATGATATATTTCATTAGATATTAAATATATTACAAAAAAAATTAAACCTTTTTAGTTTTAAATTATGTACCAATAAAGATGAGGACAACAGTCTGAAAAATCTACATAATACAAATAATGTCTTATTGCCATACTTTGTTGAGGTCTTTTTACTTAGGCTCGACGGTGGTCAGAGAGACCCCCTTTGATCAATCGGCTGGTCACATCAAGCCCTAGCACCTATATGATTGCCCCGACCCTATTTTTATCATATCTGTGCTAGAACGCAGTAGCTCAGGGTTATATTGTCCTGGGTATGAAAGTCTGGAGCTGTTGCTAAAAATTGTCCATTCTGTTTTATGTTTTATAGCTTCCAAATTCTCTGCGTGTGTGTATGTGTACGTCTGTGTGTGTGTGTCTGTCCAACAATGTCTTATTATCATTCCAGGTTTGGCCTACCCTTTTTTGTTTTATTATTAAGCAGTAGTGTGTTTATTTGTGTGTGTGTGTGTGTGTTCTGCAAGCATGTCTAATTCTTTTCTCTTTTTTTTTTTATAAAACACTTATATATGTGCATGTGTGTTTAAACAATGTGTAGGGGTGACAAGACTTTCGGATCACCCTGTTGAAAATCGGATGATGCTCGAGTATATACAGTAATTTGAAAAGAAAAAAAAAAAATTTAAAAATGATAATTATTATTCCCGTTTTTCATATTTTATCTTCTATGTAAAAAAAACAAAAAAAACTGATGCTCCATTGGTTGTAGACGATTCTCACTCTCCTTTTTCTTCATGTAAGTTAACATTTTTAAAATTCTTTATCTTTCTTTAAAATCTCTGAGTGTCTCAGGTATGACACTCAGTTTTGAGACTCCAATTCCGGAGCTCTGAAGAGTGTAAGTCATTTCATCATTACCATTACTCCCAGTTCCACCTGTTAGGTTCCCATCTATAGGTTAAATAGATCTGTTTGAAATAATGTTTTAAAATCATTTTCAATTACAACGGTATGTTGACTTATGAGTGTCCCAACTTACAATTCTGGAGCTCTGAAGTGTGTAAGTCACTCATTACTGAAGAATAATTAAAGTTCCAATTACCGTCGAACTGGGAAGACAAGGCAACAAACGGTTGTAACTGAAATACAAACCTGAATGCTACAAGGTCCACTGCAAAATGACAAAGTATATATAAGACTCCACAATGTCATTCAAATCAAGCAGCCAATCAGAACTCAAGGAATGGAATCACCCAAATCACCCAGATTCCTGGATGGATCATTCTTGATTCCTATTTATACCAACTGTCTTGGACACTGCTTGAGTTGTACTTAGCTGCTGTTATTAAAACCAACAGTAGACTGACTGACTTCAATAATTACCATAAATAATGTTTGCTTCAGACTATCATCTCTTCGGCCCCATGAAAGAGGGTTTGAGAGGCAAACATTATTCCAGTGACGAGGAAGTAAAATCTGTAGTGAAGAAATGGCTCAAAGAACAGTTAACAGAATTTTACAGGGCAGGAACACATGCTCTTATTCGAAGGTGGAACATTGCAATTGAGAGAAACGGTGACTATGTGGAGAAGTAGGGATGTGATCCACAGAGGACCAGCTTCATTTTGATACATGATACATGTTCCTGTGTTGGTGATTATACCTCTCCTAAACAAAATGGCATTACTTTTTGACTCACCCTCGTATATAAAATCTCCATTATAAATTTTCATATTGTTTAAAATTAAACTATTATATAGTTTTCAATAATTATTTTCTTAATTTATCAAAATTGTTTTTGGATGTTTGGGGTGGGGATGCTGTCTTATAAAAATTTATAAACATTTTAAAATTTAGGTATTTAAAAAAAAAAAAAAAAAAAGGTCCTATACATATTTGCCAACCCCTCCACACAAGCAGGATGTGACACAAGATCAATTTCTTAAGCAGGGTTTAACAGGTTTGAATTCAGAGTTTTCCTTCTCCTAGACTGGTAACCGAACCAAGGTTAAAATAGCCCTCTCTGCCCTACTATTTACCCATACTTGTAATGGTTACCATCATAGGAAATGGACATGGCGAGACAAGTTCTAATCCTGGATGAGGCTGTTTGCATTTTGCATAGTTAATACCCTTGGGAAAGGTATGAATCCAACTATTGTCCCCCCCAGCTATTAGCGAATAGTAGGGTAAACTGGGCCCTTTAACCTTGGTTAGGCAACCAATTTAAGAGAAGGAAAACTCTAAAATCAAACTTGTATGTCACATGCTACTCGTGCAGAGGAGTTTGTGTGAGTGTGTGTGTATATATATATATATATGTACTTGCAAAAAAATTCATATATATATATATATATATATAATATATATATATATATATATGTGTGTGTGTGTGCTTGCAAAAAAATGCATATATATATATATATATGTGTGTGTGTGCTTGCAAAAAAATGCATATATATATATATATATAGTGTGTGTGTGCTTGCAAAAAAATGCATATATATATATATATATATATATGTGTGTGTGCTTGCAAAAAAAATGCATATATATATATATATATATATATATGTGTGTGTGTGCTTGCAAAAAAATGCATATATATATATATATGTGTGTGTGCTTGCAAAAAAAATGCATATATATATGTGTGTGTGCTTGCAAAAAAATGCATATATATGTGTGTGTGTGCTGCAAAAAAATGCATATATATGTGTGTGTGTGCTTGCAAAAAAATGATATATATATGTGTGTGCTTGCAAAAAAAATGCATATATATATATGTGTGTGTGTGTGTGTGTGTGTGTGTGTGTGTGTGTGTGTGTGTGCTTGCAAAAAAATGCATATATATATATATAAAGAACATTTCAAACGAATTTAACTAAAAGATGTATTCATTGAACAGATGGAATCGTCACTTCTAATACATTTCTCTGCCCCGATTATTGTGGCTTGTCAAACACTTAGAACATTTTTAAAAACTTTCTAAAAACAATTTCTTTCACAAGAAATTTTCTCCTGGCGATGACCTAGGAGAAGGAAAGCTTTGAATTCAAACCTGTTAAACTCTGCTTAAGAAATTGACCTTGTGTCACATCCTACCCATGTGGATGGTTGGTAAATATAGTCAGATTTTTGCACTGACGAGCTACTAAGCAAAACTATTAGTAGGTATATCTGACTCATGAGGTTTAACTTATATATATATATATATCCAGTAAGGCACAGTTTATATGCCATTAAACAACTGTGTGTTATTTAATGTTTTGCAATGCAGATAAACAGCAGGGGATGAAAGGGTTCATAGTTTTCCCAAGAGCATTTAGTACAAATGAGACGTCCAATCGTGGTGTAATGTCAAGTCTCATAGTGTTTGAGATATATTATAAATATGTGTATTTGGGCAGCATTTTTTCATTTATGCATGTTGAATTAAACAAAAGACACATCTCCTGTTTAACAATTTTATTTGTGATTTTTTTCAAGTTTTTAATATTTGGGTGGAATTCGTGGATTAGTCCACCAAAGTTCATGTCCTGAATACTTTCGGTACTTCGAAGTGCCATCATCAGGGGTGATGTGTTCCAGTTTTTCAAATTATATTAATGGATGTGGAGGCTGGAAGGAAGAGAATTGATAGGAAAAGTATTATAGGCATTTTAAAATGTGAGTACTGCATTGGAAATTAATTTTGTTTAAGGATGGTTTATAATTTATCTTAACGGAAAATACACACATTCTGCACAAAGAAAAAAATAAACAAGACTCCAAATACTAGAAGCTTTATACATAAAACAATACAAACCATCCTTAAACAAAATTAATTTCCAATGCAGTACACACATTTTAAAATGCCTATAACACTTTTCCTATCAATTCTCTTCCTTCCAGCCTCCACATCCATTAATATAATTTGAAAAACTGGAACACATCACCCCTGATGATGGCACTTCGAAGTACTGAAAGTACTCGAAAGTGCATATATATATATATATATATATATATATATATATATATATATATATATATATATATATATCTTATTATAATGGAGATTGTGTGTTTTTCTGTCTGTAACCAAAACTATATTACTACTCAAGTCACAATCATAATTCCCTTAATTATTTACGTCAAATTCTCCATGATTTCATTCTTTTAAACCTTCAGTTATTAATAAAAATTGTTTTACATTATTAAGACTGTTGACCATATCTACGTACTAATAACATGCAATTGTATTTATATATACAACAAAATAGCGGTTTATAGTGTGAATGGGAGGGCTAATTTGCATATTGATATTTCAAATTTTATTTTAATAAATATGTGCTTGGTATTATTGATTTCTAATTGTTTGGTTTTATCTTAAGAAATATAAACAAAAATCTCATGGATAAATCTTAAAATAAATTTATTTACAAGAAGAAATAACTGTAATATCCTTTACTTCCTATTTTAACTAAATAGTTAAATTAGGAAAATTTACCAATGAAAGAGGGGAGTAATGGAAAATGATGGAAGAGTTAGTTTCAAAGTTGTTCTATTTTTCGATTATACCCCCTCTGTTGCAGATCTTTTTATCTGCATTCTTAGTCAGTTTCATTAGCCTTTCTAATTTAATATGATGTTTTATTATATCAAAACTTAAATACTTGCACCCGGAGGGTGCATATATTTGCTAGTATATATATATATATATATATATATATATATATAAATAAATAAAAGAATAAAAGAATGATATCTAGTTTTCATTATCCCATTCAAAATAATCTCCCTGTATACTGACCACTTGTACAATGTTTCTTTTTTTTTTTAATTATGCATTTGTTTATTAAATATTTTATTCATTTATTTATTTTGTCTTTTTTAAAGTAACTCCAGTGCCAACTACACCAAAAAGAGGAACCGGTCGAAGCCGAGGTCGGCCAAAGGGATCGGGTGTGGGAAAACGACCCAGAGGAAGAGGTACTGCCAAAAAAGCTTTGACAGCTGCCGAAATAGCAGGAGCCCAAGCTGGAATGACTGCAGCCTACGCGGCTTATGGATATAACTTTACAGGTTAGTCATGGAAAAAATTGTTTTACAATATATTAATTGAAAAGTTATGTTAGAATATACTAATTGATAACTCCTTTTAAAATACTTATTAACAACTCCTTTTAGAATATGTCAAATTAGCAACCCTGTTTAGAATATGTCAAATTAGCAACCCTGTTTAGAATATGTCGAATAAGCAACTCCTTTTTTAGAATATCCCGAATTGGCAACTCCTTTTTAGAATATAATGAAATATAAACTTTGTCTTGCAAGGTTGTTGCAACCCCAGCAAAATTTCTTGAACCATCTGTTTCCTGTATTCTCATCAACTGTGCCTTCATCTTTTGCCCAACAAATGTTTTTTGTTGCTTCCGTTATGTTATGACCCAGTTCAAACTCATAAAACATAAGTTCCTTAATTAGACCACATTGCGTGTACATCTGCAGCTTTCAAATCACACAGAAAGTAATGCACAACAGTTCATTGCAACATCTACCACAATACCATCAACAATAGCAGGTGCTTTTTACAGCTTGAGCTGCCGCAAATCTTATGGCCTAATTTAAACTCATAAAGTATAAATTCCTGAATTAGACTATGTTACACCTTCATCTTTGCGGCTTTCAAATTACGCACAGTGAAGCTGTGTGCACGCGCACCAACTACCACAATACTAATAACCACAGAGGGTATCTTCCACAGTCTTGTACTTATTCGGTCACTCAATATATTCACCACAAACTAGCACATATTAAACTATTGCAAAACATTTGACTCACCTTTTTAATAGATACATCTATACATATATAAAGGGCAGTTGTGTGTATGTATGTCCGGAGGAAACTACAAAGATAAAACATATAATGACAAAGTAAATATAGGTGCACATTCACTATCACAAGATCTTGCATTCTGAGCAGAAATAATAAATATTTGATTTATATTTGTGAAGATAATTAAAAAGATAAAATTTAAATAAGAAAATAGATTTTTTTTTTCTTTTTAAATATAATATTTTGAATAGTAGACATTAACGTTTCTTTTCAGGGTGGCTGGATCAATGCAAGGTTTTTTTTTGTTTTTTTTACATGGGGATTTTAATTGGGGCATCCTACAAAGATCCAACTCACGATTCAATAATGATGGATCTGCGGGACTAACTTTAAAAAAAAAACCCCTCTACCCTGGCGATGCCGGGTAGCCACTTCTAGTCGTTAATAAATAAGATTCTAATGCTAGTTAAACTCTTAACATCCTATACCACCTCATTCCACCCGGCAGAAGTCATATTCGTTTTCCTAATCCACCCCAAACGATAGCCTTTGTTTAAATATATTAAACCTATTTAGAAGTCTTTATTTTAAGGTAAATAACGGGTAACTTTAAAAGAAATGGAAATGTTTAGCCATTTTTGATAGATCCTTATAGGAATGGGGCTCTGGACTTAGGAAATTCTCAACAGGATGTTAAGAGTTAAGATTAAATAGCAAATCTAAATCAGCTAGACTTTAATAGATATTGTTGATGAATAAGATGCTAATTAAGATTAAATAAGGATTATTTCATAATCACTGAGAATATAACTTAAATAACTAAGGAAATCGTGACATCAGTGGTGACATGGTTTCGGTTGCAGAGAGTAATATGTAAATCTCCATTATAATAAGATATAAAACTCATTGATGTTTACATTTTCTTTCAATTTCAGGTGTTGGAGGTCGTGGACGAGGGATGAGTCACTCAGCCATGAGTACGCCTACCGGTTCCCCCAAGACTGCAATAAAAACTGAAACACCCTAAACCTAAACAACCTTGCAATTGAACCCTCATTTCCTTTGCTCTTTTTTTTTTGTCTCTTCTTATTCAATTGCTGTTGATTAACGCCCCACCTCCCCCCTCTGCAATACAGTCAGTACCAAACGGCTTTTTCTTTTCTACCAGGTGTTCAGCAATTGAGTTTGATTCTTACTGGGTGCTCTATACTTCCAGCCTTGTGCCAAGCTAAGCTTAGTAAATGACTATCAGTTATTAAGCAAATCTCAGTGTACCATTGGCTTTTTCTTTCTTTTTTTTCTTTTCCATTTTTCTTCTTTTTTTTTTTTCATTTTCTTTCTCCTTTTTCTTTTTTTTTTCTTCTTTCTTTGTTTTTTTTTCTTTCTTTGTTTTTTTTTTTTTTTTTTTTTTTTTTTTTTTTTTCTTTTTTCTTTTTTTTTTTTTTTTTTTTTTTCTTTTTTCTTTGCCCATTTTTTTTTTTTTAACAATTACCTCCTGAGACATCACAATATCAATCAAACTCTCACATTGCTTTACACATGTTCGTTGTCTCTTTTTGAGCCAGTGTTTTTCTTTTCTTTTCTTTTTTTCTCTCCCCCCTGGCTCAACTTTTCCATTGCTGACTCTTGATCCCTTCTTTCATTTTCATTTCTTCATCTTTTCCTTTTTTTTCCCATTCACATTCTTCATTCTATTACATTACCAACTGATATTTGATACGACTTGTATGCCTGTGTTTGAGTGAATGTGGCCTACTTTATCTTTTTTAATTGTATCTATTTTATTTAAAACATTCTCCCCAGTTTTGTTTTAAGTCATTTTTTATTAAGCACTCAGGGTTATATAATATACATTGTGGTCCAAAAGTCTTGTCACCACCACCCCTCTTTTTTTTTTTTTTTTAATATACAGGTAAAATAATTACATAACACAACCTGAAATTCTAGAAAATAATTACTGTATTTGACGGCATATAAGACGCACCCTCATTTCAGCAGGTCAGATTCAGGAGAAAAAAAGTTTTTAGTGTATTTAAGCATATATTGTTGTAAACAGTCTAGCTGTGCATTACACAAGCAGAAACATAGCTATATAAAAAGCAATTTGGCAGTACAGGCAAGCAATAAGCATACACAAGACATCTCAATAGCAGGAAATAATAATAATAATAATAAAATTGATAATAATAATAGAACTTCACCTATGATGTATAAAACGCAGGGCAATTTTTTGAGCCAAAATTTTGGGGAAAAAGTGCGTCCTATATACTGTCAAATATGGTAATTTAATTTTAAAAGATTTTTTTTTTTTATACAGGTAAAATAATTACATAATACAACCTGAGATTCTAGGAAATAATTTGATTTTTAAAGATTTTTTTTTTTATACAAGTAAATTAATAACTTAACTTTATTATATTAATAAAGCAAAAATACTGAAAGTTAAAACAATATGTTGGAGTAACGAGATTTTCAGACCGCCCTATGCATCAGACTTTTTTTATTTTTATTTTTCTCATAATGCTGGTGGTTAGATATTATTGAACAAAAAATTTTTTTTTAAACAATCTTTTCTCTTGATTTAGTTTTAATTTAATTAAATAAAGAACCCATATCAAATAGTTCTAAAATAGTGTTTTAAAGAATTTCTACATCTTTAAAAAAAAAAATATATATATATATATATATAAGGTATCCAAAAACTGGTAGTAAGGGATGATTCTACATGGGATTTTTAAATTCACACTGTATGGTTATTGCATGTTTAGTAGGTGCAAATACATGTATTTTAATAATCCCTAATGAGAGCTCAATGTATAATAATCTATATTGCTCTATATTTAATCTAAAAAGATTAAATACAGAGCAATATTTACCATTGTAAGGAAGGAAAAACTCAAAAAACTATAATTCTGTAATTTATTTCGACTAAAACTTAAGGGGCTTTTAGAAATTTAAATAAATTTCTAAAACTCCCCAAAGGAAATTTAGCCTCATCAGACAGGCCACTACAAAAAAAATGAATTAACAAACCGAAAAATTTTTTTTTTTTTTTTACCCAGTTTTGAGTTTTTCCTTCCTTTCAATGGTGTATATATATATATATATATATATATATATATATATATATATATATATATATGAGTTAAAACAACTGACAGATAGAATTACAAATTACTTTTGCCTGATAAGCATATGGAAAACTAATCTTTAATTTCAAAGGGAAACATTTTAGATTTAAAGACTAAAGTTTATATTAGAAGACAAGGAGGGAAATAAAAATAATTCTAAACCAGACAAGTATATATAAAATTAGCTACCTATAATTTTAGTTCTCCTGAGGAAGGTGTACTTTGAACACCAAAACCATGGTAGAGAGAAAAACTTTTCTACAACTATATATAAAGTATCCAATCAACTGGTAAATTGGGGATGATTCTAATTGGGATCATCTATATCCTCCATATATCCACAAGGCATGCCCATGCATATGCACACCTATAGATTTATACAAGGTTTATTTCAAATCCCTAAGAGAACTCAATGCATGATAATTAATAAACTAATTATATACAGAGCAATATTTACACTTTCAGTAAGAAAGAAAAACTTAACAAATCTTGTTAAGTTTTTCTTTCTTATTAAAAGTATGCATGTGTATGTGTGTGTATATATACATATATATGTTTGTGTACCTTGCATCATTACATGAACCCTTATGGTACAATATAATTGAATGAATTTATGGTCACTACTTTGATGATGTTTACTAAGGATTATTATTAATAGGTACTTGAAACTATGGGCCGGGTTAGCTCAGTCGGTAGAGCGTTCGGCTAGAAACCACAAGGTTCCTAGTTCGATACCAGCCCTTGCCAACTCAGCGTATGAGTAGCACAGGGATCTGTGCGGTAAAGTAAGGAGCTGATGGTAGGTGTGGCGCTCCACCTCAGATGCTAAAAATAATCTCCTTGGTCTAGCGCTAGTGAAAAGGGGATAGACTCCCTCGCTGTCTGGCTGATACTGACATTAGGCCGCCCCGACGACTTTACTTACTTACTACTTGAAACTATATTATTGGTCTTACATAGTATTTTGTATTTACATTCAAGTACTGAATGAAAATGTAAGACTAGGTTGTTAGAAATTAATGGTAGAGAAATGCTTCTATTCTAAAAGTGATTTAAGAGCTCAACTTGTTTGTGTGTGTGTGTGACCAGCTAGCTCGTATCCCAGTCATGCCAGAAGACCCATTTCCGGTTCTAGACTCCCACAATGCAACTTTTCAAGGGAGGCAACTTTCCCCTACTGACCAAGGGGAATAACTCTAGAATTTAGTTTTGTCTGGAACCTATCAGATAGAAATACTGAAAACTATTTGACTGTATAAAAAAATTTAAAAAAAGATTATTTTAGACAAATAAAAGTTTGATTTTTTTTTTTTTTCTCTCAATGATTGCAATATTATATATATATGTATGTATGTTTATATATATCCCATAATAGTTAAATTCAGTGTATGAAAATAATATACAAATGCGACAACTAAGTGAGGTAGTAATTTATTAAAATTAAACGACAAATCAGCAATAAAATTATTTAATGGAATATTATTTCTCTATTTCTTTTTAAAAATAGCATCACAAGTTTGTTAGTCTGGGGTGGGGGACCCTAAAATTATTATTATTATTATTATTATCAGTGTTATTTGATCCTTGCTTTGAAGGACACATATATTCTCTTATATTTCATGTGTTTTTAGCCCAAATCATGAAATATCTACCTCGTTCCTGTTGATGTGTTTGTTTAGCTACCTTATTCATAGTCTATGCTCGTTTTTTCTCTTATTTTTTTAATTATTTTTTTTTTTTTTTTAAATAACTCCATAAATGAATGTCCTATTTTATATCCGTTTAATGCTGGATCACACAAACCATCCAAGTGAGACGAACAATACATGCGGGACACTGCTGGAGAAGCAGGGACGAACTCATAAGTAACGTTCTCATATGGAAACCGGCACGTGGGCAAGCCAGTGTGGGTCGACCAGCAAAGACCTACATTGACCAGCTCTGTGCGGATACTGGATGCTGCACAGAGGACCCATGAATGTTGGTGAGAGATTGTCATGGATATCCGTGTTACTAGCATGACATGATGATCATGGGTCGACCAGCAAAGACCTACATTGACCAGCTCTGTGTGGATACTGGATGCTGCGCAGAGGACCAATGAATGATAGGGATAGTTGGTGAGAGATTGTCATGGATATCTATGGTGCTAGATTGCAATAGCTTGGTTGAAAGTTAACCAAGATCATAAGGTTTGCATTCAAGTCCCAATATAAAGATATTTATATTGGCACTGTAACCTGTTTTGGTCATAGGGACACCACCCATGTAGCATGTCTTTGGCAGAAATAGCCAAGCAAAGCCCATCTCTCTGCGGGTCTAAAAATGGTTTGATTTCAGTTTAGTTTTCTTTTTTTCTTGGACTGGTTACCATACCCAGGTTAAAGAGCCCAGTCTGCCCTACTATTAATTCATAGTTGGATGCATACCTTTCCCATGGGTATTAGCCCTGCATGAAATGCAAACAGCCTCTTTCAGGATTTGAACTCTATTCGCTGTGTCTATTTGCTACGCCGGTAATTGTGATACTACAAGCACCTCATTACTTGCTGAATTCTTTCACTTAAAATCTTCTTATTACAATATATATATATATATATATATATATATATATATATATAAGTTAGGGTAGCGTGGACATGGACTCAACGGCACTTGATTACTGCCAGTTTCTCGCTTATGCGGTATTGAGCACTGTTTACTTATAAATATAGTACTCATATTATCTATTAATTCATATATATATGTATATGATGTTGGGAAACTGTTTTGGTTGTCTTAGAAGCATGGTAAAATACAGTCTACAGAAACCTTTGAGAAAGGGCAAAGGCACCTGAAATATTAGGATAATTAAAGAAGATTAAGAACATCATTTTGAATTTTGGTTTTTATTCCTATTCTTGTATTTTTCCATGCTTCTAAGACAACCAAAAAAGTTTCCCAGCATCCATCCTATATATCTACAAAGACGTATACATGGACTCCCTAACAACATTGTATATTATCGACCAGTGATAATTAGACATGATGATCCTGGGCCATTATATGTGTTGTATTGTTAAGTAATGCTAGTGCCAGTACTCAGCTATGAAAGCAGTAGTGCCAGTAATAACATGAAAACAAGTACTCACTTTTAATTCAACATCACAGTTGGGCCTCCTAGCAATGTTTCTATACATTTAACATTAAATTGGTCAATGAGTAGCCAATGAGAAAATACCTTACACTGAACTACTACAGATAAAGAAAAAAGGTTGTTCCGCCTGCAAAAGGGTTAATGATTCTGGTAGTTGCTAGTGCCAGCAATCAGTAGACAAGCAGGTTGGGTATCCAAGGACATTCCATCGTGGTGTAATGGTTAGAAAGCTAGTCTTGCAGATCCTATACTATTGTATAGCAATCTTGATCCTCGTTGGATGCCCCATACTTACGACCTTGTGTCACATCCTACCCTTGGCAAATAGGTTGGGTAAATACCTTCTACTGAGTTCTGAGTTTGATCCTCACTAGGTGGTTCATTCTTGTGGTAAATCTAAGCTTAGTTTTCTGAGTATGGAAGGCATCCCATTGTGGTGTAATGGCTAGCAAGCTAGTCTCGCAGATCCTATACTATTGTATAGCAATCTTAATCCTCGTTGGATGCCCCATGCTTATGACCTTGTGTCACATCCCAGTCTTATGCTAAATCTGAGCTTGGTTTTCTGAGTACTGAAGGCGTCCCATTGTGGTGTGATGGCAAGCAAGCTAGTCTCGCGGATTCATTGCTACTGAATAGCAAGTTTGATTTTTGCTGGATGCCTCCATATTTGTGACCTTGTGTCATACGGGTTGGGTAAATACCTACTTTCACTCTCTCTGTCTCTTTCTCTTCTTCTTTGGGGAAATCTGAATAATTGAGATTTCTCTCCCATTTTAATTTCTCGTTATCTTTGTGCTCATTTTCCACCGTCGTTTTTCTTGATACCACCCCCTCCCCAATCTCATTTTTCCAAAATACTGCCCCCATGTCTTATTTTTTTTTTTTTTTTCTTTTCCTATAATAAAAAGAAAACGCCCCACTTGTTGGTTTTCCTAATACACTACTCCCTGTCGTTTTTCTGGGGGAAGGGACAAAAAAAAAAAAACACCCCCAAAATGTACATTTGATGTTTCTTTTGTCATTTCACCTTTCTCCAGATTTGTTTTCTGTTGCATCTGGTCACAGCACCCCCACCCCCCACACTCACTCCTTACCACCCGTCACCTCATTCTTCCCCACCACCATCTACTCCTCCCACCCTTAACCGTTTTCTGTACAAATGTAAAAGAAAAAAAGATGGGGGGGGGGGGAAATACACCGAGTACCCCCACACGGAAAGAAGGTACACTATGAAAATGTATCAAGATTTATTCACACGGAAAGAAAGAAAAAAACACCAAAAAAAATATATACAAAAAAAAAACCTGTACAAACGTTTGAAACCATTTTGTTCTTGTTAATTGTAAAAAGAAAAAAAAAATTGTGACATTTAGATTAAACAGCAAAAAAAAATAAAAATCATGCCTATTTTTACAAATATATGTTGGCTTATTTTATTTATATATATTGTATGTTTTTTTTACTTTTATTTCATGTGTATTAATAATTGTGGTTGAACCTAAGCCACCACTTTCTAACACATACAAGGTGTGTCAGAAAAGTTCCAGGACTAGTGTCACAAAAAGTTTTATTTCAAATACAAACATAAAAAATAGAGAGAGGGGTAAGCGCGATAACACTAATTTTCATAATGAAAAGGAGAGAAAGAAAAAAAGGACAAGAGAGAGTTAAATCAAGATTATTATACTTTTTACATATTATAAAGTAGCTCTTAAGTAAACATACCAAATGTTGTAATTATTGAATTATCATACTATGGTATATCCACAGGTCCTGCTTGTTTCTTATTGTTTTACTTATCTGCTGATCTGGATCCAGGTAGTTGGTTCTGTTGGATTAGCTGACATTCTCTCCATTATTTTATAAGTAGGGAACCATTTGTTTCTTGGAATGTCTTGTCTTGTGTCGTTTAGTTTTTAATTAACGAACACAAGACTTTATACTGTTTTTTAGAGCTCTTTCTTTTTCAGTCCCAAGCTTACTTATTGAGAAATGGCCTCAGAGAAGAAACTGCATCTTGGGTTTGTCTCCTTCAAATAACCGGTAAACTCTCTCTCTGTCCGTCTCTTTCGAACACCTCAGCAAGAATCTACTCTCTTCTTGTGTTGTATATCCTTAATAATACATCGGGTATATAATGGAGAGACACAGATAGAGTATAGATCAGATGATCTGGTTACCTGGGTCTGTTGTTGGGCTGGCATGCATTCTCTGTTCTTTTCTGGTCTGGAACCTCTTGTTTCTTGGGTTGTCTTGTCTTGTGGCATTGCTTAGTTTTTAATGAACGAACACAAGACTTGATTTTCTTTTTTTCATTATTTTACTATCTATCTTCTGGTACGAAAAAGAAAAGAAAATAGAGGGGGAAAATAAATTCGACTTGTTGAAGAGAGGGGGGGGGGTCAACAATGCCGTCGCCGTCACAAAATCTACAGCACAAAAAATCCGTCGTCGTACAATCACCAACTCTATTATCATCAGCAGCTGAAAAATCGCAACCCCTTGCTGTCGTCACCCCACCTACTTATACAAGATTTTCCTTCAACATCCGGGTGTCTGCACCCCACGCACAAGATTCCCGAGCCAATCCTAGCTGCCGGAATCTTCGTAGCCATCATCCGGGCACCTGGCGCTTACATCCGGGACAGTAGTATCGTGAATTCAGTGCCAATGTGTCGCCCGTTCGCATTCCGAAGGACGCGGATTCGATTCCACATGCTCGGTTGTATAGTATGTCGCTAGCTACTGTCGGGAACACAAATGCAGAATTTGAATTCAGAGTTTTGCTTTTCCTATTGTTAAATAATAGTGTAGCATTGTATTTTAGACCATCATCTTGGAGTCTTCTATCAGAATTGCCTAAAGAAAAACATGGACCAACAATATTTTTGTCTTTACCTCTGAACATACGCGAGTATGTCAGGCATCAGCCAAGTGGAGGGACTAAAAATAATAACAGACACATCGGATGCAATATATTTACGTGACCCAACCACACATGCCTACATGGCATTTAAAGAATTCTACTCATACTGTCATGATATCCTGAGATTTCTCAGAATATCATTTAATAATCGCAAGGGGGGTTGGCTATTTGTTAGAAAAGAAACGAAAAAATATAAAAGGTTAAATAAATAAAGACAAAGTTAAGAGTTGCTGCCCTTGGCAAAAAAAAAAGGGGTTAATTCCCTTAGGTTTGTTTTGATTTAAAAAAGACCCGCGAAAAAAAATTGAAACAGGCAGACGATAGAAAAAAGGAAAAGTTTAGGGACAAGAGATTTCAGAGAGACGAGACAGTAGATCAGACAGTTGAGAACGGGTTTTGGAGGTGACGGTTGAAACCAGAGAAAGAGATTTGTTGAGAAAAACTGAATTAATAAGGAAAGGAAAGAAAAACGAAAAGTGATTGTGTTTGGAAACGGATTTGTGAAAAAAGGAAAAGTTTGTAGAAATCAGAGATATTTGAAGAAAAAAAACTGAATTAATTTGAAAAAGGAAAGAAAACGAAAGAAGTAATTGTTTGGAAACGGATTTAAAGGAAAAAGAAAGAGAAATGAAAAATAAGGAGAGGAAAGAAATAATAACAAAAGAGCAACTTATGTTTTAACGAAAAAGAAGGTATTTTTTTTAATGTTTATGTACTTTTATGTATTTGCACCCATCTGTTTAAAAAAAAAATATATAAATAAATAAATAATAATTATTTTTTATAAAATAAAATAATCATTAATCACTCACAAATTGTCTTAATGACTAATATTTTAAAAATATTTTGTTGAAAGAAAACATTCTGTATTTTCCCCTGAAATATTTCTTTTTCTTGGAGAGACAATTGCCTAGTCACTCAGGATCCACGCGACTAGCGAGCGTCTTGAAAATATCTACAGACACTTCGTGACACATACAAATGGGATATTGGTGTTAATATAAATGACTTTTTGGTGCGTTATGAATTTTTGTATCAGAAATTACAAAAATTCGACATGTCACTCCCCGACAGGGTCCAAGTTTTTTTGTTGTTTTTTTTTTTTTTTTAATGCAGCCAATTTGTCAGAAGATAAAAATTACCAAGGACCATGTGTACTGATCTTGACTATGTGACCATGAGACAGATATTTAAAAAAAAAAAAAAAAAAGGGTGTAGTGATGTATCAACACTGGAACACAAAATGTTTCTACTGTTAAAGAAGTACAAATGATAAATTTTAATCGTTACAGGAATACCAAGGAAAATAATTCTTATATAGGAGGAAATAAGACAAATCCCACTGACAGACAAGGTAAGATCGTGCGTTGTTTTAAGTGAGACTTTAAGATTATAAGTAAGACCAACAGATACCCTAACAGATACTACCACTCCGGGCCTGAGTGGACCAGGGTGTGCAATGAAGGGATATTCCACATTCCCCAGTGCTCCAAAATTGGAACTTCACCATTAGATGCAGTTTAACATCATACCCAGGACATAAAACCTTATTTCAATTATGTTTCTTGTTACATTCTAAGTGAGAGAAAATCTACCATCCAATTCAGAAAAGAACTAAAACGTTGAAGCACATTTGAAAGAAGAATGGCTTCATTCACAAATTGTATTCAGCAATATATATCAACGTACAATGAAAGGGGTTTCCTTGTTACAGCGTACACGAAGAACATGTATCTGCTACTTTTCATTTGAGTAGCTTTGCTCTGTTAAATATATACCCTTTGTTTTTTTGTTGTTTTTTTTAAATGCAGCCAATTTGTCAGAAGAGAAAAATTACCACGGACCATGTGTACTGATCTTAACTATGTGACCATGAGACATATTTAAAAAAAAAAAAAAAAAAAAAAAAAAAAGGGTGTAGTGATGTATCAACACTGGAACACAAAAATGTTTCTACTGTTAAAGAAGTACAAATGATAAATTTTAATCGTTACAGGAATACCAAGGAAAATAATTCTTATATAGGAGGAAATAAGACAAATCCCACTGACAGACAAGGTAAGATCGTGCGTTGTTTTAAGTGAGACTTTAAGATTTTAAGTAAGACCAACAGATGGCCCCAGGGGCTGAGGGGGGGGGCTTATCCCTCTACAGAGTATTGCAGATTGACTATTGTTCAGTTTGTTTTGCGCGGGAAGTTCGAAAAGACAAAGGAAAATTGAACTGAGAAGACAATGGTGTGATAAAGGACTTCCTCTATACAAGCGGAAAATTGAACAAAGAAACTGGAAAGGGAAGTAAGGACTTCCGGCTGAGGGACAAAGAGAAAGATTAAAATGCGTGGGCGGTTGCCAATACTTAAGCGGTTGTCAGTCCACCCAGAGTCAGACCCCAGAGAGACAGCGGACTGAGTGACCGCTGACACAGTCGGTCGCTGCCAGCGAGCAGTGAGGCATGCCCACCACCTTCCACCACACCAGCAGTAGTAGTGCCCATTATCAATGCCCGTCACTCACATCCACCACGTACAACCGAGATGAGAGAAATAAAGTCAAATCTCCTACTACATAGAGCATGCCTTGTGATTCATTTAAGCGACCACTAGATACATCGTCTAGGGGTCAGAAACGATCTCCGCTGTATACCAGCAACGTATACGATTCAGAGTAGCGTGAGTTTGAAGATGCCAGTATATAACATGTATGATTTTGTTGCCCGAGTCGAGCGCTATGCAACAAGAGGTGTAGTCTGTATTCTAAAGCCCCCAGCCGACATGCCTGGTTAGTGGTATATCAAACTCAACTACCCACATCAGTAAGTATGTCTGCTTTTATTTTGCCAATAACACTGGATAAAGTGCTTAGGGTCAAGTCACGTTGAAAGCACCGGTTCCCATTAGATCAACAAAGTTAAGCAGTGATGAGCCTGTTCACTACTTAGATGGGTGATCATTTAGGCAACAGCAGGTACTGTAAGTAAAACCAAATATCAAAAATGACTTGATTTGGCATTAATTAATCAAGGACTGACTTCTGATTTAGGTTGGAAAATTAAAACGGAAAGTTTTTTGGTGGTACCCAATGACAGTTTAACTACAGTTTATGAATTAACATTTTGCGAATTGGGTTACGGTTTTAGGGGATTAAGGTTGTATTTAATTATGTATTGCTTAAAAAAATTAACAACAAAAACCCCAAATTACTATACATTTAATTAACCATTGAAATTAATTATTGAATCTATTATTGAGACAGTTGTTTGTGTTAGTATTGTAATGTATAATTTCAATTAAACTTAGTTTAAAAAAATATTTTTCAACATTAAATGTATAGTAATTTGTTTTTTGTTTTTTTTTTAAGCAATACGTAATTAAATACAACCATAATCCCCTAAAACCGTAACCTAATTCGCAAAATGTTAATTCATAGACTGTAGTTAAACTGTCATTGGGTACCACCAAAAAACTTTCCATTTTAATTTTCCGACCTAAATCAGAAGTCAGCCTAATGAAGATACATTTTACTTTGTTTAATGTGCATAGACATTATTGCAACGTTATAAATATAAAAATGTCCAAGCTTGTGAAAGAGACACTTGGTATGACTGTGTTGGATTCAGTGTCTTCTTGAACAGTTGCCAGAAAACTATGGGGACATCTGTTGGCCGTGTGTGGCGACCCGTAATGCTTAAGGACAGAATCCTGGTGGATGAGCAGTCCATGACATGCAACACTCCATTTAGGCCCTTACTTAGGCTAGACAGGCAGTCAGAGAAGTCCCCTCTGATCAATCACTATCACCTGGCTACACATCAGCTACATTAGATTAACCCACTCCTTCATTCTAAAAGAACCTCCACCTAAATGTTCATGTGGAAACCTGTATACAATAAAACATATTCTGATTGAATGCACACACCACTCCCACACTCAAAGAAAGTTCTACAATATTAACAGCATGGACAAACTATTCAGAAAAATAGATCCCAAGAGCATATTAAACTTTTTGAAAAGAACCGGCCTCCTATCAAAGATGTACGTTCATAGACCTACAAAAATCACCCACACACTCTCTTGATGTTCAAATCCTCAACAGAAAACTTGATTTCAAAAAATAACTAAACCCCTATCACTACCTAAATACCAATAGAAGCAAGATCTGGAATGATATGCATGTGGCTGCACACGTTGCAGCTGTACCTTACAAAGAAAAGAAAAAGGATTTGGATTAAAATGACCCAATGGTTTGATGTGCCGTAAAACCCAACCAACCAAACCAAACCATCCGATCAATTGGCTGGTCACGTCAATATACACATGTTTGATATTTTTTTGACACGTTGAATAACCGAGATAAACATTTAGTAAAAACTGCAAAGTCTAACAGGACATTTTGTTTTAGTTGAAGTGAAGGCAATTAAATCGGTTAAATTTCTGGTAACTATAGGGCCGGTTTAGCTCAGTCAGTAGAGTGTTCAGCTAGAAATCACAAGGTTCTTGGTTTGATACTGGCCCTCACCAATTCAGCATATAAGTAGCACAGGGATCTTTGCGGTTAAGTAAGGAGCTGATGGTAGGTGTGGTGCTCCACCTCAGACGCTAATATAATCTCCTTGGTCTAGTGCTAGTGAAAGGGGGATAGTCTCTCTTGCTGTCTGGCTGATACCGTAGGCCGACCTGAAGACTTTACTTTATAGGGGGTGTAAAACGTGTTAGAGCATATATCGAGGCTAATATAGTGAAAAATTAGCGTGTGGTGTAATGGTTAAAGTCATGGGAAATGGACTCGTTGCCCCGAGTTCAAATCCTGGACGTGGTAATTGCATTTCACTTAGCGCTAATACCCTTGGGAAAGGTATCAATCAAATTCTCCCTCCAGCTATGGGTAAATAGCAGGGCAGACTGGGTTCTTTAACCATGGCTAGGTAACCAGTCTAGGAGAAGGAAAATTCTGAATTCAAACCTGTTGAACTCCGCTTAAGAAATTGACCTTGTGTCATATCCTGCTCGTGTGGAGGAGTTGGTAAATATATATAGTGAAAAATTATTTACCTCTATTGTCAAGTCATAAATCTATGAAAACTACTGGAATGTTACCGGATTTTAGGCATGCATATTAAACTACGTAGTACAATTTCTGGACATTATAGTCTTCCATTGACTAATATGCTTTTGGAGGTTGAAAGACCAGTGAATCTTGTACTACATTGTGAGGCCTTAAAAAAACTGTTTGAGAGTGGAGAAAAGAAGGAAGGCTGAGAAATTACATAGGCAATTTTTTTTTCCTGCATCAAAAGAGAAATTGATATCCTTGGTTAGAAGCTGTAAGACCTTTAATGACAAGGGGTTTCTGGATCTGATCCGTGATGTTTGTAATTCTTGTTCTGTTTGCCTGAGGTTTAGAATAGCCCCTCTCGTACAGTAGTAGAATTGACTCATGGGAACAGGTTTAATTAAACTTACGCAATTCCTGAAGGTATTGTGACGTAGATTCGGTTACAGACAGATAGACACCGAATCTTCATCATAAGATTAATACTTTTGTTCCCTATTTGTACAACCGTTATCATTTTGCAACACCCTCTGGTTAAAAATGAAATCCTGATCATCTGGTGTTGCTTATCCACCGAATTCTTATTTCTTATGATTGTCGTCACCTCAGCTAAATAATGGACCATTTCATTTTTATTATAAAGAAAGAAAGGGAAGAAAAAAGACATGCTATAGAAAAAAATTAAGATTATTATATTTTTTACATATTGAATTAATGGACCATATGATCTTTGCGATCTCATTTCATAAGGAAATTTTTTTCATTTACACTGTCAATATCCGGTTGTTTGTTAACAGACAATTTTTAGAGTTTTTTTTTTTTTAATTATAAAACTAACCCCTAACCATAACAAACAACCAGATTTTGATGGAAACGAGATCGCAAAAGGGGTGCCTAAAGGTAATATGGTCCATTGAATTAAATGCAATAGCTCTTAAGTAAACATATCGAACTTTGTAATAATTAAATTATCATACTGTGATATATCCACAGGTCCTGCTATTGATAATTATTCCTGCAAATTTTATTTAGTTTTCATGATAAAGTACATAATAAATCTGTTGAAGTAATTTGTGTTGCCTCGGGTCCTAGTCCTTCCACAGGGTCGTTTCTCCTTACTTACGTGCACGTATCCCAGTCGGTTCATCTTACAAAATTTTTTCTGAAGAGTTATAACCAAAAAAAAAAAAAAAACCTTTTTCAAAAAATAAATCCACTTTAAAATGCAAGTTTTAAATTTTGTACACACAGTAAATTATATTTTTTATTGTAATTTAAAATTACATTTTGAATAGGATCTACGTTGACTTTTTTAAATTTGCATTTTAAACCCAAAAAATCATTTTGCCAGACATTGTATAAGCAGAGGACTTTATTTTGCAATATATATATATATATATATATATATATATGGGAGAATAAGTGCTTAATTGGAGTCGTACCTAATTTTGAAAATTAATTAATTAATAATGAATTAGGCGGGAATACCTATTAAATGTATGGCTAAACAAATCGAGAAAAATCAATCTCTGTATGTACATTTCGGCCTATTAGGCCTCATCAGCAGAGCTATAGATCGGAAGACCGCCCTGTGCGTGATTTGAAACCGGACTGCCAAGCTTACAGGCCGATCCCATAACCCCTACACTAAACGGACTTCTTAGATTTTATGATTTGTTTAGAGTAGGTTAATATTCCTCTTCTAGTGACTTTTATTACACGACGATATGATAAGTTGTAAACACGGTTTGTTTGGAATGGCTTTTTGCCGATAATTTTTGGGAGAATAAGTGCTTAATTGGAGTCGTACCTAATTTTGAAAATTAATTAATTATTCTCCCAAAAATTATCGGCAAAAAGCCATTCCAAACAAACCATGTTTACAACATATATATATATATATATATATATATAAGATTTTTGGATGTTTGTTTATTTTAGAAGCATTGTTGAATAAAGTATATATTAATATTTATATTTTTGCTTGAAGGCAATTACAATGCGCATATTGCATAAAATTCGATAATTATAGAAGATAATAATGACAAGTGAATTTCGCAAAGAATTATTCCTTGTGTAGAACATCGTACAGACTGTTTTGACTTTATCAAGTCTCATCAGCGATGTATACTAACGATTTCCCTCCGACAGAAATTGAAACCGGGACTTCAGCATTATAGTCAAAAACTATACTGCTTTGGCCACACAACAGCATGGAAAAATTCCTGCGAAATTAACCTGTCAATGATACTGAGACGTCTCTACCATATGAGGCAAGGGGACGCTGAGTGAACAATAACAAACCCGGGCCTTATGCTCTTCGGCGAAGGAAATAAGATTTTTGGATGTTTGTTTATTTTAGAAGCATTGTTGAATAAAGTATATATTAATATTATACATCACTGATGAGACTTAATAAAGTTGAAACAGTCAGTACGATGTTCTACACACCAAATAATTCTTTGTGAAATTCACTTGTCATTATTATCTTCTATAATTATCGAATTTTATGTGATATGCGCATTGTAATTGCCTTCAAGCAAAAATCTAAATATTAATATATAATATATATATTTTATAGTAATTCAAAATTAAATTTTGAGAAGGACCTATGGGGCCTTTTTTTATTTGCATTGTATAAGCAGAGTACTTTTTTTTTTTTTTTTTAGCTTGCTATATATATTCTTTATGATGAAATTAAAATTTAAGAAGGACCTTTAGGATCTTTTTTTATTTATTTGTATTTTAAATGTGAGATATCATTTCTGCCAGACATTGTATAAGCAGTATACTTATTTTTAGCTTGCTATATATATATATATATATATATATATATATATAAAAGTAATTGGTAATTTGCTTGAAGCATTGTTAAGTATGTTATAATGTATTAATTTGAAAGCAATTACAATGCAAGTAAAAAATAAAAACAAAAAGATGTTATTTTTTGTCCTATCGATTTCAAAGTAAAACTTTATATATATATATATATATATATATATATATATATATATATATATATTTTATAGTAAAATCAAATTTTGAGAAGGACCTATGGGGCCTTTTTTTTTTTGTTGCATTTTAAACCTGAGATATCATTTTGCCGGATATGTTATAAGCAGCATACTTATTTTCAATTTTTTTTTTTTTTTTTAACATTCCATATCAAATAGATTGTTCTTCCTGGCCATGTATAAGATAAAACGTTTTTTTTTGTTTAGGAATGTTGAATAGATAAATCCTTGTGTTGTTATCATTGGAATAGTTTCTTAAAAAGGTAGCATATCATCAGGACTGCATATTTTAACACCTTTTCCTCCTAAGGTTGATTCATAAACTTCAAAGCCAAAATCTTCTAATTCCTCAATAACTCTTCTTGTATGATCATCCCATTTACCTGCAACAAATAAACCAAAAATTCTCATAATCCATCAAGTCATACCTTATAATAAACTAGCAAATTAAAATTTATTATGATAATAATTATTATGATAATAATTATTATGATAATAATTATTATGATAATTATTATGATATATTATTATATAATTATTATATAATTATTATGATAATATAATAATTATTATGATAACTAGCAAATATATGCACCCTCCGGGTGCAAGTATTTAAGTTTTAATGTAATGAAATATCATATTAAATTAGAAAGGTTAATGAAACTAAATAAGAATGCAGATAAAAATATTTGAAATAGAGGGGGGTATAATTTAAAAAAATAGAACAACTGAAAATTACTCTTCCATCACTCTCGTCTTTCGGTGTTATTTTTTCTAATTTAAGTATTTAGTTAAAAGAGGAAGTAAAGAATAAAATGACAGTTATTTTTTCTTGTTAATGGATTTCATTTAAGATTCATTGAAGAGATTTTTGATTATATTCATTAAAATAAAACCAAACAATGAGAAATCAATAATACTAAGCACATATTTAATAAAATCACATTTTTAATATCAATATGCAAATTAGCCTTCCTGTTCACACTGTAAACTGCTATTTTCTTGTATATATAAATATAATTGCATGCTGTTAGTATGTAGATATGGTTAACAGTATTAATAATGTAAAACAATTTTATTCATAAGTGAGGGTTAAATAAGAATAAAATCATTGAGAATGTGATGTCAATAAGTAAAGGAATTGTGACTTGAGTAGTGATATAGTTTCGGTTACAGACAGAAAAACACACAATCTCCATTATAATAAGATATAATAGAGATTGTGTGTTGTCTGTCTGTAACCGAAACTAAACCACTACTCAAGTCACAATTCCCTTAGTTATTGACATCACATTCACCATGAATTTATTTTTTATTTAAACCTCAATTATTGATAAAATTGTTATACCTTATTAATACTGTTGGATCTACATACTAATAACATGCAAGAATATTTATATATTCAACAAAATAGCGGTTTACAGTGTGAACAAGAAGGCTAATTTGCATATTGATATTAAGAATTTGATTTTAATAAATATATGCTTAATATTATTGATTTCTAATTGTTTGGTTTTCTCTTAACGAATCTGAGCAAAATTCTCGGGTATAAATCTTAAAAGAAATCCATAAACAAGACGAAAAAACTGTAATTTTATTAAATACTTCATAATCTAATTAAATAGATAAATTAGGAAAAATGAAAGACGGGAGTGAAGGAAAATGATGGAAGAGTTAGATTTAAAGCTGTTCTATTTTTCGATTATACCCCCTCAGATTATCATTTTCTAAATAGTTTCTAATTTGATACAATATTTTATTACATCAAAACCTAAATACTTGTACCCGAAGGGTGCATATATTTGCTAGTTATGATAATAATTATGATGATAATGATGATAATAATTATTATGATTATTATGATAATTATAAACACTACTCTATTCTTACTTAAAATCAGGGGATTAATGAAATTTTCAGTGTTGATATTTTAATGGATAAAATATATAAGGCACCAGTTATTTTTTTATAAAACTTTTACATTTTTTTTTTTTTTTTTTTTTTTTGGCGTAAAAAAGTTTCTCTCAAGTTTACAGTACCTGCTCTTGCTTAAATGGTCACCTAGTTAAGTATTGCTGCTTAACTTCAGTGACCTTAAATGTCACTTGACTGTAAGCTTTTAATTTGAGGAATTCTAATATCTACTAATACTTACTTGGATTGTCTTTTGTGTGTATGTGTGTGTATGTATGTGTGTTAGCGTCTATGTATGTGTGTATGCATGTATCTGTGTGTGTATGTGTGTGTGTGTTAAGACATTATTTTCTTCTCTTATTTGTTCGCTTTGTGTATCTTTGTGTATGTGTGTGTTTGTCTTTGTACCTTTGTGTATGTGTGTCTATGTGTCTGTTTTGTGTGTGTACGTTTGTATCTATGTGTATTTGTGTGTGTGTTTGTGTCTATGTGTGTGTATGTATGTGTGTGTGTTTCTGTCTATGTATGTTTGATGGTCTCATTTTTTTCAGGTCACTTAATTTGGACCCCCCCCCCCCATTATGATAATTATAAACACTCTATTCTTACTTAAAATCAGGGATTAATGAAATTTTCAGTGTTGATATTTTAATGGATAAAATATATAAGGCACCAGTTATTTTTTATAAACTTTTACATTTTTTTTTTTTTTTTTTTTTTTTTGGCGTAAAACAGTTTCTCAAAGATTACAGTACCTGCTCTTGCTTAAATGGTCACCTAGTTAAGTATTGCTGCTTAACTTCAGTGACCTTAAATGTCACTTGACTGTAAGCTTTTAATTTGAGGAATTCTAATATCTACTAATACTTACTTGGATTGTCTTTGTGTGTATGTGTGTGTATGTATGTGTGTGTTAGCGTCTATGTATGTGTGTATGCATGTATCTGTATGTGTGTGTGTGTTAAGACATTATTTTCTTCTCTTATTTGTTCGCTTTGTGTATCTTTGTGTATGTGTGTGTTTGTCTTTGTACCTTTGTGTGTATGTGTGTCTATGTGTCTGTTTGTGTGTGTGTACGTTTGTATCTATGTGTATTTGTGTGTGTGTTTGTGTCTATGTGTGTGTATGTATGTGTGTGTGTTTCTGTCTATGTATGTTTGATGGTCTCATTTTTTTCAGGTCACTTAATTTGGACCCCCCCCCCCATTATGATAATTATAAACACTACTCTATTCTTACTTAAAATCAGGGGATTAATGAAATTTTCAGTGTTGATATTTTAATGGATAAAATATATAAGGCACCAGTTATTTTTTTATAAAACTTTTACATTTTTTTTTTTTTTTTTTTTTTTTTGTCGTAAACAGTTTCTCAAAGTTTACAGTACCTGCTCTTGCTTAAATGGTCACCTAGTTAAGTATTGCTGCTTAACTTCAGTGACCTTAAATGTCACTTGACTGTAAGCTTTTAATTTGAGGAATTCTAATATCTACTAATACTTACTTGGATTGTCTTTTGTATGTGTGGTGTATTGTATGTGTGTGTTAGCGTCTATGTATGTGTGTATGCATGTATCTGTGTGTGTATGTGTGTGTGTGTTAAGACATTATTTTCTTCTCTTATTTGTTCGCTTTGTGTATCTTTGTGTATGTGTGTGTTTGTCTTTGTACCTTTGTGTGTATGTGTGTCTATGTGTCTGTTTGTGTGTGTGTACGTTTGTATCTATGTGTATTTGTGTGTGTGTTTGTGTCTATGTGTGTGTATGTATGTGTGTGTGTTCTGTCTATGTATGTTTGATGGTCTCATTTTTTTCAGGTCACTTAATTTGGACCCCCCCCCCCCCATTATGATAATTAAAACACTACTCTATTCTTACTTAAAATCAGGGATTAATGAAATTTTCAGTGTTGATATTTAATGGATAAAATATATAAGGCACCAGTTATTTTTTATAAAACTTTTACATTTTTTTTTTTTTTTTTTTTTTTTGGCGTAAAACAGTTTCTCAAAGTTTACAGTACCTGCTCTTGCTTAAATGGTCACCTAGTTAAGTATTGCTGCTTAACTTCAGTGACCTTAAATGTCACTTGACTGTAAGCTTTTAATTTTGAGGAATTCTAATATCTACGAATACTTACTTGGATTGAGTAAAGCAAAGACACATCCCCTCCTCCGGCTCCTGTTAGTTTACTGTGAAGGGAAAACATAAGCAACAACCTCTGGATTTGATCAAGAGACTGATGGCCAACACCGAGGGCACATAACTGATAGTGGTTTAAATCAATCAGCTCCTAAAAAGATAAAACAGATTGGGTTATTTTACTTTGATAAGGCAACCAGTCTAAGAGAAGGAAAATTCTTAAATCAAACCAGCAGTACTCCTCTTAAAATGAAAATAAAATAAACAGATTGGCTTATTTCACTTTGATAAGGCAACCAGTCTGAGAAGTAAATCAAACCAGCAGTACTCCTCTTAAAAAGTAACCTTGTGTCACTCATCTACCCTGCACCTGAGCTTTCAAAAAATGAAAATAACAGAGGTCCAATGGAAAAATACCTTGACGGTTATTAACGAGTTGTGACATTCTGCATGACCTTCTGGAAGCGCTCCATTAGAGGCGTGAGATTTAGTTTTAGTTCAGTTTAGACGTGACTAGACATTCGACGAGAGAGGATGTCTCTCAAGATGTCGCATCTGTGACACTATGATTAAGGGTGGACACGGTCAGAAAAAAATAAAAATAAGAATGTGTTAAAGCCCAGGCATAGGTATATGGTGGGGGTTGTCCTTTTACGGACACAAAAAGATTGGGCCGTAAAGTTAAGGAATCAAACGGCCACAATGAAGTTAACCCACCTAAAATCTTTAGGTATCTAAGTGCTAAAAGCAGAAAGCTATTTTTATGAGAAAAACCCTTTTGAAAAAAAAGAGTGTTTTAATTTTAAGAGAAATCATAGTCGGAAAGTCTGAGTTTAAATTAAGTAACGAGCATCTGGGTGGTTGGGTATGGTGGGGTGGAATTTAACAAATTCAGCGAAGCTCCAGCCCTTATTCAGTTTGAGCCCAGCCGTTGGGGTGATAGTATCATCAGTAGCAGCAGAGAGAGAAGATAGCCAGGGACCCACATCAGTGAAGCCAGTAATCAACTTAGACTTATAACAACTTTCTTGCCAGCTGATATAGAACCCAAGTGTACACTACTCCACCACAAACTACCAAGTGTTACAACTTCCTCTTCCATCAGCGTCCTGTTATCAGACTTTGTTTTGTTTCTTTAAAAATCCTTGTGAACCTGTCTCTGACTTGTGCCCTTCGAATCAGCTTGCACATAATATCACAACATTGGAGTCTCTCACACATCTCACCGCTGCGGTTTTTAAGGGCTGGTTGTTTAATAAAGACTTAAGAAAAAAATAAAATCTTGTTAATTGGTTAATTAAAACACATGATGACTAACTGAAAAAAGTGTAGTGAGTTTGCCAATGGTGTGTTATCACATTTACATATGTGTATTACAGCAGGAGATATATAGAGATAGTTTAGAGGACATAAAATAACTAGCTACGAGAAGCTAAGAGATAGAGCTACAATACGCTCAGAGAATTACTACTATTGCTACAACAAGGAATACAAAGTTACACATCACAACAAAAAAAAAGAAAAAGACTAGTATTCAGAAAGAAGAAAGAAAGAAAGAAAGAAAGAAAGAAGACTAGTTTCAGAAAGAAAGAAAGAAGGAAAGAAGACTAGTATTCAGAAAGAAGAAAGAAGGAAGAAGACTAGTTTAAAGAAGAAAGAAAGAAAGAAAGAAATGGTGGGTGATATTATGAAAAAAAGAAAGAAGGAAGAAAGAAAGAAATGGTGGGTGATATTATGAAAAAAGAAAGAAAGAAAGAAGACTAGTATTAAGAAAGAAAGAATGAAAGAAAGAAAGAAATCTTGTTAATTGATGACCAACCGAAAAAGAAAGAAGAATCAGCCTCGAGAAGAATATGCTGACCAATGAATTAGCAGAAGAGTTAACAAGTAAGATCTCATCTTATCATCCCCTCGTCTCTCTCTCTCGCCATATATACACTTAGGTAATCTGAACATTAGCTTATAAATGAGAGTAACATCCCTTGTTTCTTTCACTTTGAGGAAGCTGTCAGTTTTGGTTGGCCATTTTAATTTCACCTTAATCAATGCAACTACATGTTTTAACATGAAAATATCAATAAAAGTTCTTAATTAACAATTAAGTTCATTTCAAATAATGCACAAGCACAAATTAAGAACGCATTTTAGATTTTGGTGTTAAACATTCAGTTGTACCGATTCGGACAAATTCGTATTTTCAGTGTAGATTTATGGTGTAATGAAAATGGCCGACCAAAACAGACGGCTTCCTCAAAGTGATAGAAACAAGGGGAGGTTACACTCATTTATGTAGCTAATGTTCAATTACAAAACTTTACACTTACCTCCAATAGGGAGCACCTCTCTTCCATCTCCATTTCACTTTCTAAAACTTCTTTGGCTTTTTTACTGATAGCATGGATTGAATCCACAACAAGGATTCAGAATATTTGGATACTAAGGATAAACAAAAAAAAGAATTTAATTAATCAGTCTAACATTTATATACATTATTTCTAGGATAAGAATTAAATGTGTGGTTCTTATAATATGTTAGAGAGGCTCAGAATCTTCAAGCATAGGTGAGTATATAAATATATAACATTCACAATAGATTAAGTCAATATATCTTAACTGTGTCCGTGCTATAAGAAGATTTATTTGTGTGGTTCTTATAATATGTTAGAAGCTCCAGAATCTTCAGCATAGGTGAGTATATAAATATATACTTCACAATGATTAAGTCAATATATTCTTAAACTGTGTCCGTGCTATAAGAATTTAATGGTGTGGTTCTTATAATTGTTAGAGAGGCTCAGAATCTTTAAGCATAGGTGAGTATAATAAATATTAACATTCACAATAGATTAAGTAATATATTTATGTGTCCGTGCTATAAGATTTAATGGTGGGTTCTTATAATCATGTTTAAAGGCTCAGATCTTCAAGCATAGGTCCACAATAGATTAAGTCAATATATCTAACTGTGTCCGTGCTATAAGATTAAATGTGTGGTTTCTATAATATGTTGAAGGCTCAGAATCTTTAAGCATAGGTGATATATAAATATATAACATTCACAATAGATTAGTCATATATTTAACTGTGTCCGTGCTATAAGAATTAATGTGTGGTTTGCATAATATGTTAGAAAGGGCTCAGAATCTTTAAGCATAGGTGACTATATAAATAATAACATTCACAATAGATTAAGTCAATATATTCTTAACTGTGTCCGTGCTATAAGAATTTAATGTGTGGTTCTTATAATATGTTAAAGGCTCAGAATCTTAAGCATAGGTGAGTATATAAATATAATAACATTCAATCCGATTAAAGTCTATTATCTAACTGTGTCCGTTATAAGATTTTAATGTGTGGTTCTTATAATATGTTAGAAGGCTCAAATCTTTAAGCTAGTGAGTA
>CM042167.1:72175618-72253118 GCA_023376005.1 Doryteuthis pealeii
CGGCTGTCTTTTGCTCTCTACTACTGCTGGTGTGGTGGAAGTGTTGTGCCATTCCTCATCGCTTCGCCTTGCTGCGACCGACTGTGTCAGCGGTCACTCAGTTCCGCTGTTCTCTTCTGGGTCTGTCCTTGATTTTGACTCTGGTGGACTGACAACCGTTCTGCCTTTAAAGTTATTTCTGGGAGACGCAGCCTCCATTCAGCACTATAGCCATTTTTAAACTTTGCTCCTTTGTCGCCTCAGCCGGAAGTCTTAGCTTCCCCTTTTCCAGTTTTCTTTGTTCAATTTTCACTTCGTATAGAGGAAGTCTTATCACATCAGACCCTCCTCTGTTTACCTTAAGCCATTTGGTTCCTTTCTCAGTTCATCTTCTTTTGTCTTTCGAATTTCTTCTTTTCGTCGTTTGCAAAACTTTTCCTTTCTTTGTCTTTACAAAACTGAACAATATGTTCAATTCCTCTGCATTACTCTTCCTCTCTTGTTAGATGGATATCAGTCTCTGGGGCCCCCCTCCTCAGCCCCTGGGCACCATCCTTCTGTTTGGTCTTACTTGAAATCTTAAACGTCTCCACTTAAAACAACGCAATCGGACATCCTCGTTTCCCGATCTTACCTTGTCTGTCAGTGGGATTCTGTCATATTTCCTCTATATAAGAATTATTTTTCTTGGTATTTTTTGTACTATCGTATTAATTATTTATCAGTATTTCGTACTTTTCTTTAACAGTAGAAAACATTTTTGTGTTCCAGTGTCTTGATTTACATTTCACTACAACTTTTTTTTTTTTTATTTGTTCTGTCTCAGATATGCGTCACTTAGTTAATGATTCAGTAGACACATGGTCGTGGTTAATTTTTCTCTTCTTCAGACAATTGCGGCATTTAAAAAAAACAACAAAAACAAAGGGTATATATTATAACAGAGCAAAGCTCTACTCAAATGATGAAAGTAGCTGGGATACATGTTTTTCGTGTACGCTGTAACTTACAAGGAAACCCCTTTCATTGTACTCGTTGATATATATTGCTTGAATACAATTTGTGACTGAAGCCATTCTTCTTTCAAATGTGCTTCAACGTTTTAGTTCTTTTCTGAATTGGATGGTAGATTTTCTCTCACTTAGAATGTAACAAGAAACATAATTGAAATAAGGTTTTATGTCCTGGGTATGATGTTAAACTGCATCTTAATGGTTTGAAGTTCCAATTTTGGAGCACTGGGGAATGTGGTAATATCCCTTCATTTGCACACCCCTGGTCACTCAGGCCCCGGAGTGTTAGTAATCTGTTATAGGTGTATCTGTTTGGTCTTACTTATAATCTTAAAGTCTTCGCTAAAACAACGCACGATCTTACCTTGTGTCGTGTGTTTGTCTTATTCGCTGCTATATTTTAATGAGAATTATTTTTCCTTGGTATTCCCTGTAACGATTAAAATTTATCATTTCTTTCTTCTATTCAGTAGAAACATTTTTGTGTTCCAGTGTTTGCTAATCACTACTCTTTTCTTTCCCTTTTTTTTTTTTTTTTTTAAAATATCTGTCTCATGGTCACATAGTCAAGATCAGTACACATGTGTCCGTGGTAATTTTTCTTTCTGTGAAATTGTTGCTGCATTTAAAAAAAAAAAAACAACAAAAAAACTTGACCCTGTCGGCGGCAGTGGTACATGTCGAAATTTTTGTAATTTGATACAAAAATTGTGTTCGCATAAAAATCCTAAACCTAATATCCCATTTGTATGTGTCACGAAGTGTCTGTAGATATTTTCCGAAGCATCGCAACATAGTGCGCGATGATGAGTGGACTAGGCAATTGTATCTCACAAGAGAAATGTTATCAGGGGTAAAATTCAGAATGTTTCTTCTTCAACCAAAATATTTTAAAATATTGAATAATTCAGTTATTAAGACAATTTCGTGAGTGATTAATAATTATTTTATTTATAAAAAATAATTTATTATTTATTTATTTATATATAGTTTTTTTTAAACAGATGGGTGCAAATACATAAAAGTACTATAAACATTAAAAAATACCTTCTTTTTCGTTAAAACATAAGTTGCTCTTTTTTTGTTATTATTTCTTTCCTCTCCTTATTTTTCATTTCTCTTCTTTTTCCTTTAAATCCGTTTCCAAACATTTACTTCTTTCGTTTTCTTTCCTTTTCAAAATTAATTCATAGTTTTTTTTTTCAAATATCTCTGATTTCTACAAACTTTTCCTTTTTTCACAAATCCCGTTTCCAAACACAAACTCACTTTTTCGTTTTTCTTTCCTTTCCTTATTAATTCAGTTTTTTCTCAAACAAATCTCCTTTCTCTGGTTTCAACCGTCACCTCCAAAACCCGTTCTCAACTGTCTGTTCTACTGTCTCGTCTCTCTGAAATCTCTTGTCCCTAACTTTTTTCCTTTTTTCTAATCGTCTGCCTGTTTCAATTTTTTCGCGGTCTTTTTTCTAAATCAAAACAAACCTAAGGGAATTAACCCGCTTTTTTTTTTGCCAAGGGCAGCAACTCTTAACTTGTCTTTATTTATTTAACCTTTTATTTTTTTCGTTTCTTTTCTAACAAATAGCCAACCCCCCTTGCGATTATTAAATGATATTTCTGAGAAAATCTCAGGATATCATACCGTATGAGTAGAATTCTTTAAGCCATGTTTGGGCATGTGTTGGTTGGGTCACGTAAATATATTTGCATCCGATGTGTCTGTTATTATTTTTAGTCCCTCCACTTGGCTGAATTTTGCCTGAGCATATCTCGCTTGTATGTTCAGTTATTTTTTTCTTTTTTGATGAGGTAAATAGGACAAAAATATTGTTGCAACCATTACGTTTTTCTTAGGCAATATTCCTGATAGAAGACTCGCAAGAATGATGGTCTAAAATACATGCACACTATTATTTAACAATAGGAAATGCAATAACTCTGATTTATAATTCTGCATTTGTGTTCCCTTTTGACAGTAGCTAGCGACATATTCTATATTTTTAAGCTCGGAGCTATTTTGTGGAATCGTAATCTCGCTGTTCTTCACGCAAGTTGCTGAACGGGCGATCACTATGGTAACCTCTTTTTGAGTATTCACGCTGAGTCTACTGGTCCCCCGGTAATTGGTTAAGTCACTTAGTGTGTGCCTTTTTTCTTTGGATGCATTGGTTCTCTTACGAAAGATTCGCTGGCAGTATAGGATTGGCTCTCTCGGTGAATCTTTGTGTCGTGGTGGTGCAGTATGTAACCCGGATGTTGAAGGAAAATCTTGTATAAGTAGGAGGTGGGGTGGACGACAGCAAGGGTTAGCGATTTTTCAGCTGCTGATGAATAATAGAGTTGGTGATTGTAGCGACGAGACCGTGATTTTTTTGTCTGTAGATCTTTTGTGAACGGCGACGGCAATTGTTGACTTCCCCCGCTCTCTTCAACAAGATTCCAAATTTATTTTCGCGCCCTCTATTTCTTTCTTTTTCGTAGAAGATAGATAGTAAAATAATGAAAAAAAGAAATCAAGTCCTTGTGTTCGTTCATTAAAAACTAAGGCAAATGCACAAGACAAGACATTACTAAGTGATAATTCTTCTTGATTGGTTCAGACCAGATGAAAGTGTGTAACTGAGTGTTGTATGCATGCCAGTCTCCAACTATTAGACCCAGGTAGACCAAGATGATGCTGATCCTTATACTGCTACTCTGTGTCTCTCTGCTCATTAGTTTATCCTCGATTTGTATTATTAGATCGTGATGTAGTTTCAGTTCACAAGAAGTGGAGAGTGAGTATTGCTGATGTTTTTATTGTGTTCTCGATTTTTTTTGTTCGAGGACGGTACAGTTCAGAAGCAGTGACAGTTTTTTCTCGGTTATTTGATGTGATGTCAAATATCCCCACAGACTGCCAGTTCTCTCTCGAGTGGGGTCTTTCTCAGATATAAGTTTGTTTGGTGACTTTTTGAGTAAAAGAAAAGCTCTATGTATGTAAGTATATGTTTAGTTTGTGTTCTGTTTTAATTTAATGTTTACCTATATTCTGAGTCTCAAGAACTAAGACTCATTTTTCTTAATGTAACAAATGGTTCCCTACTTATAAATATACGGAGTAGAATGTCAGACTAATTCTACAGAACCAATCTACTTGATCAGATTAGTCAGATTAAGTTAAAATTTATGAAGATAACATGTGCTAGGTATCTGTGATATCATTCACTAGTATGTAATTCAATAATTACAACCATTTGGTATGTTACTTAAGAGCTACTTTTATAATATGTAAAAAGTATAATAAATCTTGATTTAACTTCTCTTGTCCCTTTTTTCTTTCTCTCCTTTTTCATTATGAAATTAGTGTTATCGCGCTTAGCCCCCTCTCTCTATTTTTCTTATGGTTTGCATTTGAATAAAACTTTTTGTGACACTAGTCCTGGAACTTTTTCTGACATCACCTTGAATGTGTTAAACGTGGGTGGCTTAGGTTCAACAAATTATTAATACCATGAAATAAAAGTAAAAAAAATAACCTACAATTATATAAATAAATAAGCCAACATATATTTGTAAAAAATAGCATGATTTTTATTTTTTTGTTGTTTATCTAAATGTGCACAATTTTTTTTTTTTCTTTTTAGCAAATTATATCAGAACAAAAATGGTTTTCAAACGTTGTACAGGTTTTTTTTTTTTGTATAATTTTTTTTTGTTGTTTTTTTCTTTCTTCCGTGTGACATAATCTTGATACTATTTTCATAGTGGTACCTTCTTTCCGGTGTTGGGGGTACTCGGTGTATTTCCCCCCCCCCATCTTTTTTCTTTTAGCATTTACAGAAAACGGTTAAGGGTGGGAAGGGAGTAGACTGGTGGCGGTGGTGGGGAAGAAGAGGTGACGGGTGGTAAGGGAGTGGTGTGGTGGGGGTGGGGGTGCTGTGACAGAATGCAACAGAAACAAATCTGGAGAAAGGTGAAATGACAAAAGAAAACATCAAATGTACATTTGGGGGGGTTGTTTTTTTTTTGGTCCCTTCGCCCAGAAAAACACAGGGAGTAGTGTATTAGGAAAACCACACAAGGGGGGCGTTTCTTTTTAATTATGGAAAGAATAAAAAAAAAAAGAATGGGGGCAGTATTTGGAAAAATGAGATTGGGCGAGGGGGTGGTATCTAAGAAAAAGCAGATCGGTGGAAATGAGCACAAAGATAACGAGAAATTAAAAGGGAGAGAAATCTCAATTATTCAGATTTCCCCAAGAAGAAGAGAAAGAGAGCAGAGAGAGTGAAAGTAGGTAATTTACCCAACCCGTATGCAACATAGGTCCAAATATGGAGGCATCCCAGCAAAATCGAACTTGCTATTCGTAGCAATGAATCCGCGAGACTAGCTTGCTAGCCATCACACCAGAATGGACGCTTCAAGTACTCCAGAAACCAAGCTCAGATTTACATAAAGACTGGGATGTGACACAAGGTGCATAAGCATGGGCCTCAACGAGGATTAAGATTGCTATACAAATGTCATAGGATCTGCGAGACTAGCTTGTAGCATTACAACGGCACCAATGGGATGCCTTCGCATACTCAGAAAAACTAAGCTTAGATTTACCACAAGAATGAAACCACCTAGTGAGGATCAAACTCAAACTCAGTAAGAAGGTATTTCCCAACCGTATTTGCCAAGGGAAGGATGTGACATTCAAGGTCGTAAGTATGCGGGCATCCACACGAGGATGTAAGATTTGCTATAACAATAGTAACGGATCTGCAAGACTAGCTTTTCTAACCATTACACCACGATGGAATGTCCTTGGATACCCAACTGCCTTGTTTACTGATTGCTGGCACTTAGCAACTACAGAATCTTAACCTTTTGGCAGGCGGAACAACATTTTTTCTTATCTGTAGTAGTTCAGTGGTAAGGTATTTCTCATTGGTACTCATTGACGCAATTTATGTTTAATGTATAAGAAACATTGCTAGGAGGCGCCAACTGTGATGTTGAATTAAAAGTGAGTACTTGTTTTCAATGTTTTAACTGGCACTACTCGATTTTCATAGCTGAGTATGGCAACTAGGCAATTACTTAACAATACAACACATATAATGGCCCAGGATCATCATGTCTAATTATCAACTGGTCGGATAATATACAATGTTGTTAGGGAGTCCTGTATACGTCTTTGTAGATATATAGGGATGGATGCTGGGAAACTTTTTTGGTTTGTCTTTAGAAGCATGGAAATCAGAATAAGGAATAAAAACCAAAATTCTCAAAATGATGTTTTATCTTCTTTTAATTATCCTAATTTTCAGGTGGCCTTTGCCCCTTTCTCAAAGGTTTCTGTAGACTGTATTTTACCATGCTTCTAAGACAACAAAACAGTTTCCCAACATCATATACATATATATATGAATTAATAGATAAATATGAGTACTATATTTATAAGTAAACAGTGCTTCAATACGCGCATAAGCGAGAAACTGGCAGTAGGATCCAAGTGCGTTGAGATCATGTCCACGCTACCCTACCTTTATATAATATATTATATATATATATATATATATATATATATGTAAAGAAGATTTTAAGTGAAAGAATTCAGCAAGTATGAGGTGCTTGTATATCACAATTACCGGCGTATGCAAATAGACACGCGAATAGAGTTTCAAATCCTGAAAAGAGGCTGTTTGCATTTCAAATGCAGGGCTTACCGCATGGGAAAGGTATGCATCGCAACTATGAATTAATAGTAGGGCAGACTGGGCTCTTTTATCTGGGTATAGGTCAACAGTCCAAGAAAAAAAGAAACTAAAGCTGGAAATCAAACCATTTTTTTAGACCCAGCAGAGAGGATGGGTTTTGCTTGGCTATTTCTGCAAAGAATGCTACATGGTGGGTGTCCTATGACCAAAAAGGTTACAGTGCCAATTATAAATATCTTATATTGGGACTTGAATGCAAACTTATGATCTTGGTTAAAACTTTTTCCAACCAAAGCTATTGGCAATCTAGGCAACCATAGATTAATCCATGACATCTCTCACCACTATTCCCTATCATTCATTGGTCCTCTGCGCAGCATCCAGTATCCACAGCAGAGCTGGTCATGTAGGTCTTTGCTGGTCGACCCATGATATCACTGTAATGCTAAGTAACCGGATATCCATGACAATCTCTCACCAACATTCATGGTCGCTGCTGTCAGACATCCGTATCCGCACGAGGCTGGTCAATGTAGGTCTTTGCTGCGATCGCCACACTGGCTTGCCCACGTGCCGGTTTCCATATGATAACGTTACTTATGAGTTCGTCCTGCTTCTCCAGCGTGGTCCCGCATGTATTTGTTCGTCTCACCTTGGATGTTTGGTGTGATCCAGCATTAAACCGGATATAAATGGACATTCATTTATGGAGTTTATTTAAAATAAAAAAAAATAAATAAAAATAAGAGAAAAAACGAGCATAGACTATGAATAAGGTAGCTAAACAACACACATCAACAGGAACGAGGTGATATTCATGATTTGGGCTAAAAAAACACATGAAATATAAGAGAATATATGTGTCCTTACAAGCAAAGGATCAAATAACACTGATAATAATAATAATAATAGATAATTTAGGGTCCGCCACCCAGACTAAACACTTGTGATGCTATTTTTAAAGCAATGAGATAATAATATTCCATTAAATAATTTTATTGCTGTTTGTCGTTTAATTTTTAATAAATTAACTACCTCACTTGTTGTCGCATTTGGTATATATTTCAATACACCTGACTTTAACTATTATGGATATATATAAACATACATACATATAATATATAATTTGCAATCATTGAGAGAAAAAAAAACAAAATCAAACCTTTTATTTGTCTAAAATAATTTTTTTTACATTTTTTTAATAACAGTTCAAATAGTTTTTCAGTATTTCTATCTGATAGGTTCCAGACAAAACTAAATTCTAGAGTTATTCCCTTGTCAGTAGGGAAAATTGCCTCCCTTGAACAGTTTCATTGTGGGAAGTCTAGACCGGAATGGGTCTTCTGGCATGACTGGGATACGAGCTAGCTGGTCACACACACAACAAAACAGTTGAGTCTTAAATCATCTTTTAAGAATAGAAAGCATTTCTGCTACCATTAATTTTCTAACAACCTAGTCTGTACATTTTCAATTCAGTACTTGAATGTACATACAAATACTATGTAAAGACCAATAATATAGTTTTCAGTAGTAAGTAAGTAAGTGTCGGGGCGGCCTAATGTCAGTAATCAGCAGACAGCGGGGGAGTCTGATCCCTTTCACTAGCGCTAGAACAAGGAGATATTTTTTGGCAATTGAGGTGGGGGCGCCCACACGCTACCATGCAGCTCCTTTACTTTAACGCGCACAAGATTCCTGTGCTACTCATACGTGAGTTTGGCAAGGGCTGGTATCGAACTCAGGAACCTTGTGGTTCTAGCCGAGACGCTCTAACCGACCTGAGCTTAACCGGCCCATAGTTTCAGTACCTATTAATAATAATCCTTAGTAAACATGCCATCAAAGTAGTGACCATAAATTCATTCATTATTTGTACGCATAAGGGTTCATGTAATGATGCAAGGTAGCACAAACATATAATCATCTTTATATGTATTATACACACACATACACATGCATACTTTTAATATAGAAAGCAAAAAACCTTAATACAAGAGTTTGTTAAGTTTTTTCTTTCTTACTGAATAGTGTAATTTAGCTCTGTAATATAATTAGTTTATTATTTTATCATGGCATTGAGTTCTCTAGGGATTTGAAAGCTAGGTTACGCTATAATGATATAGTGTGCAATATGCATGGGCATGCCTTGTGGATATTAAAGTATCAACTCAGCTGGTAAATTGGGGATGATTCTAATTGGATCATCTTATTCCTGCCATATATCCACAAGGCATGCCCATGCATATGCACACCTATAGATTTATACAAGGTTTATTTCAATCCTAAGAAGAACTCAATGGCATGATAATTATAAACTAATTATATACAGAGCAATTATTACACTTTCAGTAAGAAAGAAACACTTACAAATCTTGTTAGTTTTTCTTTCTTATTAAAAGTATGCATGTGTATGTGTGTGTATATATACATATATATTTTTGTGTACTTGCATCATTACATGAACCCTTTATGGTACAATTATAATTGAATGAATTTATGGTCACTACTGATGATGTTTACAGGATTATTATTAATGGTACTTGAAACTATGGGCCGGGTTAGCTCAGTCGGTAGAGGTTCGGCTAGAAACCACAAGGTTCCTAGTTCGATACCAGCCCCTTGCCAACTCAGCGTATGAGTAGCACAGGGATCTGTGCGGTAAAGTAAGGAGCTGATGGTAGGTGTGGCGTCTCCACCTCAGATGCTAAAAATAATCTCCTTGGTCTAGCGCTAGTGAAAGGGATAGACTCCCTCGCTGTCTGGCTGATACTGACTTAGGCGCCCCGACGACTTTTACTTACTACTACTTGAAACTATATTATTGGTCTTACATAGTATTTTGTATTTCATTCAAGTACTGAATGAAAATGTAAGACTAGGTTGTTAGAAATTAATGGTAGAGAATGCTTCTATTCTAAAAAGTGATTTAAGAGCTCAACTTGTTTGTGTGTGTGGGTGTGACCAGCTAGCCTCGTTCCAGTCATGCCAGAAGACCCATTTCCGGTTCTAGACTCCCACAATGCAACTTTTCAAGGAGGCAACTTTCCCCTACTGACCAAGGGGAATAACTCTAGAATTTAGTTTTGTCTGAACCTATCAGATAGAAATACTGAAAACTATTTGACTGTAATAAAAAATTTAAAAAAGATTATTTTAGACAAATTAAAAGTTTGATTTTTGTTTTTTTTTCTCTCATGATTGCAATATTTATATATATAGTAATGTATGTTTATATATATCCCATAATAGTTAAATTCAGTGTATGAAATAATATACAAATGCGACAACTAGTGAAGGTAGTTTTATTAAATTAACGACAATCAGCAATAAAATTATTTAATGGAATATATTTCTCTATTTCTTTTTAAAAATAGCATCACAAGTTTGTTAGTCTGGGGTGGGGGACCCTAAAATTATTATTATTTTATTATTATCAGTGTATTTGATCCTTGCTTGAAGGACACATATATTCTCTTATATTTCATGTGTTTTTGCCCAATCATGAAATTCTACTCGTTCCTGTTGATGTGTTTGTTTAGGCTACTATTCATAAGTCTATGCTCTTTTTTCTTCTATTTTTTTTTATTTATTTTTTTTTTTTTTTAAATAACTCCATAAATGATGTCCTATTTTATATCCGTTTTAATGCTGGATCACACAAACCATCCAAGTGAGACGAACAATACATGCGGGACACTGCTGGAGAAGCAGGGACGAACTCATAAGTAACGTTCTCATATGGAACCGGCACGTGGGCAAGCCAGTGTGGGTCGACCAGCAAAGACCTACATTGACCAGCTCTGTGCGGATACTGGATGCTGCACAGAGGACCCATGAATGTTGGGGTGAGAGATTGTCATGGATATCCGTGTTACTAGCATGACATGATGATCATGGGTCGACCAGCAAAGACCTACATTGACCAGCTCTGTGTGGATACTGGATGCTGCGCAGAGGACCAATGAATGATAGGGATAGTTGGTGAGAGATTGTCATGGATATCTATGGTGCTAGATTTGCAATAGCTTGGTTGAAAGTTAACCAAGATCATAAGGTTTGCATTCAAGTCCCAATATAAAGATATTTATATTGCACTGTAACCTGTTTTGGTATAGGGACACCCCATGTAGCATGTCTTTGGCAGAAATGCCAAGCAAAGCCCATCTCTCTGCGGGTCTAAAAATGGTTTTGATTTCAGTTTAGTTTTCTTTTTTTCTTGGACTGGTTACCATACCAGGTTAAAGAGCCCAGTCTGCCCTACTTATTAATTCATAGTTGGATGGCATACCTTTCCCATGGGTATTAGCCCTGCATGAAATGCAACAGCCTCTTTCAGGATTTGAACTCTATTCGCTGTGTCTATTTGCTACGCGCGGTAATTTGTGATACTACAAGCACCTCATTACTTGCTGAATTCTTTCACTTAAAATCTTCTTATTACAATATATATATATATATATATATATATATATATATTAAGTTAGGGTAGCGTGGACATGGACTCAACGGCACTTGATTACTGCCAGTTTTCTCGCTTATGCGGTATTGAGCACTGTTTACTTATAAATATAGTACTCATATATCTATTAATTCATATATATATGTATATTGATGTTGGGAAACTGTTTTGGTTGTCTTAGAAGCATGGTAAAATTACAGTCTACAGAAAACCTTTGAGAAAGGGGCAAAGGCACCTGAAATATTAGGATAATTAAAGAAGATTAAGAACATCATTTTGAATTTTGGTTTTTATTCCTATTCTTGTATTTTTCCATGCTTCTAAGACAACCAAAAAGTTTCCCAGCATCCATCTATATATCTACAAAGACGTATACATGGACTCCCTAACAACATTGTATATTATCGACCAGTGATAATTAGACATGATGATCCTGGGGCCATTATATGTGTTGTATTGTTAAGTAATGCTAGTGGCCAGTACTCAGCTATGAAAGCAGTAGTGCCAGTAATAACATGAAAACAAGTACTCACTTTTAATTCAACATCACAGTTGGCCTCCTAGCAATGTTTCTATACATTTAACATTAAATTGGTCAATGAGTAGCCAATGAGAAAATACCTTACACTGAACTACTACAGATAAAGAAAAATGTTTGTTCCGCCTGCAAAAGGGTTAATGATTCTGGTAGTTGCTAGTGCCAGCAATCAGTAGACAAGCAGGTTGGGTATCCAAGGACATTCCTCGTGGTGTAATGGTTAGAAAGCTAGTCTTGCAGATCCTATACTATTGTATAGCAATCTTGATCCTCGTTGGATGCCCCATACTTTACGACCTTGTGTCACATCCTACCCTTGGCAAATAGGTTGGGTAAATACCTTCTACTGAGTTCTGAGTTTGATCCTCACTAGGTGGTTCATTCTTGTGGTAAATCTAAGCTTAGTTTTCTGAGTATGGAAGGCATCCCATTGTGGTGTAATGGCTAGCAAGCTAGTCTCGCAGATCCTATACTATTGTATAGCAATCTTAATCCTCGTTGGATGCCCCATGCTTATGACCTTGTGTCACATCCCAGTCTTATGCTAAATCTGAGCTTGGTTTTCTGAGTACTGAAGGCGTCCCATTGTGGTGTGATGGCTAGCAAGCTAGTCTCGCGGATTCATTGCTACTGAATAGCAAGTTCGATTTTTGCTGGATGCCTCCATATTTGTGACCTTGTGTCATACGGGTTGGGTAAATACCTACTTTCACTCTCTCTGTCTCTTTCTCTTCTTCTTTGGGGAAATCTGAATAATTGAGATTTCTCTCCCATTTTAATTTCTCGTTATCTTTGTGCTCATTTTCCACCGTCGTTTTTCTTGATACCACCCCCTCCCCAATCTCATTTTTCCAAAATACTGCCCCCATGTCTTTTTTTTTTTTTTCTTTTCCTATAATAAAAAGAAAACGCCCCCCTTGTTGGTTTTCCTAATACACTACTCCCTGTCGTTTTTCTGGGGGAAGGGACAAAAAAAAAACACCCCCCAAAATGTACATTTGATGTTTTTCTTTGTCATTTCACCTTTCTCCAGATTTGTTTTCTGTTGCATCTGGTCACCAGCACCCCCACCCCCACACACTCACTCCTTACCACCCGTCACCTCATTCTTCCCCACCACCGCCACCATCTACTCCCTTCCCCACCCTTAACCGTTTTCTGTACAAATGTAAAAGAAAAAAGATGGGGGGGGGGGAAATACACGAGTACCCCACACCGGAAAGAAGGTACACTATGAAAAATGTATCAAGATTTATTCACACGGAAAGAAAGAAAAAAAACACAAAAAAATATATACAAAAAAAAAAACCTGTACAAACGTTTGAAACCATTTTGTTCTTGTTAATTGTAAAAAGAAAAAAAAAATTGTGACATTTAGATTAAACAACAAAAAAAAATAAAAATCATGCCTATTTTTACAAATATATGTTGGCTTATTTTATTTATATATATTGTATGTTTTTTTTTACTTTTATTTCATGTGTATTAATAATTGTGGTTGAACCTAAGCACCACTTTCTAACACATACAAGGTGTGTCAGAAAAGTTCAGACTAGTGTCACAAAAAGTTTTTATTTCAAATGCAAACATAAAAAATAGAGAGAGGGGTAAGCGCGATAACACTAATTTTCATAATGAAAAGGAGAGAAAGAAAAAAAGGGACAAGAGAGAGTTAAATCAAGATTATTATACTTTTTTTACATATTATAAAGTAGCTCTTAAGTAAACATACCAAATGTTGTAATTATTGAAATTATCATACTATGGTATATCCACAGGTCCTGCTTGTTTCTTATTGTTTTACTTATCTGCTGATCTGGATCCAGGTAGTTGGTTCTGCTGTTGGATTAGCTGACATTCTCTCCATTATTTATAAGTAGGGGAACCATTGTTTTTCTGAATGTCTTGTCTTGTGTCGTTTTTTTTTAATTAACGAACACAAGACTTTATACTGTTTTTTAGAGCTCTTTCTTTTTCAGTCCCAAGCTTACTTTATGAGAAATGGCCTCAGAGAAGAAACTGCATCTTGGGTTTGTCTCCTTCAAATAACGGTAAACTCTCTCTCTGTCCGTCTCTTTCGAACACCTCAGCAAGAATCTACTCTCTTCTTGTGTTGTATATCCTTATAAATACATCGGTATATAATGGAGAGACACAGATGAGTATAGATCAGATGATCTGGTTACCTGGGTCTGTTGTTGGCTGGCATGCATTCTCTGTTCTTTTCTGGTCTGGAACCTCTTGTTTCTTGGTTTGTCTTGTCTTGTGGCATTGCTTAGTTTTTAATGAACGAACACAAGACTTGATTTTTCTTTTTTTCATTATTTTACTATCTATCTTCTGGTACGAAAAAGAAAAGAAAATAGAGGGGGAAATAAATTTGACTTGTTGAAGAGAGGGGGGGGTCAACAATGCCGTCGCCGTCACAAATCTACAGCACAAAAATCCGTCGTCGTACATCACAAACTCTATTATCATCAGCAGCTGAAAAATCGCAACCCCTTGCTGTCGTCACCACCTCCTACTTATACAAGATTTCCTTCAACATCCGGTGTCTGCACCCCACGCACAAGATTCCCGAGCCAATCCTAGCTGCCGGAATCTTCGTAGCCATCATCCGGGCACCTGGTGCTTACATCCGGACAGTAGTTATCGTGAATTCGGTGCCAATGTGTCGCCCGTTCGCATTCTGAAGGACGCGGATTCGATCCACATGCTCGGTTGTATAGTATGTCGCTAGCTACTGTCGGGAACACAAATGCAGAATTTGAATTTCAGAGTTTTGCTTTTTCCTATTGTTAAATAATAGTGTAGCATTGTATTTTAGACCATCATCTTGGAGTCTTCTATCAGAATTGCCTAAAGAAAAACATGGACCAACAATATTTTTGTCTTTACCTCTGAACATACGCGAGTTATGTCAGGCATCAGCCAAGTGGAGGGACTAAAAATAATAACAGACACATCGGATTGCATATATTTACGTGACCCAACCACACATGCCTAATGGCATTAAAGAATTCTACTCATTACTGTCATGATATCCTGAGTTTCTCAGAATATCATTTAATAATCGCAAGGGGGGTTGGCTATTGTTAGAAAGAAAACGAAAAATATAAAAGGTTAAATAAATAAAGACAAAGTTAAGAGTTGCTGCCCTTGCAAAAAAAAGGGGTTAATTCCCTTAGGTTTTGTTTTGATTTTAAAAAAGACCCGCGAAAAAATTGAAACAGGCAGACGATAGAAAAAAGGAAAGTTTAGGGACAAGAGATTTCAGAGAGACGAGACAGTAGATCAGACAGTTGAGAACGGGTTTTGGAGGTGACGGTTGAAACCAGAGAAGAGATTTGTTGAGAAAACTGAATTAATAAGGAAGGAAAGAAAAACGAAAAGTGATTGTGTTTGGAAACGGATTTGTGAAAAAAAGGAAAAGTTTGTAGAAATCAGAGATATTTTGAAGAAAAATAAACTGAAATTAATTTGAAAAGAAAGAAAACGAAAGAAGTAATTGTTTGGAACGGATTTAAAGGAAAAAGAAGAGAAATGAAAAATAAGGAGAGGAAAGAAATAATAACAAAGAGCAACTTATGTTTTAACGAAAAAGAAGGTAATTTTTTTAATGTTTATATACTTTTATGTATTTGCACCCATCTGTTTAAAAAAATTATATAAATAATAAATAATAATTATTTTTTATAAAATAAAATAATTTTAATCACTCACAAATTGTCTTAATACTAATATTTTTTAAAATATTTGTTGAAGAAAAACATTCTGTATTTTCCCCTGAAATATTTCTTTTTCTTGAGAGACAATTGCCTAGCACTCAGGATCCACGCGACTAGCGAGCGTCTTGAAAATATCTACAGACACTTCGTGACACATACAAATGGGATATTGGTGTTAATATAAAATGACTTTTTTGGTGCGTTATGAATTTTTGTATCAGAAATTACAAAAATTCGACATGTCACTCCCCGACAGGTCCAAGTTTTTTTTTGTTGTTTTTTTTTTTAAATGCAGCCAATTTGTCAGAAGAGAAAAATTACCATGGACCATGTGTACTGATCTTGACTATGTGACCATGAGACAGATATTTTAAAAAAAAAAAAAAAAAAGGGGGTGTAGTGATGTATCAACACTGGAACACAAAATGTTTCTACTGTTAAAGAAGTAGAAATGATAAATTTTAATCGTTACAGGAAATACCAAGGAAAATAATTCTTATATAGGAGGAAATAAGACAAATCCCACTGACAGACAAGGTAAGATCGTGCGTTGTTTTAAGCGAGACTTTAAGATTATAAGTAAGACCAACAGATACCTAACAGATACTAACCACTCCGGGCTGAGTGGACCAGGGTGTGGCAATGAAGGGGATATTCCACATTCCCCAGTGCTCCAAAATTGGAACTTCACCATTAGATGCAGTTTAACATCATACCCAGGACATAAAACTTATTTCAATTATGTTTCTGTTACATTCTAAGTGAGAGAAAATCTACCATCCAATTCAGAAAAGAACTAAAACGTTGAAGCACATTTGAAAGAAGAATGGCTTCATTCACAAATTGTATTCAGCAATATAATATCAACGTACAATGAAAGGGGTTTCCTTGTTACAGCGTACACGAGACATGTATCTGCTACTTTTCATTTGAGTAGCTTTGCTCTGTTAAATATATACCCTTTGTTTTTTTGTTGTTTTTTTTAAATGCAGCCAATTTGTCAGAAGAGAAAAATTACCACGGACCATGTGTACTGATCTTAACTATGTGACCATGAGACAGATATTTAAAAAAAAAAAAAGGGTGTAGTGATGTATCAACACTGGAACACAAAAATGTTTCTACTGTTAAAGAAGTACAAATGATAAATTTTAATCGTTACAGGAATACCAAGGAAAATAATTCTTATATAGGAGGAAATAAGACAAATCCCACTGACAGACAAGGTAAGATCGTGCGTTGTTTTAAGTGAGACTTTAAGATTTTAAGTAAGACCAACAGATGGCCCCAGGGGCTGAGGAGGGGGGGGGCTTATCCCTCTACAGAGTGTTGCAGATTGACTATTGTTCAGTTTGTTTTGCGCGGGAAGTTCGAAAAGACAAAGGAAAATTGAACTGAGAAGACAATGGCTAAGGTAAACAGAGGGTCTGGTGTGATAAAGGACTTCCTCTATACAAGTGGAAAATTGAACAAAGAAACTGGAAAGGGAAGTAAGGACTTCCGGCTGAGGGACAAAGAGAAAGTTTAAAATGCGTGGGCGGTTGCCAATACTTAAGCGGTTGTCAGTCCACCCAGAGTCAGACCCCAGAGAGACAGCGGAACTGAGTGACCGCTGACACAGTCGGTCGCTGCCAGCGAGCAGTGAGGCATGCCCACCACCTTCCACCACACCAGCAGTAGTAGTGCCCATTATCAATGCCGTCACTCACATCCACCACGTACAACCGAGATGAGAGAAATAAAGTCAAATCTCCTACTACATAGAGCATGCCTTGTGATTCATTTAAGCGACCACTAGATACATCGTCTAGGGTCAGAAACGATCTCCGCTGTATACCAGCAACGTATACGATTCAGAGTAGCGTGAGTTTGAAGATGCCAGTATATAAACATGTACGATTTTGTTGCCCGAGTCGAGCGCTATGCAACAAGAGGTGTAGTCTGTATTCTAAAGCCCCCAGCCGACATGCCTGGTTAGTGGTATATCAAACTCAACTACCCACATCAGTAAGTATGTCTGCTTTTATTTTTGCCAATAACACTGGATAAAGTGCTTAGGGTCAGTCCCGTTGAAAGCACCGGTTCCCATTAGATCAACAAAGTTAAGCAGTGATGAGCCTGTCACTACTTAGATGGGTGATCATTTAGGCAACAGCAAGTACTGTAAGTAAAACCAAATATCAAAAATGACTTGATTTGGCATTAATTAATCAAGGACTGACTTCTGATTTAGGTTGGAAAATTAAAACGGAAAGTTTTTTGGTGGTACCCAATGACAGTTTAACTACAGTTTATGAATTAACATTTTGCGAATTGGGTTACGGTTTTTAGGGGATTAAGGTTGTATTTAATTATGTATTGCTTAAAAAAATTAACAACAAAAACCCCAAATTACTATACATTTAATTAACCATTGAAATTAATTATTGAATCTATTATTGAGACAGTTGTTTGTGTTAGTATTGTAATGTATAATTTCAATTAAACTTAGTTTAAAAAATATTTTTCAACATTAAATGTATAGTAATTTGTTTTGTTTTTTTTTTAAGCAATACGTAATTAAATACAACCATAATCCCCTAAAACCGTAACCTAATTCGCAAAATGTTAATTCATAGACTGTAGTTAAACTGTCATTGGGTACCACCAAAAAACTTTCCATTTTAATTTCCGACCTAAATCAGAAGTCAGCCTAATGAAGATACATTTTACTTGTTTAATGTGCATAGACATTATTGCAACATTATAAATATAAAAATGTCCAAGCTTGTGAAAGAGACACTTGGTATGACTGTGTTGGATTCAGTGTCTTCTTGAACAGTTGCCAGAAAACTATGGGACATCTGTTGGCCGTGTGTGGCGACCCGTAATGCTTAAGGACAGAATCCTGGTGGATGAGCAGTCCATGACATGCAACACTCCATTTAGGCCCTTACTTAGGCTAGACAGGCAGTCAGAGAAGTCCCTCTGATCAATCACTATCACCTGGCTCAACATCAGCTACATTAGATTAACCCACTCCTTCATTCTAAAAGAACTCCACCTAAATGTTCATGTGGAAACCTGTATACAATACAAAAAACATATTCTGATTGAATGCACACACCACTCCCACACTCAAAGAAAGTTCTACAATATTAACAGCATGGACAACTATTCAGAAAAATAGATCCCAAGAGCATATTAAACTTTTTTGAAAAGAACGGCCTCCTATCAAGGATGTACGTTCATAGACCTACAAAAATCACCCACACACTCTCTTGATGTTCAAATCCTCAACAGAAAACTTGATTTCAAAAAATAACTAAACCCCTATCACTACCTAAATACCAATAGAAGCAAGATCTGGAATGATATGCATGTGGCTGCACACGTTGCAGCTGTACCTTACAAAGAAAAGAAAAAGGATTGGATTAAAATGACCAATGGTTTGATGTGCCGTAAAACCCAACCAACCAAACCAACCACCGATCAATTGGCTGGTCACGTCAATATACACATATGTTTGATATTTTTTTGACACGTTGAATAACCGAGATAAACATTTAGTAAAAACTGCAAAGTCTAACAGGAATTTTGTTTTAGTTGAAGTGAAGGCAATTAAATCGTTAAATTTCTGGGTAACTATAGGCCGGTTTAGCTCAGTCAGTAGAGTGTTCAGCTAGATATCACAAGGTTCTTGGTTCGATACTGGCCCTCACCAATTCAGCATATAAGTAGCACAGGGATCTTTGCGGTTAAGTAAGGAGCTGATGGTAGGTGTGGTGCTCCACTCAGACGCTAATATAATCTCCTTGGTCTAGCGCTAGTGAAAGGGAGATAGTCTCTCTTGCTGTCTGGCTGATACCGTAGGACCTGAAGACTTTACTTATAGGGGGTGTAAAACGTGTTAGAGCATATATCGAGGCTAATATAGTGAAAAATTTAGCGTGTGGTGTAATGGTTAAGTCATGGAAATGGACTCGTCGACCCGAGTTCAAATCCTGGACGTGGTAATTGCATTTCACTTAGCGCTAATACCCTTGGGAAGGGTATGAATCCAATTCTCCCTCCAGCTATGGGTAAATAGCAGGCAGACTGGACTCTTTAACCATGGCTAGGTAACCAGTCTAGGAGAAGGAAAATTCTGAATTCAAACCTGTTGAACTCCGCTTAAGAATTGACCTTGTGTCATATCCTGCTCGTGCGGAGGAGTTGGTAAATATATATAGTGAAAAAATTATTTACCTCTATTGTCGAGTCATAAATCTATGAAAACTACTGGAATGTTACCGGATTTTAGGCATGCATATTAAACTACGTAGTACAATTTCTGGACATTATAGTCTTCCATTGACTAATATGCTTTTGGAGGTTGAAAGACCAGTGAATCTTGTACTACATTGTGAGGCCTTAAAAAAACTGTTTGAGAGTGGAGAAAAGAAGGAAGGCTGAGAAATTACATAGGCAATTTTTTTTTCCTGCATCAAAAGAGAAATTGATATCCTTGGTTAGAAGCTGTAAGACCTTTAATGACAAGGGGTTTCTGGATCTGATCCGTGATGTTTGTAATTCTTGTTCTGTTTGCCTGAGGTTTAGAATAGCCCCTCCTCGTACAGTAGTAGAATTGACTCATGGGAACAGGTTTAATTAAACTTCCGCAATTCCTGAAGGTATTGTGACGTAGATTCGGTTACAGACAGATAGACACCGAATCTTCATCATAAGATTAATACTTTTGTTCCCTATTTGTACAACCGTTATCATTTTGCAACACCCTCTGGTTAAAAATGAAATCCTGATCATCTGGTGTTGCTTATCCACCGAATTCTTATTTCTTATGATTGTCGTCACCTCAGCTAAATAATGGACCATTTCATTTTTATTATAAAGAAAGAAAGGGAAGAAAAAAGACATGCTATAGAAAAAAATTAAGATTATTATATTTTTTACATATTGAATTAATGGACCATATGATCTTTGCGATCTCATTTCATAAGGAAATTTTTTTCATTTACACTGTCAATATCCGGTTGTTTGTTAACAGACAATTTTTAGAGTTTTTTTTTTTTTAATTATAAAACTAACCCCTAACCATAACAAACAACCAGATTTTGATGAAACGAGATCGCAAAAGGGGTGCCTAAAGGTAATATGGTCCATTGAATTAAATGCAATAGCTCTTAAGTAAACATATCGAACTTTGTAATAATTAAATTATCATACTGTGATATATCCACAGGTCCTGCTATTGATAATTATTCCTGCAAATTTTATTTAGTTTTCATGATAAAGTACATAATAAATCTGTTGAAGTAATTTGTGTTGCCTCGGGTCCTAGTCCTTCCACAGGGTCGTTCTCCTTACTTACGTGCACGTATCCCAGTCGGTTCATCTTACAAAAATTTTTTCTGAAGAGTTATAACCAAAAAAAAAAAAAAAACAAACCTTTTTCAAAAAATAAATCCACTTTAAAATGCAAGTTTTAAATTTTTACACACAGTAAATTATATTTTTTATTGTAATTTAAAATTACATTTTGAATAGGATCTACGTTGACTTTTTTAAATTTGCATTTTAAACCAAAAAATCATTTTGCCAGACATTGTATAAGCAGAGGACTTTATTTTATAATATTATATAATATATATATATATATATATATATATATATATATATATGGAGAATAAGTGCTTAATTGGAGTCGTACCTAATTTTGAAAATTAATTAATTAATAATGAATTAGGCGGGAATACCTATTAAATGTATGGCTAAACAAATCGAGAAAAATCAATCTCTGTATGTACATTTCGGCCTATTAGGCCTCATCAGCAGAGCTATAGATCGGAAGACCGCCCTGTGCGTGATTTGAAACCGGACTGCCAAGCTTACAGGCCGATCCCATAACCCCTACACTAAACGGACTTCTTAGATTTTATGATTTGTTTAGAGTAGGTTAATATTCCTCTTCTAGTGACTTTTATTACACGACGATATGATAAGTTGTAAACACGGTTTGTTTGGAATGGCTTTTTGCCGATAATTTTTGGGAGAATAAGTGTTTAATTGGAGTCGTACCTAATTTTGAAAATTAATTAATTATTCTCCCAAAAATTATCGGCAAAAAGCCATTCCAAACAAACCATGTTTACAACATATATATATATATATATATATATATATATATATATATATATAAGATTTTTGGATGTTTGTTTATTTTAGAAGCATTGTTGATTAAAGTATATATTAATATTTATATTTTTGCTTGAAGGCAATTACAATGCGCATATCGCATAAAATTCGATAATTATAGAAGATAATAATGACAAGTGAATTTCGCAAAGAATTATTCCTTGTGTAGAACATCGTACAGACTGTTTTGACTTTATCAAGTCTCATCAGCGATGTATACTAACGATTTCCCTCCGACAGAAATTGAAACCGGGACTTCAGCAGGATAGTCAAAAACTATACTGCTTTGGCCACACAACAGCATGGAAAAATTCCTGCGAAATTAACCTGTCAATGATACTGAGACGTCTCTACCATATGAGGCAAGGGGACGCTGAGTGAACAATAACAAACCCGGGCCTTATGCTCTTCGGCGAAGGAAATAAGATTTTTGGATGTTTGTTTATTTTAGAAGCATTGTTGAATAAAGTATATATTAATATTATACATCACTGATGAGACTTAATAAAGTTGAAACAGTCAGTACGATGTTCTACACACCAAATAATTCTTTGCGAAATTCACTTGTCATTATTATCTTCTATAATTATCGAATTTTATGTGATATGCGCATTGTAATTGCCTTCAAGCAAAAAATCTAAATATTAATATATAATATATATATTTTATAGTAATTCAAAATTAAATTTTGAGAAGGACCTATGGGCCTTTTTTTATTTGCATTGTATAAGCAGAGTACTTTTTTTTTTTTTTAGCTTGCTATATATATTCTTTATGATGAAATTAAAATTTAAGAAGGACCTTTAGGATCTTTTTTTATTTATTTGTATTTTAAATGTGAGATATCATTTCTGCCAGACATTGTATAAGCAGTATACTTATTTTTAGCTTGCTATATATATATATATATATATATATATAAAAAGTAATTGGTAATTTGCTTGAAGCATTGTTAAGTATGTTATAATGTATTAATTTGAAAGCAATTACAATGCAAGTAAAAAAAAAAACAAAAAGATGTTATTTTTTGTCCTATCGATTTCAAAGTAAAACTTTTATATATATAATATATATATAATATATATATATTTTATAGTAAAATCAAATTTTGAGAAGGACCTATGGGCCTTTTTTTTTTTGTTGCATTTTAAACCTGAGATATCATTTTGCCGGATATGTTATAAGCAGCATACTATTTTTAGGTTTTTTTTTTTAACATTCCATATCAAATAGATTGTTCTTCCTGGCCATGTATAAGATAAAACGTTTTTTTTTGTTTAGGAATGTTGAATAGATAAATCCTTGTGTTGTTATCATTGGAATAGTTTCTTAAAAAGGTAGCATATCATCAGGACTGCATATTTTAACACCTTTTCCTCCTAAGGTTGATTCATAAACTTCAAAGCCAAAATCTTCTAATTCCTCAATAACTCTTCTTGTATGATCATCCCATTTACCTGCAACAAATAAACCAAAAATTCTCATAATCCATCAAGTCATACCTTATAATAAACTAGCAAATTAAAATTTATTATGATAATAATTATTATGATAATAATTATTATTAATTGATAATATTAATAATAATATATAATAATTATTATGATAATAATATAATAATTATGATAACTAGCAAATATATGCACCCTCCGGGTGCAAGTATTTAAGTTTTAATGTAATGAAATATCATATTAAATTAGAAAGGTTAATGAAACTAAATAAGAATGCAGATAAAAATATTTGAAATAGAGGGGGTATAATTTAAAAAAATAGAACAACTGAAAATTACTCTTCCATCACTCTCGTCTTTCGGTGTTATTTTTTCTAATTTAAGTATTTAGTTAAAAGAGAAGTAAAGAATAAAATGACAGTTATTTTTTCTTGTTAATGGATTTCATTTAAGATTCATTGAAGAGATTTTTGATTATATTCATTAAAATAAAACCAAACAATGAGAAATCAATAATACTAAGCACATATTTAATAAAATCACATTTTTAATATCAATATGCAAATTAGCCTTCCTGTTCACACTGTAAACTGCTATTTTCTTGTATATATAAATATAATTGCATGCTGTTAGTATGTAGATATGGTTAACAGTATTAATAATGTAAAACAATTTTATTCATAAGTGAGGGTTAAATAAGAATAAAATCATTGAGAATGTGATGTCAATAAGTAAAGGAATTGTGACTTGAGTAGTGATATAGTTTCGGTTACAGACAGAAAAACACACAATCTCCATTATAATAAGATATAATGGAGATTGTGTGTTGTCTGTCTGTAACCGAAACTAAACCACTACTCAAGTCACAATTCCCTTAGTTATTGACATCACATTCACCATGAATTTATTTTTTACCTCAATTATTGATAAAATTGTTATACCTTATTAATACTGTTGGATCTACATACTAATAACATGCAAGAATATTTATATATTCAACAAAATAGCGGTTTACAGTGTGAACAAGAAGGCTAATTTGCATATTGATATTAAGAATTTGATTTTAATAAATATATGCTTAATATTATTGATTTCTAATTGTTTGGTTTTCTCTTAACGAATCTGAGCAAAATTCTCGGGTATAAATCTTAAAAGAAATCCATAAACAAGACGAAAAAACTGTAATTTTATTAAATACTTCATAATCTAATTAAATAGATAAATTAGGAAAAATGAAAGACGGGAGTGAAGGAAAATGATGGAAGAGTTAGATTTAAAGCTGTTCTATTTTTCGATTATACCCCCTCAGATTATCATTTTCTAAATAGTTTCTAATTTGATACAATATTTTATTACATCAAAACCTAAATACTTGTACCCGAAGGGTGCATATATTTGCTAGTTATGATAATAATTATTATGATAATAATGATAATAATTATTATGATAATAATTATGATAATTATGATGATAATGATGATAATAATTATTATGATTATTATGATAATTATAAACACTACTCTATTCTTACTTAAAATCAGGGGATTAATGAAATTTTCAGTGTTGATATTTTAATGGATAAAATATATAAGGCACCAGTTATTTTTTTTATAAAACTTTTACATTTTTTTTTTTTTTTTTTTTTTTTTGGCGTAAAACAGTTTCTCAAAGTTTACAGTACCTGCTCTTGCTTAAATGGTCACCTAGTTAAGTATTGCTGCTTAACTTCAGTGACCTTAAATGTCACTTGACTGTAAGCTTTAAATTTGAGGAATTGCACACATCCCCCTCCTCCTAGTTAAGTATTGCTGCTTAACTTCAGTGACCTTAAATGTCACTTGACTGTAAGCTTTTAATTTGAGGAATTCTAATATCTACTAATACTTACTTGGATTGAGTAAAGCAAAGACACATCCCCCTCCTCCTAGTTAAGTATTGCTGCTTAACTTCAGTGACCTTAAATGTCACTTGACTGTAAGCTTTTAATTTGAGGAATTCTAATATCTACTAATACTTACTTGGATTGAGTAAAGCAAAGACACATCCCCTCCTCCTAGTTAAGTATTGCTGCTTAACTTCAGTGACCTTAAATGTCACTTGACTGTAAGCTTTTAATTTGAGGAATTCTAATATCTACTATAACTTACTTGGATTGAGTAAAGCAAAGACACATCCCCCCTCTCTAGTTAAGTATTGCTGCTTAACTTCAGTGACCTAAATGTCACTTGACTGTAAGCTTTTAATTTGAGGAATTCTAATATCTACTAATACTTACTTGGATTGAGTAAAGCAAAGACACATCCCCCGTAAGCCTTAAATGTCACTTGACTGTAAGCTTTTAATTTGAGGAATTCTAATATCTACTAATACTTACTTGGATTGAGTAAAGCAAAGACACATCCCCCTCCTCCTAGTTAAGTATTGCTGCTTAACTTCAGTGACCTTAAATGTCACTTGACTGTAAGCTTTTAATTTGAGGAATTCTAATATCTACTAATACTTACTTGGATTGAGTAAAGCAAAGACACATCCCCCTCCTGTTAAGTATTGCTGCTTAACTTCAGTGACCTTAAATGTCACTTGACTGTAAGCTTTTAATTTGAGGAATTCTAATATCTACTAATACTTACTTGGATTGAGTAAAGCAAAGACACATCCCCCTCCTCCTAGTTAAGTATTGCTGCTTAACTTCAGTGACCTTAAATGTCACTTGACTGTAAGCTTTTAATTTGAGGAATTCTAATATCTACTAATACTTACTTGGATTGAGTAAAGCAAAGACACATCCCCCTCCTCCTAGTTAAGTATTGCTGCTTAACTTCAGTGACCTTAAATGTCACTTGACTGTAAGCTTTTAATTTGAGGAATCTCTACTAATACTTACTTGGATTGTATTGATGTGTGTGTGTTGTGTATTGTGTGTTGTTAGCGTCTATATGTGTGTATGCAATCTGTGTGTTATGTGTGTGTGTTAAGACATTATTTTCTTCTCTTATTGTTCGCTTTGTGTATCTTTGTGTATGTGTGTGTCTTTTACCTTTGTGTTATGTGTGTGTGTATGTTTGTGTGTGTGTATTTGTATCTATGTGTATTTGTGTGTGTGTTTGTGTCTATGTGTGTGTATGTATGTGTGTGTTTCTGTCTATGTATGTTTGATGGTCTCATTTTTTTCAGGTCACTTAATTTGGACCCCCCCCCCATTATGATAATTATAAACACTACTCTATTCTTACTTAAAATCAGGGATTAATGAAATTTTCAGTGTTGATATTTTAATGGATAAAATATATAAGGCACCAGTTATTTTTATAAAACTTTTACATTTTTTTTTTTTTTTTTTTTTTTGCGTAAAACAGTTTCTCAAAGTTTACAGTACCTGCTCTTGCTTAAAATGGTCACCTAGTTAAGTATTGCTGCTTAACTTCAGTGACCTTAAATGTCACTTGACTGTAAGCTTTTAATTTGGGAATTCTAATATCTACGAATACTTACTTGGATTGAGTAAAGCAAAGACACATCCCCCTCCTCCGGCTCCTGTTAGTTTACTGTGAAGGGAAAACATAAGCAACAACCTCTGGATTTGATCAAGAGACTGATGGCCAACACCGAGGGCACATAACTGATAGTGGTTTAAATCAATCAGCTCCTAAAAAGATAAAACAGATTGGGTTATTTTACTTTGATAAGGCAACCAGTCTAAGAGAAGGAAAATTCTTAAATCAAACCAGCAGTACTCCTCTTAAAATGAAAATAAAATAAACAGATTGGCTTATTTCACTTTGATAAGGCAACCAGTCTGAGAAGTAAATCAAACCAGCAGTACTCCTCTTAAAAAGTAACCTTGTGTCACTCATCTACCCTGCACCTGAGCTTTCAAAAAATGAAAATAACAGAGGTCCAATGGAAAAATACCTTGACGGTTATTAACGAGTTGTGACATTCTGCATGACCTTCCTGGAAGCGCTCCATTAGAGGCGTGAGATTTAGTTTTAGTTCAGTTTAGACGTGACTAGACATTCGACGAGAGAGGATGTCTCTCAAGATGTCGCATCTGTGACACTATGATTAAGGGTGGACACGGTCAGAAAAAAATAAATAAAAATAGAATGTGTTAAAGCCCAGGCATAGGTATATGGGTGGGGGGTTGTCCTTTTACGGACACAAAAAGATTGGGCCGTAAAGTTTAAGAGAATCAAACGGCCACAATGAAGTTAACCCACCTAAAATCTTTAGGTATCTAAGTGCTAAAAGCAGAAAGCTATTTTTATGAGAAAAACCCTTTTGAAAAAAAAGAGTGTTTTAATTTTAAGAGAAATCATAGTCGGAAAGTCTGAGTTTAAATTAAGTAACGAGCATCTGGGTGGTTGGGTATGGTGGGGTGGAATTTAACAAATTCAGCGAAGCTCCAGCCCTTATTCAGTTTGAGCCCAGCCGTTGGGGTGATAGTATCATCAGTAGCAGCAGAGAGAGAAGATAGCCAGGGACCCACATCAGTGAAGCCAGTAATCAACTTAGACTTATAACAACTTTCTTGCCAGCTGATATAGAACCCAAGTGTACACTACTCCACCACAAACTACACAAGTGTTACAACTTCCTCTTCCATCAGCGTCCTGTTATCAGACTTTGTTTTGTTTCTTTAAAAATCCTTGTGAACCTGTCTCTGACTTGTGCCCTTCGAATCAGCTTGCACATAATATCACAACATTGGAGTCTCTCACACATCTCACCGCTGCGGTTTTAAGGGCTGGGTTGTTTAATAAAGACTTAAGAAAAACAATAAAATCTTGTTAATTGGTTAATTAAAACACATGATGACTAACTGAAAAAAGTGTAGTGAGTTTGCCAATGGTGTGTTATCACATTTACATATGTGTATTACAGCAGGAGATATATAGAGATAGTTTAGAGGACATAAAATAACTAGCTACGAGAAGCTAAGAGATAGAGCTAGAGTAGCTAGGATACGCTCAGAGAATTACTACTATTGCTACAACAAGGAATACAAAGTTACACATCACAACAAAAAGAAAGAAAGAAGACTAGTATTCAGAAAGAAAGAAAGAAAGAAAGAAAGAAAGAAGAAGAAAGAAACTAGTATTCAGAAAGAAAGAAAGAAGGAAAGAAGACTAGTTTAAAGAAAGAAAGAAATGGTGGGTGATATTATGAAAAAAAAAAAAGAAAGAAAGAAAGAAAGAAATGAAATGTGGGTGATATTATGAAAAAAGAAAGAAAGAAAGAAGACTAGTATTAAGAAAGAAAGAACAAACGAAAGAAAGAAATCTTGTTAATTGATGACCAACCGAAAAAGAAAGAAGAATCAGCCTCGAGAAGAATATGCTGACCAATGAATTAGCAGAAGAGTTAACAAGTAAGATCTCATCTTATCATCCCCTCGTCTCTCTCTCTCGCCATATATACACTTAGGTAATCTGAACATTAGCTTATAAATGAGAGTAACATCCCCTTGTTTCTTTCACTTTGAGGAAGCTGTCAGTTTTGGTTGGCCATTTTAATTTCACCTTAATCAATGCAACTACATGTTTTAACATGAAAATATCATAAAATGTGTTCTTAATAACAATTAAGTTCATTTCAAATAATGCACAAGCACAATTAAGAACGCATTTTAGATTTTGGTGTTAAAACATTCAGTTGTACCGATTCGGACAAATTCGTATTTTCAGTGTAGATTTATGGTGTAATGAAAATGGCCGACCAAAACAGACGGCTTCCTCAAAGTGATAGAAACAAGGGGAGGTTACACTCATTTATGTAGCTAATGTTCAGATTACCAAACTTCACACTTACCTCCAATAGGGAGCACCTCTCTTCCATCTCCATTTCACTTTCTAAAACTTCTTTGGCTTTTTTACTGATAGCATGGATTGAATCCACAACAGGATTCAGAATATTTGGATACTAAGGATAAACAAAAAAGAATTTAATTAATCAGTTCTAACATTTATATACATTATTTCTAGGATAAGAATTAAATGTGTGGTTCTTATAATATGTTAGAAGGCTCAGAATCTTCAAGCATAGGTGAGTATATAAATATATAACATTCACAATAGATTAAGTCAATATATCTTAACTGTGTCCGTGCTATAAGAATTTAATGTGTGGTTCTTATAATATGTTAGAAGGCTCAGAATCTTTAAGCATAGGTGAGTATATAAATATATAACATTCACAATAGATTAAGTCAATATATCTTAACTGTGTCCGTGCTATAAGAATTTAATGTGTGTTCTTATAATATTTAGAAGGCTCAGAATCTTTAAGCAAGGTGAGTATATAAATATATAACATTCACAATAGATTAAGTCAATATATCTAACTGTGTCCGTGCTATAAGAATTTAATGTGTGGTTCTTATAATATGTTAGAAGGCTCAGAATCTTTAAGCATAGGTGAGTATATAAATATATAACATTCACAATAGATTAAGTCAATATATCTTAACTGTGTCCGTGCTATAAGAATTTAATGTGTGTAAGTATATCTCAATATGTTAGAATCTCAGAATCTCATTCACAATAGATTAAGTCAATATATCTTAACTGTGTCCTGCTATAAGAATAATAATAAGAAGGCTCAGAATCTTTAAGCATAGGTGAGTATATAAATATAACATTCACAATAGATTAAGTCAATATATCTTAACTGTGTCCGTGCTATAAGAATTTAATGTGTGTTCTTATAATGTTAGAAGGCTCAGAATCTTAAGCATAGGTGAGTATATAAATATAAAATTCACAATAGATTAAGTCAATATATCTTAACTGTGTCCGTGCTATAAGAATTTAATGTGTGGTTCTTATAATATGTTAGAAGGCTCAGAATCTTTAAGCATAGGTGAGTATATAAAATATAACATTCACAATAGATTAAGTCAATATATCTTAACTGTGTCCGTGCTATAAGAATTTAATGTGTGGTTCTTATAATATGTTAGAAGGCTCAGAATCTTTAAGCATAGGTGAGATATAAATATATAACATTCACAATAGATTAGTCAATATATCTTAACTGTGTCCGTGCTATAAGAATTTAATGTGTGGTTCTTATAATATGTTAGAAGGCTCAGAATCTTCAAGCATAGGTGAGTATATAAATATATAACATTCACAATAGATTAAGTCAATATATCTTAACTGTGTCCGTGCTATAAGAATTTAATGTGTGGTTCTTATAATATGTTAGAAGGCTCAGAATCTTTAAGCATAGGTGAGTATATAAATATATAACATTCACAATAGATTAAGTCAATATATCTTAACTGTGTCCGTGCTATAAGAATTTAATGTGTGGTTCTTATAATATGTTAGAAGGCTCAGAATCTTCAAGCATAGGTGAGTATATAAATATATAACATTCACAATAGATTAAGTCAATATATCTTAACTGTGTCCGTGCTATAAAATTTAATGTGTGGTTCTTATAATATGTTAGAAGGCTCAGAATCTTTAAGCATAGGTGAGTATATAAATATTAACATTCACAATAGTTAAGTCAAATATCTTAACTGTGTCATAAGAATTTAATGTCTTATAATATGTTAGAAGGCTCAGAATCTTCAAGCATAGGTGAGTATATAAATATATAACATTCACAATAGATTAAGTCAATATATCTTAACTGTGTCCGTGCTATAAGAATTTAATGTGTTCTTATAATATGTTAGAAGGCTCAGAATCTTTAAGCATAGGTGAGTATATAAATATATAACATTCACAATAGATTAAGTCAATATATCTTAACTGGTCCGTGCTATAAGAATTTAATGTGTGGTTCTTATAATATGTTAGAAGGCTCAGAATCTTTAAGCATAGGTGAGTATATAAATATATAACATTCACAATAGATTAAGTCAATATATCTTAACTGTGTCCGTGCTATAAGAATTTAATGTGTGGTTCTTATAATATGTTAGAAGGTCAGAATCTTTAAGCATAGGTGAGTATATAAATATATAACATTCACAATAGATTAAGTCAATATATCTTAACTGTGTCCGTGCTATAAGAATTTAATGTGTGGTTCTTATAATATGTTAGAAGGCTCAGAATCTTAAGCATAGGTGAGTATATAAATATATAACATTCACAATAGATTAAGTCAATATATCTTAACTGTGTCCGTGCTATAAGAATTTAATGTGTGGTTCTTATAATATGTTAGAAGGCTCAGAATCTTTAAGCATAGGTGAGTATATAAATATATAACATTCACATAGATTAAGTCAATATATTTAACTGTGTCCGTGCTATAAGAATTTAATGTGGGTTCTTATAATATGTTAGAAGGCTCAGAATCTTTAAGCATAGGTGAGTATAAATATATAAACATTCACAATAGATTAAGTCAATATATCTTAACTGTGTCCGTGCTATAAGAATTTAATGTGTGGTTCTTTAAATATGTTAGAAGGCTCAGAATCTTCAAGCATAGGTGAGTATATAAATATATAACATTCACAATAGATTAAGTCAATATATCTTAACTGTGTCCGTGCTATAAGAATTTAATGTGTGGTTCTTATAATATGTGAAGGTTCAGAATCTTTAAGCATAGGTGAGTATATAAATATATAACATTCACAATAGATTAAGTCAATATATCTTAACTGTGTCCTGCTATAAGAATTTAATGTGTGGTTCTTATAATATGTTAGAAGGCTCAGAATCAAGCATAGTATATAAATATATAACATTCACAATAGATTAAGTCAATATATCTTAACTGTGTCCGTGCTATAAGAATTTAATGTGTGGTTCTTATAATACATTCGAAGGCTCAGAGTAACCTTCCAACATAAGTAAGTAAAGTCGTCGGAGTGGCCTAAAGTCGGTATCAGCCAATCAGCAAGGGAGTCTATCCCCTTTTCACTAGCGCTAGACCAAGGAGATTGTTTTTGCATCTGAGGTTGAGCACCACACCTACCATCAGCTCCTTACTTTACCGCACAGATCCCTGTGCTACTCATACACTGAGTTGGCAAGTGCCGGTATCAAACTAGGAACCTTGTGGTTTCTAGCCAAACGCTCTACCGGCTGAGCTAACTTTGCCCTTGACCTTGCAATGTAGGGGAGTATATAAATATATAACATTCAGAATGAATTATGTCAAGATATCTTAACTGTATTCGTGTTATAAGAATTGAATATGTGGTTCTTATAATACGTTAGAAGACTCAGAGAAACCTTCCAACGTAGGTGAATATATACATCAATAAATCCAAACGAAGAAGTACAATATAACAACAATACAGGCTTTATTGTCTGAGCACGTGGAACATGACATACATGACAAGATACAAACAGATAGGACAAAAGTCCTTTGGAATTAGGAAAGAGTTCATGAATGATATGAGAGTCACTTACTGATAGTCGGGGGACAAAGCCCCCAACAATGGACAGAGACACCACATGTCTAGTCCATCTTTTGTGGATGCTAGACCAAGAGAGAGGCAGAGGGCTTCCCGGGCTTAGTTTAAATACCCAGCTAGTAGTGTCACCTAGTGGCGAAACCATTGCGGTAAGGGAAGATAACCCTTTTGGACAAAAGTCCACCCCAGCAGGGGCAGACAATCGTTACACTAGCAAGAATATGCGCCCACCCCTCTGGGAGTAAGTATCTAAGTTTTAATATAATGAAGTTTATTAAATTAGAAAGACTGAAATTAAATAAGAATGCATATAAAAAGATTACATTTATATCTTAATTGGTTTCTATATAAAATCATTCATAGGATTGATTTTAATATGTTGAAGATGAAAACAATAATATTAGAGATCAATAACACCAAGCAATTATCTCTTAAACCTGTTTTTGTTAAAACCAAATTAACCGCACCATATATTATGTAAACCTTTATTTCTTAGCGATATATAAGACACATTGCAAGATTTTAAGCCCACTAATAACATGCGCTGTTTTCACACTAATAAATAAGATTTATTTTGAAAACAGAACTGCTATATATATATATATATATATATATATATATATACAGCAATTCTGTTTTCAAAATAAACATTTCTTATGAAGCTTCGTAAATACACAGAGGCGAAATAATAATTGATTGAAATTGTGTTTTATCCACATTGTTCCTCAACTTTTCATCACACACACACATTATATTATATATATATATATATATATAGTATCATAATGTGTACAGAAATAACCTACTCGAGTTTCACCATAAGGATCTTCAGGGTTAAATCTATTGAATTAATCAAAATATTGATTAATTACAGTTAATTGCAAGAGTTCATGTTGTAATTATGACCATTGAAAACAGTTTCGCAGTTAATGGATGCAGTCGCGCCATTTTGAAAAGTTAAATGACAGACGCGATGTTGGTTTGTCATAACTGTAGTTGTTAATATGGAATTTTTTTTTTTTTTTTTTTCTTCAAAAAAACTTTTTCAAAAATCCTCTTTAAAAATTTTTCTTTTTTTTTTTAAACTTCTTGATGGATATAAATAGGGAAACAGGGGGAAAAATTTTTCTCAATTTTTACTGGACAAATAGTATTTTTTTTTTTTTAGTGTGGGTGTGGGAAGAGCAGACGATTTTTGGAAGGTGCAAATGAAGTAAATTGCATGGTTACTTCTACTTACCTGGGTAGTTCTTGACTTGACCTTTTCAACCATTTTCTTTGTACTTCTTTCCACTTTGCTATTCACAATCAAACCATTCAGCTGAAAACTTTAACAAAATAAACAGTGTTGTTATTAAAAACTACAAACAGCACAAGACAAGATATCCCCAAGAGATTCACAAGTTGTTCCAGACTCAAACAGTAAAAATGCCATCCAGCCCAAGAATTGATCAAGAGATTCTAGCTACTCTGGTTCACATTTATGCCTTTATTATTATAACTAGCGAAAAAAATAAAACACCCTCTGGGCAGTGTAAAAGTTAATTTTTGAAAGATATTGCCTGGAGTGAGGAATTAATTAAATAATTATTTTGAATATTTTACACAAAATCTTAGGTATCAAGTTATTTGTAAACTTTTTAGTTAACTTCTTGTTACTGAAAAGAAGCACGAAAGTAAAAAGTAATTACCGTATTTGATGGTGTATAAGACGCACCCCCATTTCAGCAGGTCAGATTCAAGAAAAAAGTTTTTAGTGTATTTAAGCATATATTGTTGAAAACAGTCTAGCAGGGCATTACACAAGCAGAAACATAGCAGTATAAAAGCAATAAAATAAGGATGCATGGGGTTTAGGGTAGGTAAAAGTACTGAGCGTAAGCTGAGTTAGATTAGAGAAGATTAGCCTAGGTCTACAGGAGGTCTCAAACTTCATCTACGATGTACAAGACGCAGGGCAATTTTTTGAGCCAAAATTTAGGAAAAAAAGTTAAAACTTGTTTTAAAAAACAATGTCAACTGTTTAATATTACATACTAAAATTCTATGTATTAGGATTTTGAATCCTTACTTACTTAGGCTAGACGGCCGGTCGGAGAGGCCTCCTCCGATCAATCGGTTGGTCACATCAAGCCCTAGCACCTATATGATTGTCTCAACCCTATTGTCCTTATGTTAAGCACCAACCCTTTTATCATATGGGTGTTAGAAGACAGTGGCTGGGGGTCTTCATATCCTGGGTACAACATTAAACTAACTAATGGTGAGGTTCCAGTTTTGGTGGTCAGGGGAATGTGGAGCACCCCTTCATCACCATTGTTCCCAGGCCCACTCTGACCCAGAATGGTAGTACCTGTTAGGGTCCCATTTATGGGTTAAATAGAAAATTTGTTTACAAAAAATTGAGTTCTCTAAACTATTGCTATGAATCTTTCAAATCTTTGCCAGCATTAAATAACCCACCATGGTTGATATGCCGTAAAACAAAACCAACAAAAAAGACGGATACTCACTTATTTAAACGCTCTATTTTCCCATCTTCATATGCTATTACCCCACCTGAAAAAAAGAATTTGATGATCAGACATTAGATAATTAAATTAATAATAAAGAGGACATGGAGTAACGGACATAAATACGTATTCGACTGGCTTTAATCCACACACCCATGCAGAGTCTATAAGTTTAAGTGGTGGGCCGCAGCACAACTTATATAACAAAATAATCAAACAGAATCAGGGAATGCACTTCATTTCTGAAGGTATGCCATGTCCGATTAAATCCTACTTAACGGACATAAATTCCACCATCGTATGTCACCCTGCCGAAAGAAAAAAAATACCAAAAATCAGGGAATCAACCGAATTTAATGAAATTTTCAGTGTTGATACATTAATATATAAAAAGATATAATGCACTAGTTATTTTATTTAAAAACTTTTACATTTTTTCAGGTCAATTAACTTTGAACCATGTATGTTTGTGAATCTGTGTTACGCCTCAAAGATATGTGCTTCAAAATTAACTGACCTGAAAAAATGTAAGAGTTTTCAAATAAAATAACTGGTGCATTATATTGTTTATTCATTAATATATCAACACTGAAAATTTCATTAAATTCTGTTAATTCATTGATTTTTAGTATATTTTTTTCTTTTGGCGGGGTGACATACGATGGTGGAATTTAGGTTTGTTAAGTTTGATTTAACCGGACATGGCATACCTTCAGAAATTAAGTGCATTCCCTCATTCTGTTTGATTATTTTGTTATATAAGGTGGGCTGTGGCCCACCACTTAAACTTATAGACTCTGCATGGGTGCGTGAATTAAAGCCAGCCAATCAATACACTTGAATATATGGTCAGTTAACTATTTAATCGTCGATCTTGAAACCCGTTCATTTGCACGTATTCGACACGGACGAACGGATTTGCAACCAAGGATTCTGGCTCAACCAAAGGATTCTACCCAACACTAAGGGACACCGAGGAAGAACCAAAGGATTCTACCCAACACTAAGGGACGCCGAGGAACAACCAAAGGATTCTACCCAACACTAAGGGACACCGAGGAACAACCAGAGGATTCTACCCAACACTAAGGGACACCTAGGAACAACCAAAGGATTCTACCCAACACTAAGGGACACCGAGGAACAACCAAAGAATTCTACCAACACTAAGGGACGCCGAGAACAACCAAAGGATTCTACCCAACACTAAGGGACGCCGAGGAACAACCAGGATTCTACCCAACACTAAGGGACGCCAACCAGAGGATTCTACCCAACACTAAGGGGAACAACCAGAGGATTCTACCCAACACTAAGGACACCGAGGAACAACCAGAGGATTCTACCCAACACTAAGGGACGCCGAGGAAGAACCAAAGGATTCTACCCAACAGTAAGGGACACCGAGGAACAACCAAAGGATTCTACCCAACACTAAGGGACACCGAGGAACAACCAGAGGATTCTACCCAACACTAAGGGACGCCGAGGAACAACCAGAGGATTCTACCCAACAGTAAGGGACACCGAGGAGCAACCAAAGGATTCTACGCAACACTAAGGAACACCAAGGATTCTTCACTAAAGAACACAAGGGATCCCCACTGTAAAGTGCTATCACCTGCAGCCTAAAAAATGGTGACAAAAAACATAACACATTCATTCCTTCTCAAACATCGTACAGAACATTTAATTTACTATTTTAACAAAATCATCCTGCAACACCCTCTGGTTAAAAAAGACACCCTCCAAATTGTCCAAGATGCAATGCAAAAATGTGAATACAGATTATTTGGTGTTGCTTATCTGCCTTATTTCTAATGAGTGTTGTTAACTCGGCTAAATAATGGACCATTCAGTTTTTATTATAAAGAAAGGGAAGAAAAAGGACATGCTAAATATAGTAAGAAAGAAAGAAAGAAAGAGGGGAAAGACAGAGAGAGGGAGTGAGTGTGTGGAAGCGATAATGCTAATCTGTTTCAATCAAACATAACAAAAAGATGAAAAGAAGGAAAGAAAGAAAGAAAGAAAAAAAAAGAGTGAGGGAGTTAAATCAAGATTATTATACTTTTTACATATTGAACTACTTGCAATAGCTCTGAAGTAGACATATCAAACATTGGGAGTAAAATGAAGAAATCAATCTGTCAGTATGTGGAGGAATGTAGACAAACACAGAATGTTACAATGGATTAATATTTATTCCTGGTGATAATGTCAACACTATAACATTTCGGTCTTCGTGACCTTCTTCAGGACATGATGAGTTCTTGTATTGGAAAAATCAATGAAGAATTAATTTCTCCAACACAAGAACTCATCTTATGTCCTGACGAGGGTCATGAAGACCGAAACATTATAGTGTCAACATTATCACCAGGAATAAATATTCATCCATTGTAACATTCTGTGTTTGTCTACATTCCTCCACATACTATATTTACTACATACCCCATGTTTACGGGCTAGGCACAAGGCCCTATTAATGTGTGACCACCCACAAGCCAAGACTCATGGGGGGGCAGGTGCAAAAAATGCATTGATCCCATCGGCATTTTCTCTCAAGGGGGGCGCCTTGATCAAACAAATCCTGTGTTTGTCTACATTTCTCCACATATCAAACAGTGTAATAATTAAATTATCGGTAATTTATGAGGAAGTGCATCTCCTGCCTCAAGAGTTGCTGCCCGGTGACTATTAAAATAACGACCCAGCTCAAGCTATTCAAAACTATCCATCTATCTATCTATCTCAATTTGTTCATATTTATCTATATTACTTTAAATACTAAGATTTTTTTTTATTCATGTTTGTTTAATGTCTTGTTTTTAGTTTAAATAAACAAGAATTACGACAAAAAAAGAAGCGACCCCCTCCCCAAATACATTTACTTGTCGAAAATATCTATCTATCTCTATTTTTTCATATCTATCTATATTATTTTGTTTGTTTATCTATCTATCTCAGTCTATTCAAAACTATATATCCATCTTGATATCTAAACAAGAATTACGACAAATTACAATAAATAAACAAGAATTACGATGAGCTGGGGTTGTTATTTTGATAGTTACCGGGTAGCGGTCTTTCAGACAGGAGACCGGGATGCACTTCCTCATAAATTACCAAATTATCATACTGTGGTATATCCACAGGTCCTGCTAGTATAAAATAATCTCTTACCAAATGTACAAATTGTATTATCGATGCCAGATGGATTTCCGTGATTGATACATTCTCCCTTGAACGCCCATTTGTTGATCTTTTCCAAATCTTCATCCGACCAATAATTGGCGGACTCTTCTCCGGACAGAGAACTGATCAGCCCCTGCTGCTGTAGAAGGGCTGCAGACATACAGACGGACACACTTGCGGAGGATCCCAAACCGGAACAGAGAGGAAGATAAGTCGCACACTGAATTTTCAATGATGGAAAACCTCTGAAATCAAAAAATGAACACAGGTATAAAACGCACACATGTATAAATATCTTATTATAATGGAGATTGTGTGTTTTTCTGTCTGTAACCGAGACTATATTACTACTCAAGTCACAATTCGCTTCGTTATTTACATCACATTCTCCATGATTTATATTTAAACCTCAATTATTAATAAAATTGCTTCACCTTTTTATTGTTGTCCATATCAACATACAAATAACATGCAATTGTATTTATATATACAAAAAATAGCGGTTTACAGTGTGAATGGGAAGGCTAATTTGCATATTGATATTAAAAATGTGATTTTATTAAATATGTGTTTAGTATTATTGATTTCTAATTGTTTGGTTTTATTTTAATGAATATAAGCAAAAATCTCTTCAATGAATCTTAAATGAAATCCATTAACAAGTAAAAATAACTGTCATTTTATTCTTTATTTCCTAATTTAACTAAATAGTTAAATAAGTAAAATTCAGCAATGAAAGACGGGAGTGATGGAAGAGTAAGTTTCATTTCTATTTTTCTATTATACCCCCACTCTGTTACATATCTTTTTATCTGCCTTCTTATTAGACTTTCTAATTTAATACGATATTTCATTACATTAAAACTTAAATAATTGCACCCGGAGGGTGCATATATTTGCTAGTATTAATAATAGGTGTTGTTTTAATTTATCTGTAACCGAAACTACATCACTGCTTACGTCACAATACCCAAAATCGTCAATACATAGAATAAAGAACAACCTTGTTTGAATTAATTTGAATTTAACTCTGAAAAAACTTGATTTGGACCATATGACCTTTAGGCACCCCTTTTTGATCTCGATTAAGAAAGGACATGTTTTTCATTTACACTGTTTGTTTGGTTTGTTTTGTTTACGGCATATCAACCTCAGTGGGTCATTTAATGCACCACAACTCATCAAAGTCCCATGTCAAGTACACAGAATAATGTATTAGTGTCAGGAACATGAACAGTTTACAGTAGTAATATGCATGTATGTGTACAGTGCTTAGGTGCACCACAACTCATCAAAGTCTCATGTCAAGTACACAGAATAATGTATTAGTGTCAGGAACATGAACAGTTTACAGTAGTAATATGCATGTATGTGTACAGTGCTCAGGTACACCACAACTCATCAAAGTCTCATGTCAAGTACACAGAATAATGTATTAGTGTCAGGAACATGAACAGTTTACAGTAGTAATATGCATGCGTGTGTGCATATGTGTGTGGAGAGTGGCATCAAGTATAAGTCTCGGCGGACTACAGGAAGCATGGAGGCTTTAAAAGATTCAGTGTTTCAGCAGCCTACAACAGACGCAAGCAGCTTATTCCATGCCTCCGCAATTCTGAGTGTGAAGAAATGTTTCCGAAAGTCACATGAGCAGTGCTGTTTTCTGACTTTGTAGGCATGCCCACGTGTGTTAGAAAGATGGAGATCAAAAAGTGGCTCAAGGTTGCTGTTGTTAAGACGATTAATGACCTTATGTGCGTTTATCAGGTCAGTTGCCAGACGCCGAAGTTTCAATTGTAACATAATTTATAAGGTGCTTATAAATTATGAATGTACCTGTAGTTAGAATTTTTGAATTAGGTCTGTTAGATTTAGAATGACCCACCATGTTTGCAACAAGACAATTTCTGATTTTTAAATTAGATTTTAATTTCCATGCTAAAAATTAAATTTTAATGTAAAAAAACTAAAAATAAATAAAATTCTAATGCCAAATTTAAAAAATTTTAATGCTAAAAAAAAATTTTAATATCAAACATTTTTCAAAATTTTTATGCAAAAAATAAAATGTTCTTTAGAAATTTTAATGCTAAAAATAAAATTTTAATGTCAAACATTTAAAAAAAATTTTAATGCTAAAAATGAAATAAAATTTAATGTCAAATATCAAATTAAATTAAATTTACAATGCCAAAAATAAAATGAATTTTAATGTTTGAACATTAAAATTTATTTTTAGCATTTAAAATTTCTAAAGAACATTTTATTTTTTGCATAAAAATTTTGAAAAAATGTTTGATATTAAAATTTTTTTTAGCATTAAAATTTTTTAAATTTGGCATTAGAATTTTATTTATTTTTAGTTTTTTTACATTAAAATTTAATTTTTAGCATGGAAATTAAAATCTAATTTAAAAATCAGAAATTGTCTTGTTGCAAACATGGTGGGTCATTTCTAAATCTAACAGACCCTAATTCAAAATTCTAACTACAGGTACATTCATAATTTATAAGCACCTATAAATTATGTTACAATTGAAACTTCGGCGTCTGGCAACTGACCTGATAAACGCACATAAGGTCATTAATCGTTTAAACAACAGCAACCTTGAGCCACTTTTTGATCTCCACTTTCTAACACACGTGGGCATGCCTACAAAGTCAGAAAACAGCACTGCTCATGTGACTTTCGGAAACATTTCTTCACACTCAGAATTGCGGAGGCATGGAAAAGCTGCTGCGTCTGTTGTAGGCTGCTGAAACACTGAATCTTTTAAAGCCTCCATGCTTCCTGTAGTCCGCCGAGACTATACTTGATGCCACTCTCCACACACATATGCACACACGCATGCCATATTACTACTGTAAACTGTTCATGTTCCTGACACTAATACATTATTCTGTGTACTTGACATGAGACTTTGATGAGTTTGTGGTGTACCTGAGCACTGTACACATACATGCATATTACTACTGTAAACTGTCATGTTCCTGACACTAATACATTATTCTGTGTACTTGACATGAGACTTTGATGAGTTGTGGTGCACCTAAGCACTGTACACATACATGCATATTACTACTGTAAACTGTTCATGTTCCTGACACTAATACATTATTCTGTGTACTTGACATGGGACTTTGATGAGTGGTGTCATTTAAATGACCCACTGAGGTTGATATAGCCGTAAAACAAAACAAACCAAACCAAACAGTGTAAATGAAAAACATGTCCTTTCTTAATCGAGATCAAAAAGGGGTGCCTAAGGTCATATGGTCCAAATCAAGTTTTTTCAGAGTTAAATTCAAATTAATTCAAACAAGGTTGTTTCTTTATTCTATGTATTGACGATTTTGGGTATTGTGACGTAAGCAGTGATGGTAGTTTCGGTTACAGATAAATTAAAACAACACCTATTATTAATACTAGCAAATATATGCACCCTCCGGGTGCAATTATTTAAGTTTTAATGTAATGAAATATCGTATTAAATTAGAAAGTCTAATAAGAAGGCAGATAAAAAGATATGTAAACAGAGTGGGGGTATAATAGAAAAATAGAATGAAACTTACTCTTCCATCACTCCCGTCTTTCATTGCTGAATTTTACTTATTTAACTATTTAGTTAAATTAGAAATAAAGAATAAAATGACAGTTATTTTTACTTGTTAATGGATTTCATTTAAGATTCATTGAAGAGATTTTTGCTTATATTTCATTAAAATAAAACCAAACAATTAGAAATCAATAATACTAAACACATATTTAATAAAATCACATTTTTAATATCAATATGCAAATTAGCCTTCCCATTCACACTGTAAACCGCTATTTTTTGTATATATAAATACAATTGCATTGTTATTTGTATGTTGATATGGACAACAATAAAAAGGTGAAGCAATTTTATTAATAATTGAGGTTAAATATAAATCATGGAGAATGTGATGTAAATAACGAAGCGAATTTGGACTTGAGTAGTAATATAGTTCTCGGTTACAGACAGAAAAACACACAATCTCCATTATAATAAGATATTTATACATGTGTGCGTTGTTGTATACCTGTGTTCATTTTTGATTTCAGAGGTTTTCCATCATTGAAAATTCAGTGTGCGACTTATCTTCCTCTCTGTTCCGGTTTGGATCCTCCGCAAGTGTCCGTCTGTATGTCTGCAGCCCTTCTACAGCAGCAGGGGCTGATCAGTTCTCTGTCCGGAGAAGAGTCCGCCAATTATTGGTCGATGAAGATTTGGAAAAGATCAACAAATGGGCGTTCAAGGGAGAATGTATCAATCACGGAAATCCATCTGGCATCGATAATACAATTTGTACATTTGGTAAGAAGATTATTTTATACTAGCAGGACCTGTGGATATACCACAGTATGATAATTTGGTAATTTATGAGGAAGTGCATCCCGGTCTCCTGTCTGAAAGACCGCTACCCGGTAACTATCAAAAATAACAACCCCAGCTCATCGTAATTCTTGTTTATTTATTGTAATTTGTCGTAATTCTTGTTTAGATATCAAGATGGATATATAGTTTGAATAGACTGAGATAGATAGATAAACAAAACAAAATAATATAGATAGATATGAAAAAATAGAGATAGATAGATATTTTCGACAAGTAAATGTATTTGGGGAGGGGTCGCTTCTTTTTTTGTCGTAATTCTTGTTTATTAAACTAAAAAACAAGACATTAAACAACATGAATAAAAAAAAATCTTAGTATTTAAAGTAATATAGATAAATATGAACAAATTGAGATAGATAGATAGATGGATAGTTTTGAATAGCTTGAGCTGGGTCGTTATTTTAATAGTCACCGGGCAGCAACTCTTGAGGCAGGAGATGCACTTCCTCATAAATTACCGATAATTTAATTATTACACTGTTTGATATGTGAGAAATGTAGACAAACACAGGATTTGTTTGATCAAGGCGCCCCCCCTTGAGAGAAAAATGCCGATGGGCATCAATGCATTTTTGCACCTGCCCCCCCCATGAGTCTTGGCTTGTGGGTGGTCACACATTAATAGGGCCTTGTGCCTAGCCCGTAAACATGGGGTATGTAGTAAATTATATTATGTGGAGGAATGTAGACAAACACAGAATGTTACAATGGATGAATATTTATTCCTGGTGATAATGTTGACACTATAATGTTTCGGTCTTCATGACCCTCGTCAGGACATAAGATGAGTTCTTGTGTTGGAGAAATTAATTCTTCATTGATTTTTCCAATACAAGAACTCATCATGTCCTGAAGAAGGTCACGAAGACCGAAATGTTTATAGTGTTGACATTATCACAGGAATAAATATTAATCCATTGTAACATTCTGTGTTTGTCTACATCCTCCACATTACTGACAGATTTGATTTCTTCATTTTACTCCCAATGTTTGATATGTCTACTTCAGAGCTATTGCAAGTAGTTCAATATGTAAAAAGTATAATAATCTTGATTTAACTCCCTCACTCTTTTTTTTCTTTCTTTCTTTCTTTCCTTCTTTTCATCTTTTTGTTATGTTTGATTGAAACAGAATTAGCATTATCGCTTCCACACACTCACTCCCTCTCTCTGTCTTTCCCCTCTTCTTTCTTTCTTTCTTACTATATTTAGCATGTCCTTTTCTTTCCCTTTCTTTATAATAAAAACTGAATGGTCCATTATTTAGCCGAGTTAACAAACACTCATTAGAAATAAGGCAGATAAGCAACACCAAATTAATCTGTATTCACATTTTTGCATTGCATCTTGGACAATTTGGAGGGTGCTTTTTTAACCAGAGGGTTGCAGGATGATTTTGTTAAAATAGTAAATTAAATGTTCTGTACGATGTTTGAGAAGGAATGAATGTGTTATGTTTTTTTGTCACCATTTTTTAGGCTGCAGGTGATAGCACTTTACAGTGGGGATCCCTTGTGTTCTTTAGTGAAGAATCCTGGTGTTCCTTTAGTGTTGCGTAGATGTAGAATCCTTTGTTGCTCCTCGGTGTCCCTTACTGTTGGGTAGAATCCTCTGGTTGTTCCTCGGCGTCCCTTAGTGTTGTGGTTAGAATCCTCTGGTTGTTCCTCGGTGTCCTTAGTGTTGGGTAGAATCCTTTGTTTTCCTCGGTGTCCCTGTACTTTGGGTAGAATCCTTGTTCTTCGGCGTCCCTTATTGTTGGGTAGAATCCTCTGGTTGTTCCTCGGTGTCCCTTAGTGTTGGGTAGAATCCTGGTTGTTCCTCGGTGTCCCTTAGTGTGGGTAGAATCCTCTGGTTGTTCCTCGGCGTCCCTTAGTGTTGGGTAGAATCCTTGGTTGTTCCTCGGCGTCCCTTAGTGTTGGTAGAATCCTTTGGTTCTTCCTCGGCGTTCCCTTAGTGTTGGGTAGAATTCTTTGGTTGTTCCCGGTGTCCCTTAGTGTGGTAGAATTCTTGTTTGTTCCTCGGTGTCCTTAGTGGGCGTAGATCCTTTGGGTTGTTCCTTAGGTGTCCCTTAGTGTTGGTAGAATCCTCTGTGTTCCTCGGTGTCCCTAAGTGTTGGGTAGAATCCTTTGGGTGTTCCTCGGCGTCCCTTAGTGTTGGGTAGAATCCTTTGGTTCTCCTCGGTGTCCCTTAGTGTTGGGTAGAATCCGTTGAGCCAGAATCCTTGTTGCAAATCCGTTCGTCCGTGTCGAATACGTGCAAAATGAACGGGTTTCAAGATCGACGATTAAATAGTTAACTGACCATATATTCAAGTGTATTGATTGGCTGGCTTTAATTCACGCACCCATGCAGAGTCTATAAGTTTAAGTGGTGGGCCCACAGCCCACCTTATATAACAAAATAATCAAACAGAATGAGGAATGCACTTAATTTCTGAAGGTATGCCATGTCCGGTTAAATCAAACTTAAACAAACCTAAATTCCACCATCGTATGTCACCCCGCCAAAAGAAAAAAAATACTAAAAAATCAATGAATTAACAGAATTTAATGAAATTTTCAGTGTTGATATATTAATGAATAAACAATATATGCACCAGTTATTTTATTTGAAAAACTCTTACATTTTTTCAGGTCAGTTAATTTTGAAAGCACAATATCTTTTGAGGCGTAACCAGATTCACAAAACATACATGGTTCAAAGTTAATTTGACCTGAAAAAATGTAAAAGTTTTTAAATAAAATAACTAGTGCATTATATCTTTTTATATATTAATGTATCAACACTGAAAAATTCATTTAAATTCGGTGATTCCCTGATTTTTGGTTATTTTTTTTCTTTCGGCAGGGTGACATACGATGGTGGAATTTATGTCGTTAAGTAGGATTTAATCGGACATGGCATACCTTCAGAAATGAAAGTGCATTCCCTGATTCTGTTTGATTATTTTTTATATAAGTTGTGCTGCGGCCCACCACTTAAACTTATAGACTCTGCATGGTGTGTGTGATTAAAAAGCAGTCGAATACGTATTTATGTCCGTTACTCCATGTCCTCTTTATTATTAATTTAATTATCTAATGTCTGATCATCAAATTCTTTTTTTCAGGTGGGTAATAGCATATGAAATGGGAAAATAGAGCGTTTAAATAAGTGAGTATCCGTCTTTTTTGTTGGTTTTGTTTTACGGCATATCAACCATGGTGGGTTATTTAATGCTGGCAAAGATTTTGAAAGATTCATAGCAATAGTTTAGAGAACTCAATTTTTTGTAAACAAAATTTTCTATTTAACCCATAAATGGGACCCTAACAGGTACTACCATTCTGGGTCAGAGTGGCCTGGGAACAATGGTGATGAAGGGTGCTCCACATTCCCCTGACCACCAAAACTGGAACTCACCATTAGTTAGTTTAATGTTGTACCCAGGATATGAAGACCCCCAGCCACTGTTCTTCTAACACCCATATGATAAAAGGGTTGGTGCTTAACATAAGGGACAAATAGGGTTGAGACAATCATATAGGTGCTAGGGCTTGATGTGACCAACCGATTGATCGGAGGAGGCCTCTCCGACCGGCCGTCTAGCCTAAGTAAGGACAAAAGTAAGGATTCAAAATCCTTAAATACATAGAATTTTAGTATGTAATATTAAACAGTTGACATTGTTTTTTAAAAACAAGTTTTAACTTTTTTTCCTAAATTTTGGCTCAAAAAATTGCCCTGCGTCTTGTAACATCGTAGATGAAGTTTGAGACCTCCTGTAGACCTAGGCTAATCTTCTCTAATCTAACTCAGCTTACGCTCAGTACTTTTACCTACCCTAAACCCCATGCATCCTTATTTTATTGCTTTTATACTGCTATGTTTCTGCTTGTGTAATGCCCTGCTAGACTGTTTCAACAATATATGCTTAAATACACTAAAAAACTTTTTTCTTGAATCTGACCTGCTGAAAATGGGGTGCGTCTTATACACCATCAAATACGGTAATTACTTTTTACTTTCTTGCTGCTTCTTTTCAGTAACAAGAAGTTAACTAAAAAGTTTACAAATAACTTGATACTAAGATTTTGTGTAAATATTCAAAATAATTATTTAATTAATTCCTCACTCCAGGCAATATCTTCAAAAATTAACTTTTACACTGCCCAGAGGTGTTTTATTTTTTTCGCTAGTTATAATAATAAAGGCATAAATGTGAACCAGAGTAGCTAGAATCTCTTGATCAATTTTTGGGCTGGATGGCATTTTACTGTTTGAGTCTGGAACAACTTGTGAATCTCTTGGGATATCTTTGTCTTGTGCTGTTTGTAGTTTTTAATAAACAACACTGTTTTATTTTGTTAAAGTTTTCAGCTGAATGGTTTGATTGTGAATAGCAAAGTGGAAAGAAGTACAAAGAAAATGGTTGAAAAGGTCAAGTCAAGAACTACCCAGGTAAGTAGAAGTAACCATGCAATTTACTTCATTTGCACCTTCCAAAAATCGTCTGCTCTTCCCACACCCCACACTAAAAAAAAAAAATACTATTTGTCCAGTAAAAATTGAGAAAAATTTTTCCCCTGTTTCCCTATTTATATCCATCAAGAAGTTTAAAAAAAAAAAAAGAAAAATTTTAAAGAGGATTTTTGAAAAAGTTTAATTTTTTGAAGAAAAAAAAAAAAAAAAAAATTCCATATTAACAACTACAGTTATGACAAACCAACATCGCGTCTGTCATTAACTTTTCAAAATGCGCGACTGCATCCATTTAACTGCGAAACTGTTTTCAATGGTCATAATACAAACATGAACTCTTGCAATTAACTGTAATTAATCAATATTTTGATTAATTCAATAGATTTAACCCTGAAGATCCTTATGGTGAAACTCGAGTAGGTTATTTCTGTACACATATGATACTAATATATATATATATATATATATAATGTGTGTGTGTGATGAAAAGTTGAGGGAACAATGTGGATAAAACACAATTTCAATCAATTATTATTTCGCCTCTGTGTATTTACGAAGCTTCATAAGAAATGTTTATTTTGAAAACAGAATTGCTGTATATATATATATATATATATATATATATATATAGCAGTTCTGTTTTCAAAATAAATCTTATTTATTAGTGTGAAAACAGCGCATGTTATTAGTGGCTTAAAATCTTGCAATGTGTCTTATATATCGCTAAGAAATAAAGGTTTACATAATATATGTGCGGTTTAATTTGTTTTAACAAAAACAGGTTTAAGAGATAATTGCTTGGTGTTATTGATCTCTAATATTATTGTTTTCATCTTCAACATATTAAAATCAATCCTATGAATGATTTTATATGAGAAACAATTAGATATAAATGTAATCTTTTTATATGCATCTTATTTAATTTCAGTCTTCTAATTTAATAAACTTCATTATATTAAAACTTAGATACTTACTCCCAGAGGGGGGGCGCATATTCTTGCTAGTGTAACGATTGTCTGCCCCTGCTGGGGTGGACTTTTGTCCAAAAGGGTTATCTTTCCTTACCGCATGGTTTCGCCACTAGGTGACACTACTAGCTGGGTATTTAAACTAAAGCCCGGGAAGCCCTCTGCCTCTCTCTTGGTCTAGCATCCACAAAAGATGGACTAGACATGTGGTGTCTCTGTCCATTGTTGGGGGCTTTGTCCCCCGACTATCAGTAAGTGACTCTCATATCATTCATGAACTCTTTTCCTAATTCCAAAGGACTTTTTGTCCTATCTGTTTGTATCTTGTCATGTATGTCATGTTCCACGTGCTCAGACAATAAAGCCTGTATTGTTGTTTATATTGTACTTTCTTCGTTTGGATTTATTGATGTATATATTCACCTACGTTGGAAGGTTTCTCTGAGTCTTCTAACGTATTATAAGAACCACATATTCAATTCTTATAACACGAATACAGTTAAGATATCTTGACATAATTCATTCTGAATGTTATATATTATATACTCCCCTACATTGCAAGGTCAAGGGCAAAGTTAGCTCAGCGTCTAGAGCGTTGGGCTAGAAACCACAAGGTTTCCTAGTTTGATACCGGCACTTGCCAACTCAGTGTATGAGTAGCACAGGGATCTGTGCGGTAAAGTAAGGAGCTGATGGTAGGTGTGGTGCTCAACCTCAGATGCAAAACAATCTCCTTGTCTAGCGCTAGTGAAAAGGGGATAGACTCCCTTGCTGATGGCTGATACCGACTTTAGGCCACTCCGACGACTTTACTTTACTTATGTTGGAAGGTTACTCTGAGCCTTCGAATGTATATAAGAACCCACACATTAAATTCTATAGCCGGACACAGTTAAGAATATTGACTTAATCTATGTGAATTTATATATTTTATATACTCACCTATGCTTAAAGATTCTGAGCCTTCTAACATATTATAAGAACCACACATTAAATTCTTATAGCACGGGACACAGTTAAGATATATTGACTTAATCTATTATATGAATGTTAATATTTATATACTCACCTATGCTTAAAGATTCTGAGCCTTCTAACATATTATAAGAAACCACACATTAAATTCTATATAGCACGGACACAGTTAAGATATATTGACTTAATCTATTGTGAATGTTATATATTTATAACTCACCTATGCTTAAAGGATNATGTGGATGTAAATAACGAAGCGAATTGTGACTTGAGTAGTAATATAGTTCGGTTACAGACAGAAAAACACACAATCTCCATTATAATAAGATATTTATACATGTGTGGCGTTTTATACCTGTGTTCATTTTTTGATTTCAGAGGTTTTCATCATTGAAAATTCAGTGTGCGACTTATCTTCCTCTCTGTTCCGGTTTGGGATCCTCCGCAAGTGTGTCCGTCTGTATGTCTGCAGCCCTTCTACAGCGACAGGGGCTGATCAGTTCTCTGTCCGGAGAAGAGTCCGCCAATTATTGGTCGGATGAAGATTTGGAAAAGATCAACAAATGGGCGTTCAAGGGAGAATGTATCAATCACGGAAATCCATCTGGCATCGATAATAACAATTTGTACATTTGGTAAGAGATTATTTTATACTAGCAGGACCTGTGGATATACCACAGTATGATAATTTGGTAATTTATGAGGAAGTGCATCCCGGTCTCCGTCTGAAAGACGCTACCCGGTAACTATCAAAATAACAACCCCAGCTCATCGTAATTCTTGTTTTATTTATTGTAATTTGTCGTAATTCTTGTTTAGATATCAAGATGGATATATAGTTTTGAATAGACTGAGATAGATAGATAAACAAACAAAATAATATAGATAGATATGAAAAAATAGAGATAGATAGATATTTTCGACAAGTAAATGTATTTGGGGAGGGGGTCGCTTCTTTTTTTGTCGTAATTCTTGTTTATTTAACTAAAAACAAGACATTAAACAAACATGAATAAAAAAAATCTTAGTATTTAAAGTAATATAGATAAATATGAACAAATTGAGATAGATAGATAGATGGATAGTTTTGAATAGCTTGAGCTGGGTCGTTATTTTAATAGTCACCGGCAGCAACTCTTGAGGCAGGAGATGCACTTCCTCATAAATTACCGATAATTTAATTATTACACTGTTTGATATGTGGAGAAATGTAGACAAACACAGGATTTGTTTGATCAAGGCGCCCCCCTTGAGAGAGAAATGCCGATGGGATCAATGCATTTTTGCACCTGCCCCCCCATGAGTCTTGGCTTGTGGTGGTCACACATTAATAGGGCCTTGTGCCTAGCCCGTAAACATGGGGTATGTAGTAAATATAGTATGTGGAGGAATGTAGACAAACACAGAATGTTACAATGGATGAAATATTTATTCCTGGTGATAATGTTGACACTATAATGTTTCGGTCTTCATGACCCTCGTCAGGACATAAGATGAGTTTTGTGTTGGAGAAATTAATTCTTCATTGATTTTTCCAATACAAGAACTCATCATGTCCTGAAGAAGGTCACGAAGACCGAAATGTTATAGTGTTGACATTATCACCAGGAATAAATATTAATCCATTGTAACATTCTGTGTTTTGTCTACATTCCTCCACATACTGACAGATTGATTTCTTCATTTTACTCCAATGTTTGATATGTCTACTTCAGAGCTATTGCAAGTAGTTCATATGTAAAAAGTATAATAATCTTGATTTAACTCCCTCACTCTTTTTTTTTCTTTCTTTCTTTCTTTCCTTCTTTTCATCTTTTTGTTATGTTTGATTGAAACAGATTAGCATTATCGCTTCCACACACTCACTCCCTCTCTCTGTCTTTCCCCTCTTTCTTTCTTTCTTTCTTACTATATTTAGCATGTCCTTTTTCTTCCCTTTCTTATAATAAAAACTGAATGGTCATTATTTAGCCGAGTTAACAACACTCATTAGAATAAGGCAGATAAAGCCAAACAACCAATCTGTATTCACATTTTTGCATTGCATCTTGGACAATTTGGGAGGGTGTCTTTTTTAACCAGAGGGTGTTGCAGGATGATTTTGTTAAAATAGTAATTAAATGTTCTGTACGATGTTTGAGAAGGAATGAATGTGTTATGTTTTTTGTCACCATTTTTTAGGCTGCAGGTGATAGCACTTTACAGTGGGGATCCCTTGTGTTCTTTAGTGAAGAATCCTTGGTGTTCCTTAGTGTTGCGTAGAATCCTTTGGTTTGCTCCCTCGGTGTCCCTTACTGTTGGGTAGAATCCTCTGGTTGTTCCTCGGCTCCTTAGTGTTGGGTAGAATCCTCTGGTTGTTCCTCGTGTCCTTAGTGTTGGGTAGAATCCTTTTGGTTGTTCTGCGTCCTTACTGTTGGGAGAATCCTTGGTTCTTTCCTCGGCGTCCCTTAGTGTTGGGTAGAATCCTCTGGTTGTTCCTCGGTGTCCCTTAGTGTTGGGTAGAATCCTTGGTTGTTTCCTCGGTGTCCCTTAGTGTTGGGTAGAATCCTCTGGTTGTTCCTCGGCGTCCCTTAGTGTTGGGTAGAATCTTGGTTGTTCCTTCGGCGTCCCTTAGTGTTGGGTAGAATCCTTTGGTTTTCCTCGGCGTCCCTTAGTGTTGGGTAGAATTCTTTGTTGTTCCTCGGTGTCCTTAGTGTTGGGTAGAATCTTTGGTTGTTCCTCGTGTCCCTTAGTGTTGGGTAGAATCCTTTGGTTGTTCCTAGGTGTCCCTTAGTGTTGGGTAGATCCTCTGGGTTGTTTCCTCGGTGTCCCTTTAGTGTTGGGTAGAATCCTTGGTTGTTCCTCGGCGTCCCTTAGTGTTGGGTAGAATCCTTTGGTTCTTCCCTCGGTCTCCTTAGTGTTGGGTTAGAATCCTTTGGTTGAGCCAGAATCCTTTGGTTGCAAATCCGTTCGTCCGTGTCGAATACGTGGAAATGAACGGTGTTTCAAGATCGACGATTAAATAGTTAATCTGACCATATATTCAAGTTTATTGATTGGCTGGCTTTAATTCACGCACCCTGCAGAGTCTATTAAGTTTAAAGTGGTGGGCCACAGCCCACCCTTATATAACAAAATAATCAAACAGAATGAGGAATGCACTTAATTTCTGAAGTATGCCATGTCCGGATTAATCAAACTTAACAGAACCTAAATATTCCACCATCGTATGTCACCCCGCCGCAAAGAAAAAAAATATACTAAAAATCAATGAATTAACAGAATTTAATCGATTTTCAGTGTTGATATATAAATTGAATAAACAATATAAATGCACAAGTTTTATTTTTATTTGAAAACTCTTTACATTTTTTCAGGTCAAGTTAATTTTGAAGCAACATATCTTTGAGGCGTAACACAGAATTCAACAAACATACATGGTTCAAAGTTAATTGACCTGAAAAAATGTAAAAGTTTTTAAATTAAAATAACTAGTGGCATTTATATCTTATTTTATATTATTAATGTATCAACCACTGAAAATTTCATTAAATTCGGTTGATTCCTGATTTTTGGTATTTTTTTTTCTTGGCAGGGTTGAACATACGATGGTGGAATTATGTCCGTTAAGTAGGATTTAATCGGCATGGGCATTACCTTCAGAAATGAAAGTGCATTCCCTGATTCTGTTTGAATATTTGTTATATAGTGTGCTGCGGCCACCACTTAAACTTAATAGACTCTGCATGGGGGTTGTGGGATGAAAGCCAGTCGAATACGTATTTATGATCCGTTACTCCATGTCCTCTTTAATTATTTAATTTAATTATCTCAACTGTTCTGATTCATCAAATTCTTTTTTCAGCAGTGGGGGTAAATAGCATATGAAGATGGGGAAAATAGATGCGTTAAATAAGTGAGTATCCGTACTTTTTTTTGGTTTGTTTTACGGCATATTCAACCATTGGTGGGTTATATTTAATCTGGCAAAGATTTGAAAGAATCATAGCAATAGTTTAGAGAACTCAATTTTTTTAAACAAATTTTCTGATTTGAACCATAAAGGGACCCTAAGCAGGTACTACCATTCTGGGTCAGAGTGGGGCCTAGGGAACAATTGGTGATGAAGGGGTGCTCCACATTCCCCGACCCACCAAAACTAGGAACCTCACCATTAAGTTAGTTTATATGTTGTTACCCAGGATATGAAGACCCGCCAGCCACTGTCTTCTAACACCGCATATGATTAATAAGGGTTGGTTCTATAGGACAATAAGACAATAGGGTTGAGAACAATCAATATAGGTGCTAGGGCTTGATGTGACCAACCGATTGAAATCGAGAGGCCTCTCCGACCGGCCGTCTAAGGCCTAAGTAAAAGGACGCAAAAAGTAAGGATTCAAAATTCCTTAATAACATAAGAATTTTAGTATGTAATATTAAACGTTGACATTGTTTTTTTAAAAACAAAGTTTTAACTTTTCCTAAATTTGGCTCAAAAAATGCCCCTGCGTCTTGTAGCATGTAGATGAAGGTTTTTTGAGACCTCCTGTAGACCTAGGCTAAATCTTCTCTATCTAACTCAGCTACGCTTCAGTACTTTTACCTACCCTAAACCCCCATGCATCCTTATTTTATTGCTTTTATACTGCTATGTTTTTCTGCCTTGTGTAATGCCCTGCTAGAACTGTTTTCAACATATATGCTTTAAATACACTAAAAACTTTTTTCTTGAATCTGACTGCTGAAATGGGGGTGCCGTCTTAATAACACCATCAAAATACGGGTAATTACTTTTTACTTTCGTGCTTCTTTTCAGTAACACAGAAGTTAACTAAAAGTTTACAAAATAACTTGATACCTAAGATTTTTGTAAAATATTCAAAATAATTATTTAATTAATTCCTCAGCTCGCAGGCAATTATCTTTCAAAAAATTAACGTTTTACACTGCCCAGAGGGTGTTTTATTTTTTTTCGCTAGTTATAATAATAAGGCATAAATGTGAACCAGAGTAGCTAGAATCTCTTGATCAATTCTTGGGCTGGATGGCATTTTTACTGTTTTGAGTCTGGAACAACTTGTGAATACTCTTGGGGATATCTTGTCCTTGTGCTGTTTGTAGTTTTTAATAAAACACACTGTTTATTTTGTTAAAGTTTTCAGCTGAATGGTTTGATTGTGAAAAGCAAAGTGGAACAAGAAAGTACAAGAAAATGTTTGAAAAGGTCAAGTCAAGAACTACCCAGGTAAGTAAAGTAACCAATGCAATTTACTTCATTTTGCACCTTCCAAATCGTGCTGCTCTTCCCACACCCACACTAAAAAAAAAATACTATTTGTTCCAGTAAAAATTTGAGAAAAATTTTTCCCCCTGTTTCCCTTATTTATATCCATCAAGAAAGTTTAAAAAAAAAAGAAAAAATTTTTAAAAGGAGGATTTTTGAAAAAAGTTTAAATTTTTTGAAGAAAAAAAAAAAAAAAAAATTCCAATAATTAACAACTACAGTTATGACAAACCAACATCGCGTCTTCATTTAACTTTTCAAAAATGGCGCGACTGCATCCATTAAACTGCGAAACCTGTTTTCAATGGTCATAATTAAGCAACATGAACTCTTGCAATTAACTGTATAATCAATATTTTGATTAATTCATTAGATTTTTAACCCTGAAGATCCTTAATGGTGAAACTCGAGTAGGTTATTTCTGTACACATTAATGATACTATATATATATAGTATATATTTAATTGTGGGTGTGTGATGAAAAGTTGAGGAACAATGGTGGATAAAACACAATTTCAATCATTATTTTTCGCCTCTGTGTATTTACGAAGCTTCATAAGAATGTTTATTTTGAAAACAGAATTGCTGTATATATATATATATATATATATATATAATATAGCAGTTCTGTTTTCAAATAAATCTTATTTATTAGTGTTGAAAACAGCGCATGGTTATAGTGGGCTTAAAATCTTGATGTGTCTTATATATCGCTAAGAAATAAAGGTTTACATAATATATGGTGCGGTTATTTGTTTTAAAAAAAACAGGTTTAAGAGATAATTGCTTGGTGTTATTGATCTCTAATATTAATTGTTTTTTCATCTTCAACATATTAAAATCATTCCTATGAATGATTTATATAGAAACCAAATTAAGATATAAATGTAATCTTTTTATATGCATTCTTATTAAATTTCAGTCTTTCTAAATTTTAATAAACTCATTATATAAAACGTTAGATACTTACTCCCAGAGGGGTGGGGCCGCATATTCTTGCTAGTGTTAACGATTTGTCTGCCCCTGCTGGGTGGACTTTTGTCCTAAAAAGGGTATCTTACCTTACCGCAATGGTTTCAGCCACTTAGTGACACTTACTAGCTGGGTATTAAACTAGCCGGGGAAGCCCTCTGCCTCCTCTCTTGGTCCTAGCATCCACAAAGAATGGAACTAGACATGTGGTGTCTCTGTCCATTGTTGGGGGGGCTTTTGTCCCCCGAACTATCAGTTAAGTGACTTCTCTATCATTCATGAACTCTTTCTAATTCCAAAGGACTTTTGTCCTATCTGTTTGTATCTTGTCATGTATGTCATGTTCCACGTGCTCAGACAATAAAGCCTGTATTGTTGTTATATTGTAACTTCTTCGTTTTGGATTTTAATTGATGTATTATTCACCTACTTGGAAGGTTTCTCCTGAGTCCTTGCCTAACGTATTATAAGAACGCACCATATTCAATTCTTATAACACGAATACAGTTTAAGATATCTTGACATATTCATTCGAATGTTATACTATTTATATACTCCCCTACATTGCAGGTCAAGGGCAAAAGTTGCCTGCAGGCGGTAGAGCGTTTGGCTAGAAACCACAGGTTCTAGTTTGGATACCGGGCACTTCCAACTCAGTGTTGAGTAGCACAGGGATCTGTGCGGTAAAGTAAGGAGCTGATGGTAGGTGTGGTGCTCAACGGCTCAGATGCAAAAACAATGACTCCTTTGGTCCATGCCGCTAGTGAAAAAGGGGATAGACTCCCTTGCTGATTGGGCTGAACCTGACTTTAGGCCACTCCGACGACTTTACTTACTTATGTTGGGAAGGTTACTCTGAAGCCCTTCGAATGTATATAAGAACCCAGCGCTATTCTCCATGATTTATATTTAAACCTCAATTATTAATAAAATTGCTTCACCTTTTTATTGTTGTCCATATCAACATACAAATAACATGCAATTGTATTTATATATACAAAAAATAGCGGTTTACAGTGTGAATGGGAAGGCTAATTTGCATATTGATATTAAAAATGTGATTTTATTAAATATGTGTTTAGTATTATTGATTTCTAATTGTTTGGTTTTATTTTAATGAATATAAGCAAAAATCTCTTCAATGAATCTTAAATGAAATCCATTAACAAGTAAAAATAACTGTCATTTTATTCTTTATTTCCTAATTTAACTAAATAGTTAAATAAGTAAAATTCAGCAATGAAAGACGGGAGTGATGGAAGAGTAAGTTTCATTTCTATTTTTCTATTATACCCCCACTCTGTTACATATCTTTTTATCTGCCTTCTTATTAGACTTTCTAATTTAATACGATATTTCATTACATTAAAACTTAAATAATTGCACCCGGAGGGTGCATATATTTGCTAGTATTAATAATAGGTGTTGTTTTAATTTATCTGTAACCGAAACTACATCACTGCTTACGTCACAATACCCAAAATCGTCAATACATAGAATAAAGAACAACCTTGTTTGAATTAATTTGAATTTAACTCTGAAAAAACTTGATTTGGACCATATGACCTTTAGGCACCCCTTTTTGATCTCGATTAAGAAAGGACATGTTTTTCATTTACACTGTTTGGTTTGGTTTGTTTTGTTTTACGGCATATCAACCTCAGTGGGTCATTTAATGCACCACAACTCATCAAAGTCCCATGTCAAGTACACAGAATAATGTATTAGTGTCAGGAACATGAACAGTTTACAGTAGTAATATGCATGTATGTGTACAGTGCTTAGGTGCACCACAACTCATCAAAGTCTCATGTCAAGTACACAGAATAATGTATTAGTGTCAGGAACATGAACAGTTTACAGTAGTAATATGCATGTATGTGTACAGTGCTCAGGTACACCACAACTCATCAAAGTCTCATGTCAAGTACACAGAATAATGTATTAGTGTCAGGAACATGAACAGTTTACAGTAGTAATATGCATGCGTGTGTGCATATGTGTGTGGAGAGTGGCATCAAGTATAGTCTCGGCGGACTACAGGAAGCATGGAGGCTTTAAAAGATTCAGTGTTTCAGCAGCCTACAACAGACGCAAGCAGCTTATTCCATGCCTCCGCAATTCTGAGTGTGAAGAAATGTTTCCGAAAGTCACATGAGCAGTGCTGTTTTCTGACTTTGTAGGCATGCCCACGTGTGTTAGAAAGATGGAGATCAAAAAGTGGCTCAAGGTTGCTGTTGTTAAGACGATTAATGACCTTATGTGCGTTTATCAGGTCAGTTGCCAGACGCCGAAGTTTCAATTGTAACATAATTTATAAGGTGCTTATAAATTATGAATGTACCTGTAGTTAGAATTTTGAATTAGGGTCTGTTAGATTTAGAATGACCCACCATGTTTGCAACAAGACAATTTCTGATTTTTAAATTAGATTTTAATTTCCATGCTAAAAATTAAATTTTAATGTAAAAAAACTAAAATAAATAAAATTCTAATGCCAAAATTTAAAAAAATTTTAATGCTAAAAATAAAATTTTAATATCAAACATTTTTTCAAAATTTTTATGCAAAAAATAAAATGTTCTTTAGAAATTTTAATGCTAAAAATAAAATTTTAATGTCAAACATTTAAAAAAAATTTTAATGCTAAAAATGAAATAAAATTTTAATGTCAAATATCAAATTAAATTAAAATTTTAAATGCCAAAATAAAATTGAATTTTAATGCCAAAGACTAAATTAAAGTTTAACTCTTAACGTCCTATACCACCGCATTCCACCCGCCCGGAAGTTACATTCATTTTCCTAATCTACCCCAAATAATAGCCTTTGTTTAAATGTAATATTAAACATATTTAGAAGTCTTTAATTTAAGGGAAATAACAGTCAACTTTTAATGAAACAGACATTTTTACCCATCTTTGATAAATAGTTATAGGAATTGGGCTCTGGACTTCGAAAATTCTCAATAGGATGTTAAGAGTAGAAATTCAATTAAATTAAAATATTAATGCCAAAAACTAAATTAAATTTTGATGCAAAAACTTAAATCAAATTAAATGCAAAAATTAAATTAAATTCTAATGTCAAAAATTAAAATAAAATTTAATTATCTAAAATTAAATTATATTGCACAAAATGAAATAAAAATCATTCAATAAGATAAACGTACTTATCTGCATTTTGTCCACATATTCCTAAATATAAAAACAAGACAAGAACAACGGCTTGGTCTTTTTTTGTCAAATTTTCAGACTTTATGTTCAGGAAATACTTGAGTTTTTTCATAGTCACAGCTGTTGGCTTTTCATTAAAATCAGATTCTGTTAAAAAAAAAACAATAAAAAGAGAAATTAGAACTTCTGCACATTTCTCGCACATCTCTGCACATCATGTCGTCTGCAACCTTAGGACCTCCACCTATTGTGTCTGAAATCAATCTGCCTCCAGGGCCCAACCCTGCCAAAAGTGAACAATCAACAACCAAAGAGAGAGAGAGAAACAACAAAGACAGGGTAAGGTGAACATCCAAAAATGGTCAGAGAGATAAGGTGAAACATTTTTTTTTAAAATTTAAAAAAAAAAAAGGTCAGAAATAAGGGAACAAGGGAGTGGTGAATATGGTGAACATAACAAAAAACAACAAAAAACAAACAAACAAAAAAAACTGCCAGAGCAAGAAGGTGAACATCCAAAAATGGCCAGAGTGGTAAGGGGAACAAGCAAAAATGACCAGAGATATAAGGTGAACTTAAAAAAATAAATAAAAAAGGGTCAAAGAGATACGGTGAACATCCCCCCCCCAAAAAAAAAGAAAGAAAGAAAGAAGAAAAAAAGAGGTCCGAATGATAGGGAGAACATCCAAAAATGGTCAGAGCAATATGGTGAACATCCAAAAATGGCCAGAGCGGTAAGGGGAACAAGCAAAAATGACCAGAGATATAAGGTGAACATAAAAAAAATAAGCAATATGGTGAACATCTAAAAATGGTCAGAGCAATATGGTGAACATCCAAAAATGGTTAAAGCAACACGGTGAACATCCAAAAATGGTCAGAGCAATACAACATCCAAAAATGGTCAGAGCAATACGGTGAACATATAAAAATGGTCATAGCAATACGGTGAACATCAAAAAAATTTTTTTTTAAATGGTCAGAGCAATATGGTGAACATCCAAAAATGGTCAGAGCAATACGTGAAACATCTAAAAAGGGTCAGAACAATATGGTGAACATCCAAAAATGGTCATAGCAATATGGTGAACATCCAAAAAATGGTCAGAGCGGTAAGGGGAACATCCAAATCTCCATCATAAGATTTTATTCCAGATAGACAAAAGTTGCTCTAAATCACTTACCCCACTTGAGCATTCCTTCACAACACATTGATTTTCAAAGGCCTCGGCCTTGGGACAGGTAAATATAAGATTAATAGCATGATCCCAGGGGGCTATCCCTTCAGGCAACACCTGCACCCTTGATTTAAAGGGGCAGGGTTGAGTTTATTGCTCAATGCCTGAGACACCTCAAAAAAAGCAATGTTGATGGGATACACACAATTTTTAACACTGGCCTCCGCATGAGCTTCGGTTTGTGTGTGGCTCGTCACATAAATCGGACCTTGTGTTCAACTGACATGGTCTGCCCTGTCAGCTGGAGCGTTAGAATATGCCGACTGCACCTCTGTAGAGGGGTAAGACTCCCCCAATGGGGTCATCTGTTGGCCGTGGGTGGCGATCTGTGATGCTTAAGGATGGAACCCTGGCAGATAAGCAGTTCATGAAATGTAACACTCCACATTAGTACTTACTTAGGCTAGTTGGACAGTCGGAGAGGCCCCCTCCGATCAATCGGCTGGTCACGTCAAACTCCTAGCACCTATATGATTGCCCTAACCCTATTAACCTTATGGCAAGCCCCCAACCCTTTTTATCATATGGATGCTAGAAGGCAGTGGCTGAGGGTCTTCATGTCCTGGGAATGATGTTAAACTATCTGATGGTGAGGTTCCAGTTTTGGAGGTCTGGGGAATGTGGAGCACCCCTTCATCACCATTGCTCCCTGGTCCACTCTGACCTGGAGAGGTAGTACCTGTTAGGGTACCATCTATGGGTTGAATAGAAAAAATCGTGTTTATAAAAAAAATTGAGTATCCATTAAGAATAAATCTATTTCAAAACTTTGTCGGCATTAAATGACCCACTGAGGTTGATATGCCGTAAAATAAACCAAACCAATCAACTGACATGGTGGGATGTCAGTAAATAAACATAGAAAAACATGGAAGTAAATCCGACAGTCTCCGCACCACATCTCGAATGCGTTCAGTCATCCTGGAATCTGTGCCAGGCTGACACTGGTTATTTCGCCTTCTTCATATACAACCAGCATTTCTCATGTTTCACAAGTCACCCACCATCTCCACACAACATTTCACCATATGACCTGATGAAGGCTACATAAACTGAAACGTTATAACGTTGATTCACTCATCTTTAGGAATACTTTGTATTTTTTTATTTTTTTCCACATAGATAAATATGTAGATATTTATCCAACCCCTCTGCACGAGCAGAATGTGGCACAAGGTCAATTTTTTTAGGCAAAGTTTAATAGGTTTCAATTCAGAGTTTTCGTTCTCCTAGACTGGTTGCCTAACCAATGTTAAAGAGTCCAGTTTGTCCTGCTATTTACCCATAGCTGGAGGGAGAACAGGTGGATGCATACCTTTACCAAGAGTATTAGCGTGATGTGAAATATAGACAGCCTCGGGTCTACAAGTCCATTTCTTATGACTCTAGCCTGTGACAATACCCAGTCTGCACTCATACACCTTCGTTGCACAATATCGATGACCCCACGTTGTAATGTTATGTGCTGGCTGATTCGAAAGGCACGAGTTAGAGACAGGTTCATAAGGATGAAAAACACAACACAAAGTTTGATAACAGGGCACTAATGGAAGAGGTAGTTGTGACACTTTGTGCAGTTTGTGGTGGAAAAACACAACACAAAGTTTGATAACAGGACACTAATAGAAGAGGAAATTGTGACACTTTGTGCAGTTTGTGGTGGAACAGAGGACACTTAAGTCTATGTTGTCAACTGGCAAGAAAGTTGTCTTAACTATAATGCTGGCTTTGCTGATGTGGGTCCCTGGCTATTTTCTATTTACAGCTACAGGGACAACCTCTCACTCAAACAGCTGGTCTGAAACTAACTGCTAAGGATCTTGAGCCGGCTGAATATATGTAAATTTCATCCCTACACACCCCAATGGATTCGACCACCCAGAACTTACTTTTCTTCTCAGACTTTTTGTCTGCGATTTCTCTTAAAATGATAGCCATTACTTTTTTTTTCTATCAGTCTCAGTGTCCCCACTTTTCAGACCATTAACTTTTTCAAGGCACATTTTCTCTTAAAACCAGCATTTTCTCTTAAAACCAAGACCCTAAAGATATCATTTCTAATTGGCTCAACTTCATGGTGGTCGTACACTCTTTATGACTATAACTTTATCTTACTGATTGCATTCTATTTTCTTTCTTTTTTTTTTTTTCATATATCTCTGACTATATTTTCACTTAACCATTGTCAAAAGCCGGACCATATGACTTTTAGGCACCCCTTTTGCGATCTCGTTTCATAAGGACATTTTTTTCATTTACACCATCAACATCCAGTTGTTTGTTAACAGACGAGTCTTTTTTTAAATTATAAAACTAACCCCGAACCCTAACCCCTAACAAACAACCGGATGTTGACGGTGTAAATGAAAAAAATGTACTTATGAATTGAGATTGCAAAAGGGGTGCCTAAAGGTCATATAGTCCCAAAAGATAAGCATGTAAGAATTTTATTACCATACCTGAAAATTCCTTGAAGAGGTTCTGAAGAGATTCCGTTGGCCATTTTTGGTTAATATCAAGAACTGACATGACAACGTTGACAGTATCATTTTCCACTGGCGTCAGGCGTACAAATGTTCGGTTACCCACACTGCAAGAAATTGCCATCTGGAATGAGAAATTTTAAATCTTTTTGTATTTTCAATTAAATTGATAAAATTACATAAAGGAAAATCACATAGCTATTTTACTTTTCATTAAAGTAAGCCCTTGGAAAAATGTAGCATAGATAAGGGCAGGAATGTTGGTGGTAAAGGAAAAAAACATAGCGTAGATAAGGGCAGGAATGTTGGTGGTAAAGGAAAAAAACATAGCGTAGATAAGGGCAGGAATGTTGGTGGTAAAGGAAAAACATAGCGTAATAAGGCAGGAATGTTGGCATAGCGTAAATAAGGGCAGGAATGTTGGTGGTAAAGGAAAAACATAGCGTAAATAAGGGCAGGAATGTTGGTGGTAAAGGAAAAACATAGCGTATAAGGCAGGAATGTAAGCGTAAATAAGGGCAGGAATGTAAAGGAAACATATAGCGTAAATAAGGCAGGAATGTTGGTGGTAAAAAAAACATAGCGTAAATAGGCAGGAATGTTGTGGTAAAGGAAAAACATATAGCGTAAATAAGGGCAGGAATATATAGCGTAAATAAGGGCAGAATGTTGAATCATATAGCGTAATAAGGGCAGGAATGTCACACAGAACACTAAAAAGTTTAAAGTTAAGCAGTGAGTCACAGTAAAAAGAAATTGTGATACAATTTTTAAATAGTCCAAATTTGTTTAAGAGGAAATACAGGGATTCGTAGGGAGCTTTTAATTCTCCCGGATGAAAGAAGACAAACAACACAATGGAATTAAAACACTTGTATTAAAAAGGTACAAAAATTGCTGCAAATTTGTTGGCTTTGCTACCAGACTTATCTTGAGAGGTGAAATTAACAGTTTGTTGGTGAATTAGCGCTAGAAAGGGATTCTACTGTAGTAACAAGTCAAACTTATCTGACTCAAGGCGTTCTAGATGCCTGGCCTGCGAAACTGTCCCTGGCAGACATAGGAATGTGGTTGGGGAAAGAAGGAATGTGGTATGCCATTATGCCCACTCTGAGTAAGAGGTGTCGAGAGGTTGGAGGGGGCAGAATGGACTTTTTGCGGGGAGTTGTGGGTGACTTCCGATAGTGCTGTAGGGACCTGAACTCTCCTGTGTGTTTTGGGGACAGGAAGCAGAAAGAGTGAATGTCCCTTGTGAGGTGGTGAAAAAGAAACAAAATGTCTTCTTCTCGGTTTTGGTATGAATGTGCGAGCCTTGTAGAAACAAGCTCTTGTCTCAGTCCCTTGTGACTGAAGGAACTGTCTCTACGTACTTGTTGTATCGACTGTTGTTGTTGCATGTTAATAAATAAGGTTAAAAGTACACGTGCTTTCCCTTTCGTCATTACATTCTGTGAGCTTAAAAAGAAGAGAAAGAGAAAGACAAGCTGGTAGACAAGTTTCAGTTTTATTTAAAACTTACAATTTTCATCTACAAAATTGAATGTTCAAAAGAAATAGTGTAGATATGTGTAAAGGTTTACTAAGAAATGTGTAAAGTAAAATGTAAAATGTTTATGTAGTCGAAAAGTCTGAATAGATGTGTGCTAGAAATGAGAATTAAGTTTGTATATACGACCTGCTGAAATGGATTTCTGATGTTGAATGAAGTGGTATGAATGAATATTAGTAGTAAAATTGTTGTTGTGTTGAGGCAGTGAAATTGTTCGTTCAGACATCTGTTTCTTGGTCGTGTTCTATCTGACGGCGAAATGAATTCTGTGTGATCTATCCGGTGTGGAGATAGTAACTGTCTGACAGGAAGACGACCTCTGTGTAATGGTTGATTTCTTCTGTCTTTTATAATCACCAGGTGGATCAAAAAATAATTAATTTTTTTGAGCATGAATGTGCAGACGTATTAGAGAACAATGCTAACCTAGCCAATCAATTCTGATTTTTATGTAAACATTTGTTTTAATCACTTTTCCTTAAGTTTAGGAAAAGGATTTGTGTTCGTGTGTTTGTTTTAATCTCTTTTCCTTAAGTTTGGGAAAAGGATTGTGTTCGTGTGTTTGTTTTAATCAATTTTCCTTAAGTTTGGGAAAAAAAACGTGTACGCATGTTTATTCTTAAATATAGAATTGTATTCTATAAATTACTAAGGATATGAATTATGTTATTTTTCATCATTTGGATTGCTGTTGAGACGTCTCTCCGGGTGAAAGTTCTTAGGATAAGTAAAGTGGGGAATGCTTTTTTTGAGTGACGCCTAGTTAACTGCCCTTTTAAGTGGGTGGTGGATGAGCCCTTGTTAAGGTGACTCCTCAGGTCGACAGCCTTCAGATAAGTGATGGGGTTTGGTTTTGCCGCCAACATATGATGTTTGCGATTCGCGCCTAGCGGCAGGGGAAGTTAATTCGACTATCGGTTTTCCGATATGATGTCATATATTTATTCAGATACAAATCAAATTATCATATAATTTAATTCATATTTAAAATGCAAATTACAATTTTACGAACACGGCTAAAAACAAAAATAGCAGTGATAGAATTAATAAATCATAATAGTTAATAATACTAGAAAGATGTAAATTTTCATAATAAAATCGGACCATATGACCTTTAGGCACCCCTTTTGCGATCTCGTTTTATAAGGACATTTTTTTCATTTACACCATCAACATCCGGTTGTTTGTTAACAGATGATTTTTAGAGTTTTTTTTTTAAATCATAAAACTAACCCCTAACCCTAATCCCTAACAAACAACTGGATTTTGATGGTGTAAATGAAAAAAAATGTCCTTATGAAACGAGATCGCAAAAGGGGTGCCTAAATTTCATATGGTCCATAAAATCAAACTAAAAATTAAAAAATAGTGGTTCCTTAACTTATGAGTGCCCGAATTTACAAGTGTCTAATGTCACAAACTGTCTCTCAGTCAATTTTTTGATTTGTGTTGAGAGCTAAAATTTGAAGTACAAGCGAGCTTCAGATACGCTTATGTTAATAAGTTCACTAAAAACATTTAAGTTTCAAAATTTATTAAGTCAAAGAGAAATATTATTTATAAAAGATAGATATTAAAACATTACAGCACATAATTCATTACATTCTATATTTTATTGGTTTTACAGTGTAAAAAAAAAATAAGAAAAATAGCACTGTATTGTGTAAAATTTACACGATGGACAAAACAGTGTTATATTTCTTATTAAAAAAAAAAAAAAAAAAGGATGTTTTATTTGCAGGGTGGTGGCGGCTGGGCTGAACTTGCACAAAGGTGTCAAAATTAGGGTGACCCAGAAAAAACAGAACCCACAAATTTTGTAATAAAACTGTTAATTTTAACTATGGGGGTCTAGAGCTAGGGTTAGGATTAGGATTGGGGTTTAGGGTTAGTTTAATGGGAAAATAAATAATTTGGGTTCTGTTTTTTCTGGGTCACCCTGTATACCGGTGACCCAGAAAAAACAGAACCCACAAATTTTGTAATAAAACTTAATTTTAACTAGGGGGGTTTAGGGTTAGGCTTAGGGGTTAGGGTTGGGGTTGGGGTTTAAGGTTAGTTTAATGGGAAAATAAATAAATAATTTGGGTTCTGTTTTTTCTGGGTCACCCTAATTTTGACACCTTTGTGCAAGATCAGCCAGCGGCTGGAAAAGATTAATGGCATTTTAGTTTATTTCAAAGAGAAAAATTGAATTGATATACGAGGAAATTGAGTTACGAGTGGAACGAATTAAACTCGTAAATCAAGGTACCACTGTATAAATATTGGGTAATAAAGGACTATTTGCTCGTAAATTCCTACCATAAAATAAACTGAACCCCTATTTTATGTCCGTGTTTTTGTATTAAATGTTTTATTTTTCTTGCACCCGTTATGTATCAATAAATACAAACTATATTTTCTTTATTTATTTTAATATTCATTTCAATGTGCATATTTTAAAAGTTTTTATTTTGTGAGAATGTTTAGTTTTAAAGTGGGGGCTCGTTTAACAATTTAGGCATAAATTTGATCCTCCTTTTATGACCGTAATTTTGTTTTTTCGTCGACGATGATTAAAATCTGACGTTTTTATTTTAGAGTACCAAAGCCAAAAAGAAAAGAAATAACAACAACTAAAGGTAATATTCAACTTTTTACTCGTAAATTCCTACCATAAAATTAGGCTTGAGCATTTTATGGTAGGAATTTATGAGTAAAAAGTTGAAGTGTAAAAACGAACCCCCACTTTAAAACTAAACATTCCCACAAAATAAAAGCTTTTAGAATATACACATTGAAATGAATATTAAAATAAAGGAAATATATTTAGTATTGTAAAATAACGGGTGCAAGAAAAATAAAACATTTATTGCAAAAACACGGACATAAAATGGGGGTTCAGTTTATTTTATGGTAGGAATTTACGAGCAAATAGTCCTTTATTACCAAATATTGTGTATGTAAAAGATTAATAGTCCAGATTGAAAGCGTGGTATGGGTAACCCGAAGCCAAACTTTTTTAAACGTTACTTTTCCGATGCATGTTCATTGGGGATGTCTAATCTGCCATGTCAAATTTACCCCCCCCCCATATATTTAACACAATGATACTTGAATAAAGGTTAATAAAAAAGCCAGTAGTCATAGCTTGTTTCAATTGATTTAACGGTGCGAAAATGTAAACATTGTTTTTGTTTATAATTTTCATTATTTCCGTAAGCTAAAATTTTTAAAAAGAAATCATCAGGAGTTTTTTTTTTATGTTTCTTCTTTTGTATGGTTCAAAAATTTTGAAGATAATATAAACCTTTATTCAAGTTTCATAGGGGGTGGGTAAATTTGACACGGCAGATTGGAGGTCCCAAGGGAACGAGAAAATTTTTGACCTGTTTCTCAATGATACCTTCATTGGAAAAAGAAGATTTAAAATAGATCGACTTCAGGTTACCCTTCTGGACTATAAAGGTGTTTATTAGGTACTAAGATTTTTGACGTCATAGACGTATTTTACAAAATCGACTCATCACCCCTGATTGAAAAATATTTACCAAAAATCAGCAATTATCCGATTTTAATGAAATTTTCAGCGTTGACTTATAAGTTATCCGTGATTGAATTTTATATAATGCATCAGTCATTTTATTTCAAAACTTTCTGATTTTTTTTTTTTCAGGTCACTTAACTTTGACCCCCTCCCTTATTTTTTTTTTTTTTTGGGGGGGGGTATCTGTGGGACAGATATTTTGCACACCCAAAATAATTGAAACTAATAACAGCATATAAACACTGTTTAGTAGACTGAATTCATGAGCATAAATTTTTACCATAATCTACCGGACAGATGTTAGTGGAATATGAAATGAAGTCCAATTTTTTACTTTCTAAACAAAGCTTAATACTTTTAATAAAACTCAAACTCTAAGGAAAACATAACTTAATTAATACCATGTTAATTCATTTATAACCTCTTAAAAAAATTTTAAAAGACAGCATTAATTGATGTTGTATAGATTTAAAGTTGTTGCGTAGTGATTCAGTTATACACTTTTTTCACCTCAGCGGTGTTATTTTACGGGAATTGAGATTATAAATCCTATACTGAAATAAACTGAAAATTACTATTCGCTGGTAATTTTGCCGAATATTTAACGATATTTCTATTTCAATTCAGAAAATAAAAATATATACATTGGACTTAATTCCCTATTCCACTAAAATCTGTCCAGTAGATTATACTAAATATTTACGCTCCTGAATTCAGAGTCTACCGACTGTTTATCTTTCATTTCAACTGTAATGTTATCGTTACACAAGAAAAGAAGAAGAAAAAAAGAAAAAGGTAATTTAATCCGCATCTTACCTTTCCGTAAACAACAGCATGTTCTCCAAACAGAATTAATTTACCTGGTGCTGAAATTGTAATCGGGTCCATGTTAATTCTTTTGAATTAAATAAACTTCTATTTCAATCAGAAATATTTACAGAGAATCAAAAACTGAAATGTTATCTTTGAATGTACAACCGGAAAAAGAAATAAATGAATGGAAACTAAAACACGTGTTTTAACGCTTTTAATCAGTTCACCTACGCTTAGTATTACAAGTGTCTATTCTTTTTTGTTTTTATTTATAAAAGCTAATTTTTATTTAAAATAAACTAGACATTACACTTGTATATAATATAGAAAATAATAATTTAGAAGAAAAAAAGGGTTCAAGAAATTAATGTAATCGTGATACAAAGGTACATTTTTTTCTTGGTTTAACGTTTTTGATATACACCGTTAAAACAGGAAGTTATCTTTTCGCGCTGAATCTAAGATTATAGGTGATTAGGAAAATGTCACAACTTTGGCTTCTGACGAAGAAGTTTATCTACATGATAAAATAAGTAATATTTTTATAAACTCTATGGGGTATTTTGATCTTTTGTCGTCCCGGCTACTTGCTCTTATTTACGCTATGTTTTACCGTGCCGGCGTCAGGCGAATGTCTGGCCCAACTTAGATATTTTCCGAGTCGTATTTTTGTCGGCAAATCGCTGTAGATATTTTTCACGCTCCCACCAGATTTTTATCGGCAAATCCCCCTGAGAAAAAAAAGTGGTTCCCCTTTGATTATGTTAGATTTATAGGAAATAACCGAAAAATTGTTTTGAAACTTAAGTTTTTGTAAAAATTTATACTAATGAAAAACTTTTTTTTCATACTGTATGCTAGGTACCACCAATTTACCCTGTGAAATTTACCCCCCCCCCCTATATTTAACATTTTTCTTGACAATTTAATAGAATATAGTGCATATAAATTTAAAAAGGCAAAAAAAAAAAAAAGTTTTCAAATAATAATATTATGACATTTTATTGCACTTTTTATTTCCGATTTCATTAATTTTTCCAAAAAAACTACCGCGTTGTACGTTATACATTTTTTGGGATATAGTTATTCAGACTATTATCTTTATAGAAAAAAGTTTATCTCATAAAATGGGGGGGGGGGATAGACCTCGTAAAAAAGAAAAATATTTCCCATAATATATTTTAGGAAAAAACTATTTCAGATATATTTACATCCAAAGGTAAATAGTTATGGAAATTTTCGTGAAAATCAGACTTAATTGATTTTTCATAGAATTTTTAAAAAAAACCTCTTATCGTAACTTGTTTTTAGTTACGTTAAATTTCAGTTGATTTGACAGTGCAAAAATGAAAACATTGTTTTTCAATCATAATTTTCATTATTTCCGTAAGCTGAAAAAAATTTTTTTTTTTAATCATCAGGAGTTTGTTTAATGTTTTTTCTTTCAAATGGAAAAAAAATTTTCAAGAAAATATTAATTTTTCTGCAAGTTTCATTGTGTTAAATATAGGGGGGGGGGGTAAATTTCACAGGGGAAAATTGGTGGTACCTATAAATTATGTATTGATTTTTTTTAAATTTTTTTTTTTCAGAATTCTGTATTAATGGTTATTTTACTAAAAAGCTCTTGCATCTAAGCTTATAAAAATCTTCTGAAATAATTTATCAGACACTTATCTTTATAGTAAAAATAGTAAAAATCGTTTTTTGTCGGTTCATTTTTTCATATTTCCTAAAATAAAATAGGCGGTGGAGTAGACCTCGTAAAAAATATATTTCTCCTAATATATTTTTAGGAAAAAAACTATTTATATTTACATCCTAAGGTAAAGTTATCGAAATTTTTGTGAAAATTGGACCATAAATTGATTTTTCATAGAATTTTTATAAAGCTGGTAGTCATAACTTGTTTTTGGCTACGTTAGATTTAAATTGATTTAACGTTGCAAAAAAGAAAACATTGTTTTTCGTTCATAATTTTCATTATTTTCCTAAGCTGAAATTTTTTTTTTAAATCATCAGGATTTTAAAAATGTTTCTTCTTTCGAATGTACAAACAATTTTAAAGATAATATTTCAAGATAAAAAAAAAAATATTTAAAAAATCGTTGAAAACCAATAATCGGTTATTGAATATGCACAAGAAAAAAATGATGTCGAATATAGCACTCTATACATTTAAATGTATAATTGTCAAAGGGAAATAATATGTAATTTTTTTTGTCCAGATTTCAACCTTAAAATTACCGTTTTGCATGTAATACGGATAGGTTTATTTATTTTTTAAGATAACGATGTAATTTTTCCCAATCGGATAATTCGATCTTTGTAACAACTTTGTAGGGTCGTTACTTTTTTTTTTTTTTTTTTTTTCGAGATTGAACAAAGTTCAAAAATATTTACTTTTGTTTATGAAATAAAGTTTAAAATGATCACGTGACCGGAAAATGGAGGTGCCTACTGTACGCTCGGTCTCTTGATTTTACAATGGATCTTCCCTATATAAAAAATAAAATGAATATGTAAAATATCTACATTAATTTGCCGATAAAAGTTAGGCCAGATATTTGCCGGAACAATAAAACATAGCGTAAACTGACGCAGGATACCGGGACGACAAAAGATCAAAATTACCAAAAAAGGAAAATATGACGTTTTATTATGTTAATGTTACTATGTTAATATAATACCGGCAATGCGGATGTTTATGCGGATAATCCGACCGTAGATAATTCTAACTCTGCGCTTTCATTTTAAAAATCACTTACGATATTATTTTAAATAAAGGGAGGTAACTTCACATTTATAAACTGGAGTTAGCTCCCTTCTTGCCTATTATTAAATATAATCATATATGGGTAGTGTGAATTCAGAAGCGTAATTTTTACCATAGACTACTGAATAACCACAATAATATATTTAAAAAAATGAAACTCTAAGGAGAATATAACATAATATGTCAATTCATTTATAAGTTCTTAAAAAAATTAAAGGGCAGCATTAATTGATGTTGTATGGATTTAAAGTTGTTGTGTAGTGATTCAATTATAAACTTTTTCACCTCATCGTTGTTACTCTAAGGAAATTGACATTATAAACTTTTCAAGTGCTGGTAATTTTGCCGAGTTTTTAACAATATTTCTATTTCAGAGTAAAAAAAAAAAAAAAAAACGAAGAAAAAAAGCACCAACTTAAAACAGTCCATTTTTGCTGTTCTGAGTTTAAAAAAAATATATATATATAACTGAATCACTATGCAACAACAAATCTATACAACATCAATTTAGGCTGTCATTTAATTTTTTTTTTTAACTTATAAAATAATGTATTAATTTATGTTTTTCTTAGAGTTTGATTTTTATTAAAAGTATTAATCCCAGTTGAGAAATCAAAAAAATATATACATTGGACTTCATTTCATATTCCACTAACATCTGTCCGGTAGACTATGGTAAATATTTACACCACTAAATTCAAAGTCAACTAATTCAATATATGTTAGATCTGTATTTTTTATGTCTGAATATTTAAAAAACATTTTTATGATTTTTCAATCTGAAACATTAAACAAAATTATGTAATTTAAGTTAATTAGTTTCTTGATTTACATTTTCTTTTACTTTATTTTTTGATAAAAGAAAAAAAAAAAAATCAATTATAATTACATCATCAGGTCTTGCTGATAGCATGGATCTCCATAACTCCTACTCACCATCCATTCTTATCAGCCATCACACCTGGAAGATCTGCACAGCACCCAGTATCCATGCAGGGCTGATCGATGAGGATTTTTGCAACTGGTGTGCCCATGTGTAGGTGCCCATAGAAGAACATCATTTATGAGCTCGTCCCTGCTTTTCTAGCAGTGTCCAGCATGTCTTGTTGGTAATCTGAATTAGCTACATAAATGAGAGTAACCTCCTCTTGTTTCTTTCACTTTAAGGAAGCTGTTTTGGTCCACGATTTTCATTTCACCGTAAATCTACACTGGAAATATGAATTTATTTGAATCAATACAACTGCATGTTTTAACACGAAAATATTATAAAATGTGTTCTTAATTGTGCTTGTGCATTATTTGAAATGAACTTAATTGTTATTAAGAACACATTTTATGATATTTTCATGTTAAAACATGCTATTGCATTGATTACGGTGAAATGAAAATTGCCGACCAAAACAGACAGCTTCCTCAAAGTGAAAGAAACAAGGGAGGTTAGTCTCATTTTTGTAGCTAATGTTCAGATTACCGTCTTGTTTGTATTACTTTAGGTTCCAACAATTATGACGTCAAATAGGGGTTATTTTTAAAAATTGAATCAAATTTTGAGAAAAAAATTTACCAAAAATCAGGGAATTATCCGATTTTAATGAAGTTCTGTGTTGATCAATGAATGACTTTTATAATGCATCAGTTATTTTATTTAAAAACTTTCTGATTTTTTTTTTTCAGGTCACTTGACCCCCTCTCTTATTTTTTGGTCGCAAAATATCGGTGGGTTCATATATAATTGAAAATAATTTCTGTATAAAATCTAAGTTGCTCCGTCCACAACATTACTGAATAAAGTACTGAAAATTTCATTAAAAATGGACAATTACCTGATTTTGGGTAATTGTTAATTATTTCCTGTAAGTCTAACATGATCAAAGGGGAACCACTCTTGACTGATAAATTATTTATTTATTTAATGTTCTACTAGGGAAAAAAGAAGGGTTTAGGGTTAGTTTAATGTGAAAATAAATTCATCAGTCAAGAGTGGTTCCCCTTTGATCAGGTTAGATTTATAGGAAATAACCTAATTGTTTTTTTTTAAATTTTAATACCTCCCTTGACAGAATGTACCCATGCCTACATACGAAACTATATTAAATCGGCTATAAGTCATCTATGTTTAAGATAACTTTTATCGGACAATTGTTCTTGTATTTATTCCATAGAAAGGAAACTTATATTTTGATATAAGAGTTACCTCCCCTTATATTTTGATATAAGAGTTACCTCCCCTCGACTAAGTGCGTGTTAGTATAATTCTTCAGCCAATGGTTACCAAGTTGATGTGCCATTAAAGAAACCAAACCAAATAAGACATCTTCTACAAAAGTTCTCATGAAAAATATTTAGTTATTTCCTATAAGTCTAACATGATCAAAGGGGAACCACTCTTGACTGATAAATTATTTATTTTCCCATTAAACTAACCCTAAACCCTAACCCTAGTAGATCAATAAATAAATATTTTATCAGTCAAGAGTGGTTCCCCTTTGATCATGTTAGACTTATAGGAAATAACTAAATATTTTGTCTTGATACGAGTCGGTACCTCATGCATGTCGGCTGTCAACTCATGCACGAGTAAGACCATTTCTTGTTCTTTCTGTAACAGAGAGCACGGGCAGAGGTGGGGACCATGGAGTTGAGAATTCCCTGCCCCCAAAGACTAAGCGTGTCTGTATGTTCTGGCCTGCGCGATGGGGGGGGGGGTATAGCGAGTGAGTCGAGATTGAACTCACAACCTCCTGATCATGAGGTGGTGGAATTGCTGTCACCCCTGTTAGCTGAAGTGGTTTGACTGCTGAGAGAAATAAATGCTGAGGTGAATTCTCTCCGGAAGAACGTCTTTTCCAGTGGAGAGAACAGTGTGTCATGTTTCGATCTTAAAGTGAAGTGAACTTTTGACGAATTGTGTAAGAACTACTAGACTTTTTTTCTTTATTTATTTGCAAGCACTTGACAGGGTGCGATCACAATGATGACTTTTCAGTCCACTGAGACTCCTGAAGGATCTACTACATAGTAAACATACTTGAGTGCCAGTAGCATTTGACACTGTATCCTTGTGTTTTCTCAGATGACACACCACACCAGCCGTTATTCTTCTACATAAACTACATGTTGGAACCTTGTGTTTACTTGATGACACACACACCAGCCGTTATTCTTCTACATAAACTACATGTTGGAACCTTGTGTTTACTTGATGACACACCACACCAGCCATTATTCTTCTACATAAACTACATGTTGGAACTTCTCCACTTTGAATGTTGCTGGACTGAAAATCACCCTTTCTAACAGCTGCTTCAATTTTTGGTGTTTAATTCGGTTGGACTCAAATTCTTTCACAGACCGGTAGATGGTGGCTCTCCAGCCAGTTCTGTTAGAAGCTAGCTTCTCCCAGTCCACCACAACGATGGCAACATTCTTCAGAGTGCCCTTGGGGCAGTCCTTAAACCTCAATTTGGGTTTGCACTACCTCATGGTCACATGCATCCATATCTTATGAATCAAATTGGAATGGTCTATTATTTATCTGAGGTGATAACATTTGAGATTATTCCATCTTATTATTGTTGCTTTTTATCACAACACTCTGGTTTGATACACTCTTCATTTTTATTATTATTTTATTACTAGTTTTATTCCATCTGAACTTTTGAGATGAGGCTTGATGATTTGTATTATTTAGATTTTTCAGAATGTTGTCCTCACCTTTATTGTTATCTGTACAACATTTCAGACAATGTGCCCTCTGGCTTTCTTCTATTGGACACATGGTGCAGTGGATATAGGCGTTGGTTTAATACAGTTCTAAGTGACAGTTATCTCTAGGCTACAAGTTCAATCCTGGTCAAGGTCAACAGTAACATAGAATAATAATTAACACAGCCTAACACTTGTACCTAATCATGGTTAGTGGAATAAGAGTATATCCCCGTGGATTGAATAAAGGGTTGGGTTCAAAGTTCCAAGAAGGTTCCTGATTATGACAAAAAAGGTTCCTGATTTTGAAGAGAAGGTTCCCAAGTCTGACAAGAAATACTTGAAATACTAATTTCATTAATCATGACTGGGGACAAGTATTAAGCTACGTTAAATATTTTAGGTTATTTTTGCTTGTAAATTATCATTAAAAAAAAATTTTTTAAATTGCAATATAAGTTAATGGAGATTTGGTATCTGTCTATTAGGGTATTTGCCTCTCATCCCACTTATGAGGGTGTAACACAAGGACATTTTTGTGTGGGCCCACCCACAAGCTGAAGCTCATGGGTGGTAGGCACAAAAAATGTGTTGATCCTATTGGCATTCCCCCTCAAGGGAGCACCTCAGGCACTGGGCAATAAAACCAGCCCTGCCCCTTTAAATCAAGGGGGACAGTCCCCTGGGATCAACGCTGTTAATTTTAGTTAGCGGCTCCAGAGGCCGATGCACTCTGAAGCAGGCTTAGTAATCACTCGATAAGTGTCTATCAGTAACCAAAACAGTGACTGCTTACATCACAATACCCCCAGGAATTGTGTAAGTTTATCAAATGGGTATTTGATTTATAGTCAAAATCATTAATAAATAGAATTTAATAAATTTTATTTAATTGCCTAAAAAACTCCCTATGTTATTAGTGGGTTTAAAATCCAGCAATGTGTCTTATATATCACTAAGAAATAAAGGTTTACATAATATATGGTGTGGTTAATTTGCATACTGGTTTTAACAAAACTGGGTTTAATAAATAACATCTTAGTGTTATTGATCTCTAATATAACTGTTTTATTCTCCAATGTATTAAAATCAATCCTCTGAATGATTTTATATAAAAATATAATTAAAATAAGTGTAAACTTTTTATAGGTGTTCTTATTCAATTTCGTTAGTATTTCTAATTTAATATATTTTCTTACATTAAAACTTAAATACTTATGCCTGGAGGGGTCATATTCTTGCTAGTAAAAGAGTAATCTTTTTATATGAGTTCTTATTTAATTTCGTTAGTCTTTCTAATATATTTCATTACATTAAAACTTAAATACTTATGCCTGGAGGGTGCATATTCTTGCTAGTAAAAGAGTAATCTTTTTGTTAGTCTTTCTAATATATTTCATTACATTAAAACTTAAATACTTATGCCTGGAGGGTGCATATTCTTGCTAGTAATCTTTTTATATACATTCTTATTTAATTTCATTGGTCTTTCTGATTAATATATTTTCTTACATTAAAACTTAAATACTTATGCCTGGAGGGCACATATTCTTGCTAGTATACATTAAAAAACAAAAAAAAAAAAAACTTGTATGATGATTTCTTCTTATTTGAAACTATATTAGATTTCTTTATAAAAACCTTCTGACTGGGATTGAACTTGATTTCAGTAAACCTGTATTAACTTATTAAATATTTATGTCCTATTTTCCTCAAGTTTGTCAAAAAATATCTTTTGATCATGTGTGTTATTTATGGGATACACTTATGCTATCCACCATATTGTAGTCATTTCTTAAATGTGACTGGGATGGAAGTTGATCTCAATAAGCCTGTATTAACTTGTTAAATATTAAATGTTTATATCCTATTGTCCTGAAGTTTCACAAAAATCTTTTGACCGTGTGTGCTATTTTTGAGACACACTTGTAATAATCCAAAATCACTCAGTTGAATGTGAATTTGGAAAGACAAAATATGACACTGAATGGTTTTCCCCACAGGTTCAAGGCCAACATTGATCGGCTGATTTTCAATCAAGGTTGCCAACCTCAAAAAAACAAAAAAAAGTCAGTCTCGTTACTTTCTAGACAGACTTCATAAGTTTTATATCATTGATAATAAAAAAAATTCATAATATGAATCCATATTTTTTTTTAATGAATTCATTCATAATATGAATCTATATTTTTTTAATGAATTCATTCATAATATGAATCCATATTTTTTTTTTAATGAATTCATTCATAATATGAATCCATATTTTTTTTTAATGAATTCATTCATAATATGAATCCATATTTTTTTTTAATGAATTCATTCATAATATGAATCCATATTTTTTTAATGAATTCATTCATAATATGAATCCATATTTTTTTTTAATGAATTCATTCATAATATGAATCCATATTTTTATGGCCATGAAAAGAAGTTTGATATCGTTGATAATTAAAAAAAGATCATAATAGGAATCCATATTTTTTAATGAATCCATTCATAATAAGAATCCATTTTTTTTTTTAAATGAATCCATATTTAATGGCCATGGAAAAAAAAAGAGACAGGGTGGGGGTGGGTGGGTACTTAAGAAAGAAATAACAAGGAAAATTTTTGTCAAAATAAAAAGGTTTCAGTTCATTCGAGGCAACCATAATTAGTCTGGATCATTCTCAAGGTCACGGCAAGATCATCCGGATATTCCTGTTGAGACTGTTTGTTGGAAAGGTAATACGTATCACAGTATTTCTGGAAATAACGACCAACATCCATGTGATTGATCACTTCACCCTGAACTGCTATTTCCAGACTTTCTGGAAAAAAAAAAGAAAAGAGAACAGAACAGAAAATTTAATTAGAATTAAATGAATAAATATAAGGAATGATTTTACTATAAAAGACGAATAGGAAATTGGTTTGCTATAAAAATGCATTTAAAATAATTTTAGTTTAAAAATGATTTTACAAAATTCATTGTAAATGATAAAAATGCATTGTAAATGATTTTACTATAAAAATGGATTGGAAATA